>CM050909.1:6145000-6382500 GCA_027726005.1 Juncus effusus
CACATAGCATAGTTGATACAGCATATTACATGTGTAGTAAGATATCATAAGTTTAAACCCCGACATATGCAATTTGTAGCACATATTTAGGAAAATCTCAAGAAAAAAAGAAATTTGTATTTGGTATTTTCATTTTGAACACCGAGCGTTTACACACAACTACTTTTTTTTTGCTAAAAAATAAGCATGTTATCGGATCTCTAGCACATTTTAAGAAACAACTCAACTAAATAACATGGTATGTTTTGATTGGCTCGGTTCATATAAGGAAGCAGCGAAACCTAATGATTTCTCGTCATCATAAACTAAAAATGTTTTTCAAGAATTCTATTATTTCTGTTCATTTTAAAAACCTTTCAATCATATTTGTTTAGATTCTATCTTCCTGAATAATTTTAATTTTATTTGTTATTGTTTCGAATTATAGGAAATAAAATATAAAAAATATTAAGGAATATTTTGGTCCAAAAAAATGATTATGGGACAGAACTAATTTTTAACTCCCACCATATGCAATTTGTAGCACATATTTAGGAAAATCTCAAGAAAAAAAGAAATTTGTATTTGGTATTTTCATTTTGAACACCGAGCGTTTACACACAACTACTTTTTTTTTGCTAAAAAATAAGCATGTTATCGGATCTCTAGCACATTTTAAGAAACAACTCAACTAAATAACATGGTATGTTTTGATTGGCTCGGTTCATATAAGGAAGCAGCGAAACCTAATGATTTCTCGTCATCATAAACTAAAAATGTTTTTCAAGAATTCTATTATTTCTGTTCATTTTAAAAACCTTTCAATCATATTTGTTTAGATTCTATCTTCCTGAATAATTTTAATTTTATTTGTTATTGTTTCGAATTATAGGAAATAAAATATAAAAAATATTAAGGAATATTTTGGTCCAAAAAAATGATTATGGGACAGAACTAATTTTTAACTCCCACCATATAGGGGTGTTCAATTGGTTCGGTTTTCTGGTTTAACTGATTCGGTTCAAAGATTTAATTTACTTTATGAAGATTAAAAGAAGAATTTAGAAAGTTTGGACTTTTTCATAATATTCAAAAAATTAAGTGTTTTTTTATAAAAAAAACATCCCTGCTTAAAACTGATGCAGTTAGTGGAGTTGGTCCAAGAAGGGCACTAATTTGATAAAGGCACCAAGAATACACACGTGGATAACGACCCGACGACTTCTGAGTTGACCCATGCATCATAGGAATTCTAGGTTTTGAAATCTTTTCATGAATTAAATTGCGGTCTTGTTGTTTATTCTCTTTTTAGCATATATTAAGGGACATCATATACACCAATTATTTGTTTATATTTCAAATTAGTTTCTGTCATTATTGACATAAATATAATTTACTTATATTTTTCATTAATTTGTTCATTTTTGTAAAAAAAAATTCTTAATTAAAAGTATTGAATTGTGTTTCTTTTCGCTAATAGTCATTTTTTATTTGTCAATTGGATGAGACCTAGATAAAGATTCTGAGGCCAATTAGGACTTTTGACAAACGCAATTATTCTTTCTCGAATATAATACGCCTTGTATTGTGGAACTGGAATCTCATAGACGAACTTTTTAGTTTTGACGAGCAATTCTTTTATAATCATTTTGCTCGTCATTTATTTAGCATATTATGAAGTCAAAGTCTTAAAAATTTAAAAGAAACACTATAGGGCTCCAAATTGGGGAGCAAGATAAGGTGGAAATATTCTTTTTTTTTTGTAGGAATAAAGAGTTATTCCTTCTTATTCCAAATGGTGTTTGGTAAGTTGGCGGAGATAAAAATTGGGAAATTTTTGAATTTAAAAATAAACTTTTTTGTAAAGACCAAAATAACCTTCATTTTATAATTAGATTAAGATGAAAATTGTTTATTAATTATATGTTGATAACATAATATCATATATATTTATAATTAATTAATATATAATAAATATATCAATTAGTTATATATATATATATATATATATATATATATATATATATATATATATATATATATATATAAAGAGAGAGAGAGAGAGCTTTTATTTTGTAAAAACTTACTGTAAGGATCCTATTTTTTTTTAATTTTATTACCCAACTCTCCTTCACTTCTCATTAATCATTTTTCTTCCGGGACCTGATATATCACGACGTATTTCCGTCGTGATATAGAAACAGTATATAGAGCGTATATAATCTAAAAATAAATTGTATATAAATAACAGTATATAAGTAAAAAATGAAAAAAAAAATATATGTGAAAAATAAAAACAGTATATACAATATATAGAAACGTGGTAGAAACAGTATACGGTTGCTACGGGATCGCTACCAATCCCGTCGTGATTTCGGATTTCCCTTTTCTTCCAAATTGTTTATAGTTATCATACACACAGCCACCAACTCACCCACACCCACACGAGCACGACCCACAACCATACAAATATACTAACACATGCGCACACTTATACATGATACAGCCACTCGAACTGAATTCATGCTATCATGATCTTAAAATGAAGAGAAAATAATGAAGAATCTAATATTACGATTTATTAGTGGAAAAGATCATAATATCAAGAGGTATTTGAGATTTTAGAGAAAAAAAAAAGTAAAAAGAAAGAATATGTCAATGTGACGTTTGGGAAAGAAGGAATGAGTTGGAGGCAATGTTGCAGAAATCGGAAGTCAGAACTAATCGACAGCTTCGTAATAGTGGAATAGAGAATAGCCGACTATTCTGTTTTATTCCAATAGCATTCGGATAGATAAATTGATTAAATTTTTTGGTTTAAATAATATAATAATGACTTGTGCACATAAAATAGAGAAATGAGGATATGAATTGTTTATAGTTAAATTTTTTGGTTTCAATCAGGATGTTTTTTCTCAAGATTTTAGAATATGATACTTATTTGAAGCATCATGCTTCTAATTGCATTTGTGCTTGTTTGTGGGATATTCTAAGAAAACTAATGGCCCAACACTGAGCTGCTGCCAGCAAATCCAATTTCCAACTTTTTGCCTTTTTTGCATTTTAACTCGCTAATGCAGTAAATTAAGATAATTCATTTTATGAGTGTAATAATCATGTAATAAGTTAATTATGAGCATGGTTCTGAAAGTCGGTATCGGAGTCGGTGTCGGCCACTAAGCCGTATCGGAAAGTCGGCCGGGTCGGTCAGTATCGGTCGTGTCGGATCGGAGTGTCGGATTCTTATAAAATATTATTTTAAATAGAAAAAAATAAAAAAATTGGAAAATTATTAAAAAAAAAGATGAAATAAATATGAAGAACTATTTAAACTTATATAAACATGTTTATAAAATTAATATTTATTTTTCTGACCTTGTAATATTCATATTCATAGTTAAATGGTACATAATATGGAAAATATTGTTTTAAGAGAACAAATATTACAAATATATGATACATAATAATATTAACTTTTTTGACAGCTTTTATATTTTTTTTGGCATTTACTGACCATTCACTTGACCCAAGGGGCAAATAATGAATGGTGCAGGCCCCACACACTTTTTATTTTGGATATTTTGTGAACATAAATCATATTATACAAGTCAAAACAAAACATCATACAATATTTGTCACAAACAATCCAAGTTTTCTTCTCCAAAAGCCACAACTCAAAAAGAGGAAAATCTAAATGTGCCTTGCCTCCATTTTTATCGTGCTTCCTTCATTTTTGTCCTCCTTATTATATTTCTCTCTCAATCCTCTTCGTTTTTCTTCATTTTTCTTCTTCTCCTTCAATGAAAATGAAGGATCCGCACAAAAACTTCAAAGATCGAAAAAAATGACAAAAGTCGAAACAACCGACTAAAAATGGCAGGTTTCGGATCGGCCATGGCCGACTCCGACTTGACATGGCCGAAATCGACCCGTTTCGACCGACACAACGGACTATGATTATGAGATAAATATGCGACATTAAGCGCATACATAATAAAATCAAGTGTGAGTTCTTTAATTCAGTTTTGCAGACTTATTTTAGGGAGTTCTATAAATCCAAATTAAACATGTAATATACCGTTGGAAAGATAAAAATGAGTACTTTTATTTGGAAGGATTATACTTATACCTTTGGGGCTTCTAAATTTTCCAAAGAATTTAATTTCATTTCTTTCCAAAAATTATTCTTATAATTATAATTGAAAACATGCTTAAAATCGTATTTTTAGCCATAAATTATATTTTAGCTCATTTTTACCCTTTTTATCAAATACATAATATTTTGAACCCTTTTAAATTATTTATTTATTTATTATTATATTATTAAGCCTAAAATATGTGTGTAAAAATACACATATCACCGCCTCCTCCCTAACCCTAATCCTAACCCAACAGAGAAAGAAAAGAAGAAGAAAAGGAAAGAAGGAAAAATAAAGGAAGAAGAGAAAAGAAAAGAAAAGAAAAGAAGGAAAAGAAGAAGAGGCCGCCGGCCTCCTCCCCGTCTTTGGACTCTCTTGCTCTCTAGCTAGCTCAACCCGCACCCTAACCCTAAACCTAACTCTTGCTCTCTAGCTTGCTCCCCTCATAACCTTAACCTTACTCCTAAACCCGATCTGCCGTCCTCCTCGCTGTGCCGCCGCCATGCTCCAAACTTCATTCGAATTAGCTAGGACGTAATTATAAATTAGGGGGTAATTAGTACTTATTTGTTTAAATTAATTAGTAATTCATGGTTAATTTGGTTGATTATGGTTCTAATTAGTTGTTTGAAGCAAATATGTCGGTTTATTTATCTTAATTGGGGTTATGGTTAGGTTGTATATTTCTTATAATGTGTTAATTTGTGTTAATTCAGTGAGTTATGATTTATTTATGTTAATTTATGTATTTGGTATATGGATTTAATTTATTATTTGTTTAATGTTGTTTGGCTAGGTTTGAAAATTTACGCCGTGTTCCAATCTCGGATTTCTTAGTGAAGAACTCCCTCTCGAAGCCGAATTTCTTCTATTGGTAATAATTATTTTATTTTTGGATGTACTTTAGGGTTAATTAGGGTTTTTTATTTTGTATTTCAATGACTTAGGTAGTTTTAGGTAGTTTTTATTTAAATAGATTAAGTAGGTAATATTTTTTATTTATTTAATTTTAAAAATTATATTTATTGGAACATATGGTTGATTTAGGTAAAAAAATATTTGTTTTATTTAATTTTAATTTTTTTATTTGTTTTGTTTAATTTTAAAATTTGTTTTATTTAATTATAATTTAATTTAGAAATTTGTTTTATGGTAAATTTGGTTTAAATTTGTTTAAAAATCATATATTTGTTTTATGCTTAATTATGGCTTAGTAGTAGATTTCTAATTAGGGTTTTAATTTTGCATAATAAGTCTAGAGTTCGGATTTTAGGTTAAGGGGTATGTTTAGGATTATATGATTAGTATTAGGGTTCGGTATATGTTTATGGTTAGGGTTAGATTTCGGATTAAGTTTAGTGTTAGGTCAATATTTTATCCAGGGTTTAAATTATGGAAATTCCGCACGTCATATCTTCAATTAATTGAATTCATACCTCTTCTCAACAATAGTTAGAACATCCAACCCTACTACTTTTAAATAGTAAAAAAGGATTCTTCTAACAATCTGTATACTACCAAATCTTTAGAATATATAAATCAAGAATGGTGGAAGATCGGAGTTGGATGTATGATCCGGTTAAGAATCGAAAATGTACAGAAAGATTTTTTTCAAGGTGTCGTCGGATTTATCAAATTTGCATTCTTGAAATCCGAGAATATTGAAAGAAATAAGAACAATGTGAAATGTATATGGTGCTCATGCGCCGAGTGTCAAAATGTCCAATTCCATCCTCGAAACATTATATCCACACACTTGTGTAAATATGGTTTTCTTCCTCATTACCTTATTTGGGACGCTCATGGATAGTCGGCTGAAACTCGAGACCCTGTCAATATGATGATGACGTACAAATGGAAGAGATGGTGTATGCTGGAGCAGGTCCCGATTTTAATTGGGACTTACCTGCAAGTAATGATGATAACCCGAACCCGACAACTGCAAAAAATTTTGAAATGTTGGAAGCCGCGCATGTGCCCTTATGTGATGGCTCAAGAGTCTCAAGGGAGACGCTCTTATCGGCCGTTTGAATCCGATTCTTCTAACTAAAGCGGTGTATCCGTTTCGGATATGCGACATATGAGTGTACATATTCTCGACGGATTCTTCCTCGATCATCCGAAAACAAACAAATTGTTATTCTAGACCTATTAATTTAGTTCTTTTTATTTGATTGTTTCCTTCGAATCGATTTAGGAATACTTTCCACATCTCATTAGAATTAAGACAACCATCATTTATGACCGACAATGAATTTACTATATTCGTGAGAATAAGATTTTGTGTCATGATGTCATGTCTCAAGTTTGCTTTTGTGTCTTCATTATAATTTGTGGTACTATTGGTTTCATAAATTAAGGTAAAGCCATCTTCCTTTACTTTTTAAAGATCGTGAAGAAATAATGCGTTCGTCATATATTTCTTCCATACGTTCCAATTTTTGTCGTCAAGCTTGTCGGGGTACGCAATTTGAAGTCGGTTGACTTGAGTAGTCGTCATGGATCAAAATACAGGTTATTTCAAATTATCGTTTGAAAAGGTCAGTACACCCGCTCTGGTACCAATTGTTGACTAATTATGGCCTAAGAGATGGAGGGGTGAATAGGCCTAAATCGTGCGGAAATGTGATTTTTATAATCTTTTAAGATTTGTAACTTTTAGTTTATTTGACTTTTAATTTGATAGTTGTATCAATGCAAATTGACAATAACAATTAAAAGTAAATAATAGAAAATTAAAAATGTAACAATATCAAACACACGAACTTGTTCACGAAGTTCGGCTAGGTGGTTTTGTGAGGTTTATCCACCCATTTCTTACTAGCAGTCCGTACCGCGTTCGCAAGTGCCTACTATCGAAGTCTTGTCTTTCGGCACCGTTATCACTAATCCAAATAGCGTTTTTTTTTACACAGCTCGAATAACCACTCGCTTTATAACAACTCGTAATGAATCAATGAAATGAAACTTGAACCAGATTTCTTTTAATCCAAACCAACAACAAGCTATCACAAATCACTCACAAGTTTTCTCCGCAATCTCACAGATTTTGAGTAAATATTATCAACACAAAAGAGAGATAGAGTATATTGTTTTTCACTTTTGAAAAGGAGGAAGAATACTATTTAAATGAATCTTTAGAACGTCTTATAAAGCAAGAAGGAGAAACAAGTCAAAAAGACAGAAAATGGCTATTCCATTCAGAACGGAATGTAATGATGACAATTTTCCAAGTTCAAACGGCTAAAAAACTGTTATTCCGTTCGGAACGGAAAGATTTCATTCGGGACGGAATTAGCCCAATTTTTCAAAACGTTTTACAGTCAAGGTATGTTCTGAAGGGGATTATTCCGTTCTGAACGGATTGTTCCATTCGAAATGGAATTATTCTATTCAGAATGGAATGACACAATTTTGTATTGTTTTGTAATATAATTTCTCTCAATTTAGTATTTAAATAATATAATTCAAATTGAAATAAATCCGGTAAACTAAAGACTAAAGAAGTGCTCCAACGCTTGATAAATTGAGAGGTATGAGACGTCTTCTTGTCTTTCCGATATTGGAGAAATGTGTTTATCGCGATTAGATCATTATTTCTGATTTCTTTACGTGAAGTCTTCTAACTTTGAAAATCATTCTCAAAAGTATATTAATATCTCGGAATAGTTTAAATATCATCAAACTAAGAACAACAGGTTAGCGTATCCTAAATACATGGATAGAACCAAATCCTTTTACCTGCCGAAAGGCAGAAAACACTCTTGGTCTGATTTCCATTGACAACTCCTACCTTGTCCCTTCGCAAGTAACGAAACGCGTTTACGAAAAAAACGATCGAATCTGCTCGTCCGCCTCCATGACATTCGGGTGTTGAGATACGAGAGACGGTTGACGAGGTCGTAACATAGGAGAAATATGTAGTATGGAGAGGTGGGACGATAAAGAGTATTTCGTGGGGATTTGGAGATACGCATAATTGGCTTAAGAGGTCAATTTTCTGGGATTTACCATATTGGTCGAAGAATTTAATATGGCACAATTTAGATGTCATGCATATAGAGGCCAATATTTTTGGCAATATATATAACATGCTCATGGACGTGTCCCGAAAGATCAAGGATAATGCTCAACCTCACATCGATTTGGCCAATGTGTGCCATCGACCCGAATTAGAACCGGCGGAGCATTCTAGCGGGACGTTGGTTAAACTGAAAGCTAAATATTGTTTAGACAAGAAACAAAAGGAATGTGTTTGTAAATGGCTTATGAAGTAGCGTTTCCCCGACGGGTATGCTCGTAATTGGACGAGATCCGTTAATCTGAAAACATTGAATGTAAGTGGTCTAAAAAGTCACGACTGCCACATTTTCATTCAAAGACTTCTACCTGTTGCGTTTAGATATTATGTACAGACCGTTATTTGGGAACTGCTGGTAAAGCTTAGTAATTTCTTTCATGATATTTGTGCTAGTGAATTAAAACACTATCATTTGCACAAGTTGGAAACATCGATAGTTCTGACATTATGCAAGCTAGAAAAAATATTCCCACCTAGTTTTTTCGATTCCATGGAGCATTTAGTGATGCATATAGCATACGAAACTAGAGTTGGCGGGCTAGTTACGTATTGATGGATATATCCGTTTGAGCGGTGTTTGCGAAGGCTTAAAAGAAAAGTGCGAAACAAAGCGAGGACAGAGGATTCGATCGTAGAGGTAGAAGAGGTTTCAAACTTTTGCTCTTCATATTTTGCGTGCGATATTTCGACACGGGGAACACGTCGTGATCAGCATGATAATGGTGGTGAGAGGTCGAGTCAGCAGGAATGTATCATATTCGAGTTTTCAAGTCATGAAATGGGTCTTGGAGTTCGACATTGGATGATAACGAAGTGAAAGCGGTGCTTATGTATGTGTTGATGAATTGCCCCAAAAATTAAAAAGAAAGAAATAAAAAGAAATGAAAATTAAAAAGAAAGAAATAAGAGTTGGTTGGTTGTGCGAGAGAGTAAAATAAAAGATCTTGCGCTCGCTTTGTCAGTGCTCGCTCAGGGAGGTGATCTAGAGGTTGTCTGAGTAGAGAGCAGTCTAGGGCTTGGTGGTTTAATCTTTTGTGATTTTTCTATAATTTTCTGAATTTGCTGCTGAACCGATTTTGAATCTGAAATAAGTTCTGGACTGATCTGTAAATATCTCTAAATTCTTGAATAAAATAATAATAACAGTAAAGGACCACATCGTAGATCGCTCTTTCTAGTTTCCAATGGTATCTCATGAGTTGGATTTGGAGTTTATTTGGTCTAGTTACGAATTAAAACACTAAAATGTGACGTGATGAATTCTTGAAACAAAAACTGAATTTGTTGAATTTGAACTTGGAAATTTACCTAATAAATCTTAAACTAAAAGATTTTACACTAGAGATAAATCATTGAGATTAGTTAATTCTTGAGGTCACACCTCCTTGTGTTCGACCCCTAAACTCATTTACCGCTCATACTCGTAAATTGAATAATAGGAAAATATAAATTGTTTTGTTAAATTGTGTGAAATATAAACGACGGTTTTACCCGATTTACAGTGGCATCTCCCGAATATCCTCGCAGATCTTCTCACCATTAACGTTGATTGATCCTTGATTGCTCCTTTCTTGATCTGTTCCTTCTTGAGCGTGTCTGCCTGGCGTTGCCAGATCTCCCCTTAACTAGCCAATCAATCAGTCCGTGATTCCAGTGATTGCGTTTCTTTCCTAGTTTGAACGTCGTCAAGCCGCTCTTCCCAAGTAGCGACTATTCATGATCCGTGCTGACGGGTCGAGTGTTACCACACCCGCGGGTGGGATCGTAGTGCGATAACTGCTCCAATCGTTCCTTGGCTTTCTTGCGTCTCTTTTGCGTCCTTTTCTTGGCCTTTTTGCTATAATTCCTGCAATCACATATGAACTTGGCAGTAACTTGGATTTTGGGCTAAAACATAAACAAACTACTAGAAATACTAACTAAAGTGCAGAAAATAGGATACAAGATAGCGGGCAAATAATTATATAAAATACCCCTATCAGGTTTATACATAGACGACAAGGCACCGATAATGGCAGTAAGTTTTACAATAATATATTCCACAATTCTTGATTCAATTATCTAATTAATTAAACAAACAATATAATTGACAAAAAAAATTATAGAAGAATGATGACTGAAGAGCGCGATGAGAACTGGAGTGGTGTTGATGATAATGATGACACATGGCTAAAGGCAAGTGGTGGAAAGCCGCACGAAAAAATATACGTGCTCGATTTCGTAATCAATAGGTCGAACGTTTTAGCAAGCTCTTCTCAACATTCGACGGGAGCAAACTACTCTATGACTGAATTTGTTGCAAGACCATGCAGTTATAATATGCGTGAGGAGTTGAGACATGAGTTAAGGCAAGAGCTAATGGAGGAGATGAAGACAACACTCGACGATGTGGTAAACAAACAAGTGGAGCAACAGGTGGCTTCTATGTACCCACGCCCTTTTAAGACGCCGCCTCTCCAAGATGTATTATAATATTATAAGTTAATTTATATATTTATGTTATTCATTACTAATATACAATATGTTGTTGCAAAGGAAAATGTGGACGCGTCACAAGAACTTGGTAAATTCCAGGCTCTGATAGCGGGATCTCCGTAGGTATTTCCACCCGCTGATGGATCTTCACAAGAAACTCGTCCACCATTATCACCGTATGGGATGCCTGGATGGTCATGTGGGGTGCCTGGATGGCCGCAACCGCCGATAACATGGCCTTCTCAGACTTACATCCCACAGCCGGTACGTTCCTCCACACTTTTATAATAATAATAATAATAATAATAATAATAATAATAATAATAATAATAATAATAATAATAATAATAATAATAATAATAATAATAATGATGATGATGATGATGATGATGATGATGATGATGATGACGACGACGACTCGTAGGATGATGCTAACCGGAGAAGCCGTTCGGGATCCCATTCCGCAAAAAATAACGGCATCAACCATTCAGGCGGTGAGGACATCACAAACCTACACGACTAGTTTAGATTGTGTTTCGTACTTTGAGTGTTTAAGGTTTTAATTACGTGGTTCAGGTTATGCAATAATTCAGGGTTTGGTTGTAAGAGTTAGGGTTTAATTCTATGTTGTAAGGGTTCGAGTTTAGGGTTTGAGGTTTCCGGAACTATGAAATCCAATTGTAGGTTAGAGATTTGGATTTGCGTTTAGGGTTTGGATTTGATATCTAATTGTATGTTTAATTATGTTTATTTTGACTCTAAAACTTGTGTGGATGTTTTGTAATATGCGTACGGAGTTGCGAACTATTTAATGAACGTTGATTGTATTTTTTCTAATTTTATTTGTGAATTTAGTAGATTTAATAATATTAAAATGGAGGTTTTTAATAAAAATAGCCTCTGCATTTCAAAAATTAACATGAGAAATAGCCACGATACCGTGGTTATTGATGGGGTTAATAGCCACGGTACCGCCACAGTTTTCCATATCATCAACCACGGGCTTACCGTTGCTATTGAGCAATAGCCACGGTATCGTGGCTATTGATAGCAAACTTTCAGTCACGGGCCAATAACCACGGGGCCCCGTTGCTATTGACAATAGCCACGATTTTTTAAGCACCAGCCATAGTTCTGCCCCGTTGTTGTTGTACTATTTTATTATAGTGGTTGACGGATTGAATTAACAAAAATTATATTTATTCTAAGATGTTTCATATAATATGTTATTTTAATATAATTAAAATACATCATGAATATGCAATTCAGCTTTATATCATCAAAGTACGTGACTTTGATAGTAAAACTATAAAGTATCATGAGTGTTATTATAAATCATCCCTGGCCATTTATAGGATATTTGTGGAGACAAATATTCTTGCGGATACAAATAAATATATATTTGTAGACAAACTATAAATATACACCAGTATGTTAGTTGATTGATGATAATGTTTTACCGATCATGGATAATGGTTATGAAGTCATTAATATAGGTATATGTTAAAGACTATATACCGGACTGACTCGCCATAAGAATGCTACATGGTTTACGTCATTAGCGATTCCTATAACGAAAAGTATTTATAGTCCTTTGACCTGAGGTTGTCTCGGTTTCCAACATGAGGAATTTTATACTTTAGCATGATCTAACACTGCGTTTAACCAGGTGGTCATAACGGTTATGATTGGATATCTAATTAATCATGTAGAGGGATGAGTATAATCAAGACAGGATTTGTTCCTCACATTAAATGAAAGAGATATCTTTAGGCCTTTTGATGAATTGAACTGAATAAATGCATGACCATACTCAAATGAATTAATATGAGTTATTAATGTCATTTATTTTGTTCAGTTTAATTTGGAATCAAGAAATATTAATCGATTAATATAAGGATGACGTATTACATGTCTTATGATCGATATAGATGTCGTGTGAGAAAAGTGTTGTTTACTTAAGGCCTATAGGGGGGTGTAATAGGCCTGAATGTGCGGAAGTGTGTGAAATTAAACTTTTTCGGGTTTTTACTTTTTATTTGTTTTTAGACTTTTTAATGATGGTTGCGTAAATTCTAACTAATTAAAACAACAAAACGTAAGTAATGAATATAAGAAAATAACTGAAAATAACTCGATACCGAACACGCGAACTTGTTGACGAATTCGGCAAGGTAGTTGCTTGACACTATAACTACCCGTTCTCACTAGCAGCCCTTGCCGCGTTCACGAGCGCCTACTCTCCGGAACTTGCCTTGCGGCTCCGATAATCACTAATCCGAATAGCGTTTGTTACACAACCTCGATCCACCGCTCGTCTTACAATAACCCGTGATAAAACGATAGAACAGAACTTACAAGATTTCTCTTTCAATCTTTCAGCAACAACCAATCAATTAACCGCTCACTAAATTTCCCTGAATCTCACAAGGAATTTGGAGTAATATTCTTAATCACTAAAGAGAGAGTTTTTCTCAAATTTCTCAGAAAAAGTCACCTAAAATGAGCTAGGGCCGGCCATATTTAAAGAGGGAAAGAAAGACCGAACAAACATTAAAACTGCCTGCCCGATCCGTTTAAACGGATCAAGTAAAATAGGAAGGCAATCAATGCGAAATTCAACTCAAATGGTAAAAAAATCTTCAATCCGTTTAAACGGATCATCACTGTCAAAAACAATGCTGAAAAACTGTGCAATCCATTTAAACGGACTGGGAGTCAGTTTAAACGGATCAGCAGTAAAATTAAGTGCAAAACTCATTCTTTGGTGATTAAAATAAGAACTCAAGGAAATACTAAACTAACTAGAAAACACTCAACTATAAGCTCCAGTATTTGACGCGTCTTGAGGTCTTTAGGTCTTCTAAAAAGATTGGAAAATGTCTGCTTTGACATAGTCTTCGCACGAAAATCTTGAACTCTTTTTAGACTAATTCTTATTCAGTAAAAACTCAAGAAGGTTAGTAGTACGGAATTGTTTTAAATATCATCAAATTGAGAACAACAAAAAAGACTGAATACGTGATTGTTGACTAACAAATCGGATCACCGAAATTTACTTAATTTGGATAGTCATCGATATTCACTTAGCTATAATAACCAATAATTCACCAAAAATCAACTTTGTTAGCCCGAATATATCATGAATCGGCCATAATTCACCACAAAAAATCCCTAATGACAACTAAATTAAGCTTAATTAGGTCATATTTACTTTATTTAGCCCAATTAGCCATCATTCAGATAACCAATCCATACGCAGAAAAATATTGTCATGGCCCAAAATAAAAAGTTCATCACAAATTGGATTAGATGTAATTATGATAATTATGATGTTATATTGACAAAAGTGCGCTTAAAACCCCTTAAAAACGATCTTGCACAGTTGGCCTGGACTTTAATTAGTTTATGTGTTGGGCCAAAGTCTACGTTAAATCCACAATCCACTAAAACTAGAGATTAATGGAGGGGCTATATGTTTGATTATGTTTGATGAACCTCAGGTGACATTCATGCTTCTCTACTATTTTTGTTGTTTTGTAAGAGAGTAGAAAATGAGTATTGTTTTGAAAAATTTTAGGTCTAGTATTTAACGTCCTAAGGTTAATTTGGAGATTTATGTGTTTGAGACTTGTGCCCTTTATCGTAATTTTATGGCAGTTTATCTTTCTATCCGATTTTTTCTTTTTAGACAAGACACGATATATGAGATATTAGACTTGTTAAATATTAAAGTAAATACAATTGAAAGGTTTATACTTTAGGAAAAAAAATGAATTAACTAAAAATCCTGAGGGTTCAAATATAGGTCAACTTAATAATTGAGAGGTTTATACTTTCGGAAAAAAAATTGAGAGGTTAATCATAAAAAAAAAGAAAAAATAATACCAATTATATTGTTCGGAAGCGAAATTCATGTCTTTCATATAAATTAACTCCCTCAAAATTATGAAAATCTTTATTTTTTATCTCATTTTTTGTTTTTTTTAATTCATGAATATTAAGTGTGATTATTTTAATTAAATATTATTTAGCATGATGTATATTTATTTATTTATTTATTTATTCGTAAAGTAGTATCACTGTCTATATGGCAAAGTTACCGAACATACAAGCATTTAATTTTTGGAAGCGAGAGAATGATTCAAAAATGGTTAAAAATAAATTATCTAAAAATACTGAGAGTTCAAATATAGGTCAACTTAATAGTTGAGAGGTTAATACTTCTGAAAAAAATAATTTAGAGGTTAAATCGAAATTCATGTTTTTTGTAATAGATGTAACACTAGGTGGGCCCTCGCTCCGCTTCGGAATGTACTGAAGATGATATTTAATTAAAAATAATAATTTAATTAAATTATATCCAAAAAAATAAGTTTACTAAAATAATAATAGTTGGACCAAGAGATGGAGAAACTAATTTTTCACATATAGAATACACATGTTAATTTTAATCATATATTATAGACTGCTTAAGTATGGAAAAATTTGATGAACAAAGAGATGAAGTTGAAGAAATGATAATGAAATTAAATTCAAGCAAAAATAGAAGAAGATGAAAAGTTAATTCATTCTTTTCTCCGTCTCTACTAAATTCAATATAGAAAAATCTATTAAATCTTGTGAGACCCATTTAGCCATGACTCCCACTATTGGCTGTTAAAAAAGATCATTCATAGTAATTAAAATAGCAGTAATGTTACTCATTTTTAATAAGCACAATAAATCTAGCGTAATAAAATTTAAAACTAAGATTTATTTTAAGAGAAAAGTTCAATTTTGCCCCCTCAATTATTCAAGTAGCTCATTATTAGTCACTCAATTTTTTATTGGTTCAATTTTAATCCCTCAACTATTCAATAAGTCTATTTTTGGTTCTTCCATCTATTAAGTGCTTACGTGTCAGTTAAAGTTGGCACGTAAGCAATGATGTGGCATATATTCTTGACACATATTTAACGTGACAATTGTGATGCGCCAAATTTTTGAAAAAATAAAATTTTCTTAATTCCCTTCTTTTCTTAAAATATTATTTTATTGTATATTTTTGTGGTGTATGTTTATTTGAAAATATGTAATGCTTATGTGTCAAGAATATATTTCATGTCATTGCTTACGTATCAAATTTAACAGATACGTAAGCACTTAACGAATGTAAGGACCAAAAATAGACTTATTAAATAGTTGAGAGACTAAAATTAGACCAATAAAAAGTTGAAAGAACAAAAATGAGCTATTTGAATAATTGGGGGGGGGGGGCAAAATTAGACTTTTCTCTTTTTAAAAAGAAAACAAAAAATATTGTGTGACCCATAAGACACGCCTTACCTGTTGACTCACTATTGACCATTAAAAGACAAAGAGAAAAATCAGAAAGAATCCATAATTATATGGTTTCTTTGTGCAAGAATATATTGGCCTAAAATGACTCGTTTCATAATATGAATATCAGACATTTCACAGAAGATCTTTACGTGAGACACGTGTCATTCATGCATCCATTCTCCACCTATTTATACTTCTCTTTAGCGATATTGAAAGTTGTAAGGACTTGAATTGAATGTGTCCCTGATTAAGATTTTCTGTGTCACCAACCTTATTGTCAAGTGTAAAACGTGCTAGTTTGTTTGTATATTATGACCCTTAAATCAATTGCACTCCTTTGTGACAGCACTTTAAAGAGAAAGAGTCATGTCCAGTTCGAGATTTTCTATGCCATAGTACTTGGAGATAAGTATAAAGCGGTTTAATTTATTAGGATAATATGACCCTCTATACAACTTTCTTTCTTTCTAGTTTAAGTCCTTTGAACATATTAGTTGATTTTCTATAGAGCATACATGCTGTGTATTATGAAATGACTCAACATACCTTTCATATTTTGATTCACTACATGTTATTTATCATATGAGTGCACATAAAACTAAGATATACTTTTAAAAATATTTTTTGGACAAAATATTGTGGGTAGATAAGGTTTGAGTAATGTTATCAATCCACTCATGCATGCACAGAAGTATGACACCATATTATTTTACTTCTAACTGCGATATTATTCTACTTCTTTTTTTTTAATTATTTATATAAAAACAAATGATAAAAAATAAAGTAAAATATAAAACAAAACACTTATTATGTTCAAATAAAATATTTTTTGTGTATTAATTACTTGCATTTTAAAGCTTTTCATGTTATGCATATTTTAATTTTTATCAATATTACTTTTATTTTTTTGTTTCCAAACAATTCTAAATAGGTTCGCATATAAAAAAAATCAGAATATTGTATATTCTAAAAACATAGATGTGTATATGATATTATTAAATTTTAAAAATTATTATTCTGAAACGAAACGAGAATTTACTCTAGTCCCACTTTAAAGGAAGTAAGATAAGAATGGGTTCGCGCAGTATCAACTCCCAAAATTAAAGACAACAAAACATCATTATTGGATTTGGAGCTTCACTTCATAACTCGGTTCGGGTCCAGACCTTTTACTATTACACTCCATTCCATCTCCAATTCTCCATCCAGCCCAGCCGCCGTTTCTAATCCTTCCCCTCTCCTTTTTCTTCAAACAATCGATAATAACGAAGAAGCTGGATAGAAGAATAATAACAAGACCATCGAAAGGGGAAACAATAAAAATGAAGGCGACGTTCAAGGGTAAGTACGAGGTGAGTGAAAAGTCCCAGGTCGCAGCCGGAGAGGTCACGCTTGCCGCGCCGGCGGGCGATCTGCGGCTCAGGACGACCAGCACCGACGCCACCTTCATCAACGGCCCGTCACTGGAGGGACTTTCCGTCGCGCTTGAGAAGCCCGGCGCCTTCATCCTCGACTTCAACGTCCCTAAAAAGGTAGGTTGTTTAAGTGAAATTGTTGGGTTTCTGAATTTGAAGAGTTCTCTGTTAGCATTGGTAGAGGATCTGTAGTTATTAGTTAATGACCCACTTGTGAAATTTAGACATTTTGAGCTTATTGGTAGGTTTTGAGAAGCTGTCATTTGGAAAATATTGACCAGTATTTGGAATTTCTTGCCTTGTAGGATGTGCGATTTCAATTCTTTAACTCGGCAAAAGTGTTGGGCAAGCCATTAAACTTGACTTACACACACTTCTATCGCGACGCTCGAACTTTGGTAGACTGTTCTCTCTTATTCGACTCCTCAAACAAGGTCTCAGTGAGCCATTCAGTTGGTTCGAGCTCGTGCAAGGTCAAGTACGGGTACACACATGGGGAGCTGAAAAACACCGTTTTTGAACCCTGTTATGATACGGGAAAGAACGTGTGGGATTTTGTGGTTACGAGGAAATTTGGAGAAGGAGATGCTTTAAGAGGGAGTTATAATTGTTCGAGCCAGATATTGGGGCTCGAGTGGAGTAGAAATTCCAAAACCAATGGGACTTTTAAGGTGCTTTTTCTATTTACCCTGACAGAATTATAAAATATCATGTGAATCACTACAAAATGGGAAATATTGCGAATGCCCGTGCAAAAATATAAGAAATATAATGTGTACGCCTTTTTCTTATTTATTTGCTTAAGATAAATCCTCAACTACACTCGCGTCAACAGTCATCACTTTTTATTTGCATGGGCATACATGATATTTGAATATTTTGTAGGGGTGAATATCGAATTATGCCTTCTAATTTGCTTTTCTGTTACTAAATGTTGTACATTTTAGAAATCTAAAATTGTGTCCTATGCCGACTATGACTTGTAAGAACTGAAAGGATGCTTTATTTTGCCTTGATTCAACTGGAAGACATCCAACACGCATGAATAAAATAAATATAAGATACAATGTTTTGCTTATTATTCTAATTTATCTCGTGCAGGTCTCGGCATCTCTGAACATGGCTGAAGAAAACAAAGCTCCAAAACTTATGGCTGAGCGCACTTGGAATTATGAAATGTTTTGATATATTTTGTGTGGTACCGAAAAGTAGAAAATCCAATGTCAACAATGATTTATTATTTTTCCCTCTCCTGCTTGTAATAATAGGTTTGAGGGTGTAAGAAAGAGAAATAAGATTGTTTGTTGTTTTGAGTAGTTTTTTGAGATTTTTGGTTCTAATGAACTGCCATTGTTCTTGGTAAGGCAGTGGAACAGTAAATTTTATGTTATTTATATGCTTTATTTGGGGAGAGGGTTACTTTACTGGTCTGATATTTTTTTTTTTAAATATTTATTTGTCAAGAATCAAGTCCAGTTATTTATTTAGGCAAGGATGAATTGATTAACTAGTTATTTCACCTCTTCTGTCAGGTTTATTAAAACTAATAGTTACTTGATATAAAAATATCAATGTTTTAAATAGCGGCGCTATTGCGGAAAATGGCCATACAACGTAATTCACAACGAGAAAATAGCATTTATAGCGTTTTGGGCCTGGCCGTTACATGCGCTATAGCGCTGCTATTACGGTAAAATAACGGGAAAAAAATGGTGCTATAGCGCTCTTTAATTTAGATCCAAACCCAATAACTAAATAAACCTGAACCCAATAAGAAATAAAATAATCCTATCTTTCTTTCTCTAGCACCGATGACGGCGGTGGAACGGAGAAGGCATAGTAGAGCTACTATTCCCCATTCTTCTTCAAGTAATGTTTTCTTTTCTTCGATGAAATGTCTCTTTGTGAAATTTGTTTTCTTTGTTTTTTTTTCTTTTCTATTCTCTATTCTATTAATTGTGTTTCATTTTTTCTTTGATAGCATGGCAACTTCAAATTCCGAAATGCTAGCACCGCCATCAAAAGATCCGGCATGGGCACATGCTTTTCGTGTAGATTCTCGAAATACGGCACAAGTAGGATGCAATTATTGTAAACATTTGTACACCGAAGGGATAATGAACTTTATGTGGTGTATGTTTAATAATGAATTATTTTAGTATCTTTATTTTGGTGGTTTGATTTTTATTTTTTTTATTGAAAATTTTGTTATAACCATACAAAAGTATCATTTCCGCTTTAAAGTCATGGCGCCGCAATCTCGTCCGTTATCGCACAAAAAAAAACCCAAATGCTACGGACCGCTATATATTGCAATTTAAAACATTGAAAAATACATAATTAATAAATTGCAGCGCATAACAAAATTTTAATCAACCACACAACAACAGCATCTTGCATAAATAAAGTAAAACTCAAACCTATTATTATCACACGATAATAAAAAAGAATGAAAAATAATAGATATAATAAAGGATAAGCCCACACCCACTACCATATTCACTACATTTTTCACTACTACTACCAATGATTTATGGGCTCCACATAAATCATTGAGAGAGCAGTGAAAAATGTAGTGATTTTGGTATTAGGCTAGCCTCGTCCTATAATAAAATGACAAATGTAATCAAAAGAGTTGTGCACTGTTACCATACCAAAATATCAACACTTAGTACCTACTTCTCTTGATTTAGGAGAAAAAAATCAACACTTTTTATCTAATTGAACTATTCAGACTGATTTTTAGGATAGTTTTTTTAGTTTATATTAGTCACCCCAGCCTTGAATAGTGCCCCGTACATTAACGATGCTTCAGACGCTGAGGTGGCTGTCCTACGTGAAGAGGAAGTGCAAGGTGAGTGAAAAGTCCTCCGTGGCAGCCGGAGTTGTCACGCTCGCTGTCCCCGCCGGCGATCTCCTGATGAGGACGACCACCACCGACGCCACCTTCACCAAGGGGCCGTCACTGGAGGTACTTTCCGTCACCGTTGAGAAGCCCGGCGCCTTCATCCTCGACTTCAACGTCCCCAAAAAGGTAGTTGGTACCGGAGTCTTTAATGTTTAAGTAAAATTGTTGGGTTTTTGAATTTGAAGATTTCTCTGTTAGCTTTGCTAGAGGATCTGTAGTTATTAATTAATGATCCACTTGTGGTCATTTGGAAAATGTTGACTCGTAATTCAAATTCTTGCCTTGTAGGATGTGCGATTTCAATTCATGAACTCGGCAAAAGTGATGGGCAAGCCGTTGAACATGACTTACACACACTTCTATCGCGACGCGCGAATTTCACTCGACTGTTCTCTCTTATTCGACACCTCAAAGAAGCTCTCGGTGAGCCATTCAGTCGGTTCGAGCTCATGCAAGGTCAAGTATGGGTACACACTCGGAGACCTGAAAAACACCGTTTTTGAATCATGTTATGATACGGGAAAGAATGTGTGGGATTTTGTGGTTATGAGGAAATTCGGAGAAGGAGATGCTTTTAGAGGAACTTACAATTGTTCGAGCCAGATATTGGGCCTGGACTGGAGTCGGAATTCCAAAATCAATGGGACAATCAAAGTGCTTTTTCTATTTAACCCTCAGAATCTTAAATAAATCACTAAAAAAAATGAGAAATATCATGAATACTTCTGCAAAATATAAGAAATATTATGTGTACGCCTTTTTTTATTTAATTGATTGCTTAAGACAAATCCTCAACTACACTCATGTCAGCTGACATCACTTTTTTTGCATGGGCATACATGATATTTGAATATTTTGTAGGGGTACATATCAGATTATGCCTTCTAATTTTGTTTTCTGGTACTAAATGTTGTAAATTTTAGAAATTCTAAATTTGTGTACTATGCCGAATATGACTTGTAAAAACTGAAAGGGTGCTTTATTTTGCCTTGATTCAACTAGAAGACATCAGACTGAATAAAATAAATATAAGATAAATGATTTGCTTATTGTTGTAATTATATTTTTCAGGTCTCAGCATCTCTCAACATGGCAGAAGAAAACAAAGCTCCGAAACTCATGGCTGAGGGCACTTGGAATTATGAAATGTTTCGACATATGTTGTGTGGTAATGAAAGTAGAATCCAATTTCAACAATGATTTATTATTTTTCCATCTCCTGCTTGTAATATGTAAGTTTTGAGGTAATTATATTAGTTAATACTCTATCAGAGGGTGTAAGAAAGAGAAATAAGATTGTTTGTTGTTAGTTTTGAGTAGTTTTTTGAGATTTTGGTTCTAATGAACTGCAATTGTTCTTTGTAAGGCAGTGGAACAGTAAATTTTATTTTATTTATATGCTTTATTTGGGGAGAGGGTTACTGGTCTGATTTTTTTTTTAAATTGTTTATTTATTTTTTCAAGAAATAAGTCCAGTTATTTCTTAAGGCACAGGATGAATGATGCCGCACCTAAGCATGTTTGAAATTCGACAACCTATGTTTGGTGTATCTTTTTTTATGTTTATAAATATTATTATGTTTTTGTTCTATACTGATGGAAAATTGTGAAAAAAACAATTTTTTTTTAATATTTAAAAGAAATCCCTGTATAGATATAATAAATGACAAATGTGATCAAAATTATCCTTATCTAATTTTTCTTCATCTTGAATACACGCACTATTTTGTGAAGTATCCTCGCTGTTTTCTCAATTTCTTTTTTAGCTTCAAGAGCAGACTCGTACGCCTTCAAAAGAAAACTACTTTCAACTCCAGAACCATGTAATACAGTCCTCAAGAAGATGCAAGAGCAAAGAGAAGAATTTGGATCATTTCTGTCGTTAAGTAACAATTCAGGGTGCTCTATGCAAAATTGCAAACTTGTTCATGGCTTATCAATCCATCATTCTGTCCAAGAAGCAGCGAGAGAAAAAAAATATATATTGAATTGAATTACTTGTCGTCACCATCTTTACACTGTGTTTTTGGTGGAGTCACCTTGGCTTTAGGCTTTGCTGTCTCTACTTTCTTTTGTCCAGCATAGTACTGTTTGGTACCGTAACCGTAATCATACCATAAGGATTTTGATAACTAGTATGTCACGTAATGTTATAATTTCAAATATTTCTCATTAATGTCTTAGATTCAATTGGATTTGTCCGAGTTAATAACAGATTGTAAGCAAAGATCACCATTACAACAAACAGAGGTGTCATATCTTCGTTTGTAGATATGAAAAAAATGTTGTACTGGGAAGATTTCTGAGAGGTTTGTATAATTAGACTTTTCTCTTATTCAATATATTTACAGTAATAAGTTATTAACAAACACAAATTATTTATTTTTATCTTGCAGTTTAGACATTATAAAGTAAATTAATACATCTGAAATCATATCATTTTAAGTGTAAAAGAAAAGTCAACTGAACCATCATTTTGGCTAGCAACAAACAATTGAATAAGTTATTGGCCCATTATACCTATGATAAAATAATCTTTTCCTGAAATGAAATAATTACAACTTTCATATGTGAAATGCAAAAATGGCTAATTTAATGTGAGGGGCCTTGTGTTCTTCCAAAGCCATTCAAGGGCCTCTCCTTTCAGCAAAGGTGAAACCTGTACATAAAATAGATAAGTTAATTATTTAACCACTCATGCATGATAAACAAAATAGAATACTTCAAATGAAAAGGATTTAAACTAACCTTTTCCCAAACTTGCTCATGATAATCATTTAGCCATTTAATCTCCCCGTGTGATAATAGTGATAAGTTAACTAGTTTAGTCTGCCATAAAGATTAAAAAAATAAATTAGAAGTTTAGAAGGCATACAAAATAATGGGTGATATAACTTCTGTTAAAATGAAAATTTAAGCATATTCCTATTCAAGCATGCATTTTCATCAAAAAAGAAAAAAATAATAATTGAACTGTATGTAACATTATATTACAAAATACAAAAAATAGTTGAGTACCTGAATTGGTACAAAAGTTAGCTTCTCAAACCCAAGATATTCAATTCCACCGAATGAATTCGGTACATCTGCTTCCTTCACCAGGAGCAAATTCTGCAAAAAGGTATAAAAAACAAATCGCTTAAAAGAACATTGATATCAAAAATCATATTTATAATAAAAGAATTACAAACCTCGATACGAATACCAAATGAGTTGTCTTCATAATAACCAGGTTCATTACTAACAATCATTCCAGTCTGTAAAGAAGTGAAATTCCCAAATCGGAAACTTATGCTCTGTGGGCCCTCATGCACATTTAATGCAGCTCCCACTCCATGCCCAGTTCCTAAAACAAATTAAACACAAAATAAGCCCTAGTTCTTATTTGCAACTTGCAAGCATAATTTAGTTGTTTTAGGTCAAAAATGAAATAAAAGTACCGTGTCTATAATCAAGGCCTACTTTCCAAAGAGAAGAGCGAGCAAGAACGTCAAGTACAAAACCAGGCGTCCTTTCAGGGAATACAGCTTGATCAATAGCTATATGACCCTATATTATAAGTTTAGTCAGAATTTTAAACCAGTATTATATTAATTATGTCGAAAAAATCTACTAGATAGATATAAAGCAAGCACTACAATCACGGATTTCAGTAACCATCTCAATTATGCAATTGATATAGAAATATCACACACCGTTCATTAGTTTCTCTAAAATTAAAACTACCCTATTTTTCTCTGTCATTTATAACTACAAATGATGTGAAGTTAGTTCAGGAAAGGAAGCATCCAACCGGACAACAAAAGAAGGTATACCTAACATACTTTCATATTTTACTTTGTATACGCGATATCTCCTATGACTCATAGGTGTATCCAAGATATTTTCTCATATTGTAGAGTTTACACATGACATTCTGACATTTTGATATCCTGTCATTTAGAGAAATTACCTGTAAGACTCTTGTAAAGCAATCTTTTTGCCTTATTGAAGGTTGGCCAAAATGAACGGTGCGTGTTATATCAGTGGTACCGTCAATATATTGACCACCACTATCTAGAAGAAAAAGACTTTTCTTTTCCACCAAACTGCAATCTTCAGTTGTGGGGCAATAATGTATTATAGCTCCATTTGCACCGTAACCTTAGAGATAAATTTTACTTTTTAGAAATGAGAGAAATAGAGTTGTTATAAGAATTTTACGTAGTTTGGTGAGTTACTGTATGAAATGTTAATGAATAAAAAGTTTCATGAAAGGTTAGTAAGTGTAGTTCTTTATTAGAAAATACAAATCTATTTTTTTTTTTTTGGCAAAGGAAAATGACACATGATATCGTGTAGAATATATGATAGGTAGAACATGATACGTTGAAGGAAAAAAAAGTGAAAAGAAAAAGAATTGAGAAACTGGGTGCAAAAACAAATTGCACAAGATATATTTAATGTGGAAACTATAAAAACGATAAATAAGAGGAATAAAGAAAGCACAAAATAGTTGAAGAATATATACCGCTAATAGTGTCGAAGCTAGTTTCTATAAATCCCTCTTGCTTCTGACGAAATTCAAGTAATTTATCAGCAACATCAACTTCTGATAATTTAATATTATTTCCAATTTCCTTCTCTATCCAGCACCAGAATTCCGCCAAAGCAGCTGCATCTCTGTACCAAAATATCCATTAATAATAAAAATAATAATAACAATAAATGCAATCACCAAAGAAACCAAATCATTTACAAATTTAATATTTATTACCTAAGATGTGCATTCTTCATGCCGTCAATTTCTGCGTTGTTTTTAACTGCCTTGGCTAGAGTAACAGGTGAAACTTTATATAATATATCAGGTTCATAACTACTTTGATTATTCGTTTTATTATTAAGTTTATTAGTATATCTCGCACAAGCCGTTCTAAATACACTAACAATTGCAGCGTTTACAGTTGAAGTATCCAACCATAACTTTGCACCTTTTTCAGCCAAACTGAAAAATATAATAAAAAAAATTAATGAGTTATGTTACATTTCAATTTTAAAGATTTTTCAATTATGCATATAATGGAAAGGAAAATAAGGTAAACCTCTCAATTTCAGGTAGAATTGATTCATAAGGTTTCAATTCAACTCCAGAATTTTTCAAGTGATCAGAAACTTCTTGCGTTATTTTTTTATTATCAATGAATAATGTAGCACGCTCCATTTCCACAATTAGGTACGCATAAAATACAGGCGAATGTGGTACGTCACTCCCTCTCTATATAATAAAACACAAAGATCACTAAATTATCTTAGCTAAATAAAAAATTTAAAATGCTGATATAATTACTTCACTAGTATTAATTAGGGAAATAATTTTCCTTTACTCGTGTCTATTCTTCTCTAATATGGTGATATTAATTTTTTTTTTTTTTGTTTCCCTTAGCTTTTTTTGGTGTTTATCGATTAGGAACTAGGATTATTTAATAAACCAATTCAGTCAAGAGTCACTCAAATCTTAATTCATCTAAATTAGATCAAAATCTAATCTAAAATACTAAACAATTACCATATTTAACAACCACGCAATTTCATCGAGCATGGAAACAACAATTGCACTCGAACCGTTTTCACTGAGTTGAGATCTCAAATAAGACAACTTGGACGCCACGTCAGCACCCGCATGTTTCATATCGTGTACTCTAGCAGGCTCGCTTGGCGGTTTAGGTTTCATATCTTTCCATATTTCGTCAACAAGATTGAAATCTTTCAACAGAATCAATTCTTGATTTTTCTTGGAGATTTCTTGCTTTAGTTCTTCTGCCGCATCGAAGGAGAAAAGGAACTGATCCCTTCATATAATTAGATTAATATGAATATGTAACAACAAAATGAATAAAAACATGTCAAATAAAAGAGGAGAGAGAAACCCACAGGGTCGATTCCAACTCTGGCGCCAGATGGCAAAATATCAGTGAGCCACTCACTTGTGGATGGAACTCCATTTGTACCGCTCCTCATTAAAGTCCAATTATTATTCAATTGTTTCTCAGCCTATTGATCAATATTACATTCAATTCCCGTGTTAACTAAACTAAGATGTCAATTATCATAATTCACAAGGCAAAGATTTTCCCAAAGCAAAAAAATATGACGCCATTTAGAATTAATATGAGCGGCAACTACAACTATGATTAATTTGGAAATGCACATAATTAATATTTTTTTTTTTTTGAGAAAATTTGGAGAGGGCTTTATTGTCCCTCTTCCAAACATATTCTATTTATACTAAAATAAGTCCCTATATATTTACAATCTATCTAAAAAGAAAAGAAAAAAAAAATGTGTATCTCACCCCCTACTTCTCCTATTCTGTTTCTTATAAAAACCTATTTTCACTTCTGAACTAAAAAAAAGGAGAAAATAATTTTTGCTTATACATAATTAATATATGAAAATCATTGTTTTCACCTGGAGAAAATAGCGACCATCAGTCCAAAGAGCAGCTTTTTCTTTGGTAACTACAGCAGTTCCTGCGCTTCCAGTAAATCCAGTAAGGAAAGCCCTTCTAGTAAAACATTCTGCTATGAACTCGCTCTAAGTTATAAGAAAATCAAAACATACTTGAGCTCAAACATGCAGTTTTATAAAAGAAACAAAATGGTGTGGTGTGAATGAGTATGTCTAACAAGCTTCTGATGCAAATTCTGGCGACGATAGAGAGTTCGAATTAGGGGCAATTACCTAGTTTTTAAATTTTAAGTTTTGAATTGAGAGTTTGAATTGAAGAGAAACTTGGAATTCTGTCACATGTTTCTAAAAGTTGGAACATACATAATAATGATACACAGGATTCCAAATTTCTCTTCAATTCAAAACTCTGAATTTAAAATTCGGACAACAGACCTGGTGAGCGTCCTGAGAAGGCACAATATACGCATCCACAGCGACATCCTGCCTACTAAACATCTTCCTCAGCGAGCTCAGCTTCTCATCCTCTTCTCCTCTCCGAGAATTCCCTCTCCGGAGCTCAGACGAAGGGCGGGCGGAGAACGAAGCGGAGACGTGCACCCGGCGGCGGATGGGGAGTGAGAGGGTGAGGAGGCGGCGGAGGGGGGGGATGGAGGAGCGACGACGGGCGAGGAGGAAGGAGAGCGGAGGAGAAGAGAATGAGAGCGCTGCTTCCATTGATGTGTTGTGGGAAATGGGAAGCTGTTGAGTGTTGTGTTGGGAATGGGATAAATGAGTGGACCTTGGTGTGGGCAGAGGCCAAAGAGTCTACAGTTTCGGATGGTAACTTGTTCTTGGACTAATATATAGGTTTTGTTTTAGGAATTAATATATAGGTTTAGATGAAAGTTTAGATGAAATTTAGGAATTAATATGCAAGTTTAGATGAAATTTAGGAATTAATATATAGGTTTTGTTTTAGGAAGTTTTAGGGAAATTTTGTATATAAAATTGAAAGGATTAAAAACTTAATTTTCTGACCAGTTTTTTCTAGGAATTTAAAAAAATAAATAAAGTAAATAAAATAAAATTATATTGTATTATATTATATTATAAATAATTTAATATAAAATAATTTACATGAAATTTTTTTATTATCTATATTTTTTTATTTAGATTATTTTATAAATAATATAATATACAATATACAAATTTTATTTATAAGATTTCAAGAAAAGTCGGACAATTTTTTTTTATTTACAAGATTTCATAGTTTTTGCAATTGACAAAAAGGGCCAAGGAGAAGGGAACATCTGGCCGAGACTCGCACTAGATGGAACGCGAATAAACCGATTGATGAGCCGAAGGAAAGTCAAGGTAAAAAGAAGAAGAAAAATATGCCTTGCAGCTCACAATTCGGGCTCGGACGACCAAATAAGGCCAAGTAGTAGGATGACATTCAGACCGGTCACCCACGTGTGCAAGAACATTAGAGGCTCATCATTTACCGACTATATACAGTGTAAGTCAACAATCATTTAATAAATAAAAAAATGTCGCTAACGGATAAGAAAAAAACTAACCGCATACGCAGTCGAAAAATTCTTATGCCAAGGCCTAAACTTGGGGGGAGATCACCCTCTAAGCATCTCCTCCCAGTTCCAGCAAATCAAGGCGAGTCAAACTCTAAACCCCTACAGCAGCACAAGCATAGCAGTGGCAACCGCGCGAGGATCAAACCCCGAATAAAAAGGAAGCATTAATAACCCCCACCTTATATATGTATTATATGAAAGAAATAATGTCTTAAACCAAACCATTTTGCCATGTGAGAAACAGAGGCCGAGAGATAGCGGGAGAGAGACAGGTGGGGAGAGAGGCGTGGAAGCGGAAGGCAAAAGAAAAGTGGAATCAGTGTGAATTTTGGAGGCGCAGGGAAAATAATAGGAGGGGCCTGATTGAGAACATAGTTAGTCATTCGTTATTCGCGAATAATACGGACGGCTCGGGATAAGTTCGTGTATAATTCGTATTGAATATTTTTTAAATAGCTCAAATATCCGGTCAAATAAAACGGAGACAATAATAATTCATCAATTCGGCTCATAGTTCGGAATAATTTGATATATAAAGCTATGTAAATATAAACATTTTATTAAAAATAATTGGGGAAATATTATTATTTGACGAAAATTCGGAAAATATAGACTGAATTTTTGTCTTGCCAAATATTCGTGAATAAATACGTATTATTAAAATGGAGACTCGAAATTCGCATTTTAAAAAAATTGAAAATACGTGATTAATACGTGAATTATTTGCGAATTAAACAATTATGATTGAGAGTGAAGGGAACAGAAAGACTTAAATTTAACCTATTAATTAATTAACAATGGACGGGTGAGATGATATCAATTAATCTAATTCTAGAGTCATTAAGTATTAATCGCATGGTTAAACTAGGATTAAGGAAATCAGTTGAAAATTAACTGTGGTTGTCTTGTTAGGTTGAAAATTAATCTTGTTAGGAAGAATATAACCCGAAATCAGGTTTTGATGAAAAATCAGGCGTAATTAAGAGCAGTATGGCCCATAGACATTTCTGTTTAATTAATGACTTTCTTATGTGTGGGGGAATACAGGACATATCCGGTTCTTCTATCCAGTTCTCCACGCAACGAGGGATCCCAATTCCCAACTTCTTCTTCTTCTTGTTCTTCTTTCCGTTTCTGAAATTCCTCATTCCATACATTCCAGCGTTCTTTCTTCTTCTTGTTCTTCGCATTGGATAAGAAATTCGACTTTTGCATTCCCTGCC
Organism: Juncus effusus; assembly: GCA_027726005.1. NCBI lineage: Eukaryota > Viridiplantae > Streptophyta > Magnoliopsida > Poales > Juncaceae > Juncus > Juncus effusus. Next base: position 6,174,567 of record CM050909.1, read on the forward strand.
TTTGCCTAATCATATCATCAATATGGGGGGAAGAATTCTTGCGGAGAGACGCACGGAGGCGGCACCGGCTGGTGAGAAGAAGAAAGAGAAACCGAAAGAGGCTGGCGTTAATTATGTCTCGTCAATCCCTAAATCGCCAGCAATGCACGATTTGGGGTTGGTTGTAAATCCACCTGAGTTTCAGATGAAGAAAGATGGCGAGACGCGACCTATCAAGGGAGGCCACCCAATTGCTGAGGTTGTTTGTTCTCTCTTTCCGTCTTTCCTTCTTTTGACTGATTTTTTCTTTCTTTTTTTTACCAGCAGTAGGTTTAATATTAATAGAAAGAAAGCCAATGGCTAAAGAGAGGGAATTATTTTAGACAATCAAAGCCTAATTGAAAGTTCATCTCTTGGAAATATTTAAAAAGACAACAACTAAGAGAAACTCGTCAGGAACTCGAAAGATAGAAATTGAATTTGAATTTGCAAGTCTTTTTATTGAATTTCAAATAGTTTTCCCAAAAGGGAAGATTACAACGATACTATTTGGATTTGGGTTCTCATAATTCAGCACGAAACAATAACCCCTACGGATTTTATTTAACAGGTCTTTGGGATGCATGTGATGTCAGGCAAAAAGAGCTACAATAAGATCCACGGGACTGTGTGGATCAAATGTGGCGGGTTAGGCCGTTTTGATATTTTCCGTCGGTCTCGCCTCAATCCCCAAATTGTTCATCGCAGGGTAAACCTCCTTTTGACAGCTTTTAACTCTGAACAATATCAAAAGTTTTTAACTTTGACAACAATTTCATTCCTAAACAAACAGGATTCTCTTGAATTGATTGGCCCAAGCACAGCCCTTCCTGCTTATGACCCCATTTTCATGGGTTGCCATCTGATGGAGGGCAGGCATGATATAGTTGGGATGCGTATGGCGTGGGACCCAGATTACGGTGCGCTCGATGTGGTCTACAATGAACCGTATAATGGGAGCAAAAGTTCGGTTACATGGCACATGAGTTACGTGGTGTATGGAGAGGCTGTTGTTGCCACTATAGAAATCGTGTTTGAAGCTAGGAGCTCGGTTGGAATATGCGGAACAATCACCGCCTTTAGCAATATGCTTCCGGATTGGAGAACTGTTTTATTTTGCAAGGAAAGAGATGCCGGGGAGTATCAGAGTGTGGAGGAAGGGCAGCAACAGGTTTTGCCGTTGTTGAGGTACGTAGCAGCAGTACCAATCTATCGTGCTTCAATACAAAAGTTTGAAGAATGGAAGAAAAGGAAAATGAATGGTTGTCTTAAAATTGATATGAACCTCATGAACGTCCATGATGAAGGGACAATCGCGAAAGGAGTTTTGAAGTTTCCGGCACAGAATTTCGGGGAGTATGTTGGCACCATTTCGAGCAAGTATGGTGTGATGCAAGTGAAGCTCTCTTTCGCTGGCATTTTTCAACACTTGCCTCGAGAGTATTTCATTCCACCTGGTATTCAGACCAAAAAAAAGCGGGTTGACTAATGAGTAGTAAATATAGTTCTAACTTCTTGCAAGTGATAGTTTATAGGAGTTGAGTTCTTTTTTTTTTTTTTTTTTGCGAATAAGAGCTCGCTTTTGTTTATAGCGTAATAATTTCCTTTCTACTTGATGGATTTGTTTCAAACAATGTGAGTTGGTTTACATTAGCATGGTAATCTGGATGTTTTTCTGAACTTGGTTAATCTCCGATGTTTACAACTAGTGATTTGGAAAATTAGCATAATGAGTTGTTTCGTATCCTACTTATTTCTTTTTAGTTGTTATGCTTGTGTTTTTGTATGATTTGTTCCTTTTAACAGTTTAACTAGACACATAGTTTATGAAAATTAATATTGTTTTTTGTAGAATTTGTTCCTTTAACAGTTTTAACTAGTCTTATTCAACATATTTACAATAATAAGTTATTAACAAACACAAATCATTTATTTTTAGCTTTGCTGTTTAGAAATTATAAATTAATTATTATACATCTGAAATCATATCAATTTAAGTGTAAAAGAAAAGTCAACTGAACCATCGTTATGGCTAGCAACAAACAATTGAATTTCATGTTATTGGCCCATTATACGTATGATCTTTTCCTGAAATGAAATAATTTACACCTTTCATATGTGAAATGCAAAAATGGCTAATTTAATGTAAGGGGCCTTGTGTTCTTCCAAAGCCATTTGAGAGGGCCTCTCCTTTCAACAAAGGTGAAACCTGTACATAAAATAGATAAGTTACTTATTTAACCACTCATGCATGATAAACAAAATAGAATACTCCAAATGAGAAGGAATTAAACTAACCATTTCCCAAACCTGCTCATGATAATCATTTATCGATTTAATCTCCCCATGTGATAATAATGACAAGTTAACTAGCTTAGTCTGCCAGAAAGGTTAAAAAATTAAATTAGAATTTGAGAAGGCATATAAAAAATAATTATCATATCACAATTGTCACGTCATAAATATATGTCAAATCATCGCTTACGTGTCAAGTTAACGGACACGTAAGTATTTAACGGATGAAAGGACCAAAAAGAGACTAATTCAATAGTTGAGGGATCAAAAATGGACTAATAAAAAGTTAAGGGGCCAAAAAAAAACTAATTAAATAGTTGAGAGACAAAAAATGGACTTTTCTCTTTATATATTAGAAAGAAATTAACTGTGAGAGAGCCGGTCTACACCAGGTTTATCCAATATATTTCAACAAAACACCATATGAACAGGTTCTATGCACCGCCCACACGAACAATCAACCAGCAAGTGTAAATTGCGCACCGAAACTCCTTCCATTAGCTCGGTCTACAGCGAACCACGTTCCCCTCAATATTTCTCTTCTATCAGGCCCAAATCTCTCTCAGACCCCCAACAGAGCCGCTACAATCAAAGAGAAGAAGAAGAAGAAGAAGAAGAACAAGTCGATTGGGAGGAGAGATGGCTGGATTTCTCGAAGGTGTTGCTCGGTGGATGATCGATCCCCGCAAGAACTGGCTCGCCAGAGTGCACATGCGCACCGTCGCCGCCCGTCTCAAGAATTACGGTATTAATTAATCAGTCCTTTCTCGTCTAGGTTTTCATTTCAGTTCTTGATCTGAAAATGGACAGATCGCGTTGGAGAGATCTCAGATCTGTTGAGAAAGAAATATTTCTGTGTGATTTGCTTTCCGTTGCTGTAATAAGATTGATTTACTGTGTCGTCAAAGAAATGTTTGAATTGTTTTCTTGGGGGAATTTCGGGTGTAGTATTTCCCTACTAAAGCTCAAAATATCAAATTTATCCCTCTTAAAAGGGTAGATATCAAATTTATCCATCATTACCCTCAGAGATCCTTTTACTCCCTTATTTTGGATGAATTTGATATTAATTGAGCTTAAGAGGGATAAATTTGATATTTTGAGATTTAGTAGGGATATACCCGGAATTCCCCCTATTTTCTTGATTCCCTTCTTGAGAATAATTTATCATAATTAAGAATGAGTATTGATATGAGAAATTTGAATGAAACAGGGCTGAGGTACGATGATTTGTATGATCCGTATGAAGATCTGGACATCAAGGAGGCGATGGCGAGGCTTCCGAGAGAGGTGGTGGATGCTCGCAACCAGCGCCTCAAACGCGCCATGGATCTCTCCATGAAGCACGAGTATCTGCCTGAGGATCTCCAGGTTCTCTTTCCTTTTCTCTTTCTGTTTCAGTTTCAATTATGAGACTTGCTGAGCTATAATTTTGTAAGGGAGAATTTCGTATTTGCCATTACAAAAAGTCGACATTTCATATTTGCCATTATAAAAACTTAAATATCATATTTGTTATTATAAAAACTTAAATATCATATTTGCCATGATAGTGAAATTTTGTATTTTTTAACCTTTTGTATGGCAAATATGATATTTTGAGTGTTTGTAATGGCAAATATGATATTTTAAGTTTTTTTAATGGCAAATATGATATTCGACTTTTTGTTATGGCGAATATGATATTTCGAGTTTTTGTAATGGCATGTATGAAATTCCCCCATTTTATAAAATTTGTTGTTAATTAAGGATAAAACCATTTGTCAAAAATATGTTTTGAAAGCGTAATTGTGTAAATATGCCTTATCTTGGGTATTGGCATTTAGGTAAATAAAACCATTCCAACATGGTGCTCAAAACGAAGAGTAATTCAAACAGTTTTTTATGTATGAAGCTTTTAGGACGAGAAACACAATATTGGTGAAAATCAATTAAATTAGTCCACATATATATGCAAAATCATGAGCAATTTGAATGATATGACCATAGTGCAAGAAATTGTTAGAAAATAAGGACACATAAATAAATAATAGTTATAAAAAATCGATGGTCAATCAACAGTTATATCATATGAAACAATTAGGTTTATGTAACACAATGATAGTGCCCAAAGAATCAAAGAAAGATGGAAAATAAAGGGGTGGGGCTAATTTTTTATGTTCGAATTATAATTCCGATCAAGGGTATTTTTTGTTAAGTTGTAATATTGTAATCCTTTGTTTGATCAACTTGATGATTTTTTTGTCTTTTTGTAATTCTGCAGGCTCTTCAGACTCCATACAGAAGCTATCTCAGAGATATGCTCGCACTGGTATATTATATTTCCTCTTGCACTTTTTACCTTACTAACATAACATCATTCAAATGTATTTATGTATGTATATGCAAATCCTTTGGTACATGTATTCATGATTTTCTCATCATAGATTACCAAAATGCTAGTATAGTTTTTCAACATGAAGCTACAAGTTAAAATGTTTTAAGTCAAGTTGCATTGATACTAGCTATTCTAAAGTCTAACAGTATAAACTTATATCTCATCTAATAACTTTGGTCGAACGAATTTCTTCACCTATCCACAATGTAACAGATTCCAAGAATGATTCGCAATTAATGCAATTTGTTCCAACTACCAACAAAACAATGATTGTAATAAACAAATTGCTCATGCAAATCATTCTTTTGTTTCCACTAGACTTAAAGTAGAAACAATTAGTGCATTATTTAGCCTTTGTAGACTTTTGGTTCAGTTCTAAATATACAACTTGTAAATAATAATAATTTGGTACATTTGATTGTTTAGTAAATAATAATAATTTGGTACATTTCATTGTTTAGGTGAAAAGAGAGAGGGCTGAAAGAGAGGCATTAGGAGCTCTTCCTCTTTACCAGCGTACCCTTCCTTGAGATCCGTTCTTTTTCTTTCATAATTTCCCCTGCTTGATTTGAGTCATAGTGGATGAATAATAATGTTGCATCTTATAATGCTGAAAAACCGATTTTGAGTACTTTGTTTCTGAACTTTGGTAAATCATTTTGTGCATGCTTTTACGTGCTGATCAGATTATATCAGTTTCTGGAGATTTTTATTCAGTTGAATTGCTGGCCTTGGTTGTTTAAATATATTGATGTTCTGCTATAGTTTCAATTTTTTATATTCTGTGCGTAAATTGTTGATGAATTCTTGACAATTGAAAATGATGCCTTCTTTCCCAAAAATTTCATTCAGTAAATTGGATGCCATTCCATTGCAGTAGCTCAACAATGGTTGCTATTTGCTGCAGTGTTTCTTTTGAAGAATCGGGAAGTGAGACTTAGAAATTAGAATAATACTATTTCACTAAAGAAAAGTTCAGCAAAGAACATTTCATTTTCTATTGTACTGTTTGTTACTTGTTAGTCATATTATATTCTATTTGGACAAATGTATTGTGACTGATTAGTTGCGTCAAGAAATCAAATAGTTCATTATCAAGACATATACCAGAACAAAATGTACAGTGTGAGCGGTAAGCAATTACTTGGAAAATTCCTAAGTACAATAGAGAAAGTCAAAAGCTTAACAAGCTTAAACATTTTGATTCCGCGTGCTTATGCAACTAATATTATGTCATAAACATTTTTTTCTCGACTAGGATAGGCAATATCATTAGTACGTGACTGATGGTGATTTTGTTGACTTTTTCTTGTTTGCGACTTCTGGACTGTTGATTCCCTGATGAATAATTACATGGATTTTATGAAAAATGTAATTTATTTAGTTAATTGTACTATTTCACTATTTGAGTATAAAGTGATCACTAATGAAATTTACCCAATTTTACTACTCCCATATAATCAATAATGGCCCAAAATAAAATGAGAAAAATCGAGTTTTAGTCCCCCCTCAACTAGTCCAACTAGTTTTATTTTGCCTCTCAATTTTTTATTAGTCTACTTTCAATCCTCAATTATTTACTATTTAGTTTTGACCCGTCATCCGTTAAATCCTTACATGTCCGACACATAAATAATAAACAAAAAATTCCACATTTTCCAATAAAAATACCGTTCTAATAAATATTCTTTATATTTTACATTTTTTTTAAGAAAAATGGGACTAAGAATTTTTTTTTTTTTTTAAATAACTATCAAGTCTATCATGCCACTCAAAATTATGTTGAGGAGTAAAAAAAAAAAAGGACTATAGTGGATGGGAAAAAAACTAAAAATGAACTTTTCTCAGATAAAATTGCAAACTCTATAATTAGCTTTAATAAAGTATAAAATCTCCTAAACTAAACAAAACCCCTCTCTCCTCTTCCATCTTTTTCCTTGATAATTTGTTACGTTTCTCCTTCTCATCCATGGCACATCAAAACTCCAAACAACAATAGAAAAAAAGCCCCCCCAGACACACAAAAATCACACAGAGACAACAATGGTGTACAGCACGGCGTGGGTGGCGGCGGTGGCGCGAAGCTCGGCGGATCTGTGCCAGTACGCGGCTTGCAACCCGGAGCGGCTGAGCCCCGACGAGGCGCTCGACGCGATATTCTGCCTGCCGTTCCAGCGCCTCAGCCGATTCGTGGTGAGAGTTTTTTCCATCTTTTGTTTCCCTCTGGAATTGGATCCCAGCCCTAGACAAAGATTCTTTGTTGATTATTACGATTCTTCTTCGGATTCGGAGGATTCGGATTATTCGTTGGATGAAGAGTATCATACGCCGGTAGAACATTATCATTCTGATTGAGGGTTTGTTTGTTTTGTTCTGTTTTTTTTTTTTTTGTGTGTGTTTGTTGTGATTTTGTGGTTGTATACCCTGTATTTATTTCTGCAAATTCAAAGGTCTAGAGTGTCTTGTATAGAGATTAATTGTAGGAAAAAAAAATCATTATGAGAATTCTGTTTCTGTGAATTTAAAAAAAAAATCATTCTGCACTTTCGGTTTCCGTAAATTTCAATATTCCGAATGAATTGAGTGATTGAATCCAGAAAATGCCTGATGCGATCTCTACCTCTTCAATCACATAATGTTTTTTCCTCCTTTTCTTTCTCATGGTGCTATTTTTGGGAGTTCTTTGCCTCTGATTTTTGAGAAATTGGGAACTGCATGCATGTACAGAAATTTGAGATACCAATCATCTATTATTATTGGGACAAAAATTATGCTGCTAGAAAGTAGAGATCATTCATTACCATTATGATTGAGAACTCTAAACAAATTTAGTTAAAAAAAAGAATGTTAAAGGAAAAAAACAATCTTCATTTCCATTTTTCGAATCATAATTTCGAATTTCTTTTACTGGGCATTTAAAAGGGTTCTTGGATATTGTTTTATCTCTTCACAAATTAGTTTTTAAATTTGAACAGTAAGAAATTAAAATCATAACAAATTCCTGATCTGAAACCGAGTACAAAAGAACAAGCAAGAAGAATTATGAAAGAAAAGAATACTTTTGAGAAATATATTCCTGATATATCAAACGCTTCGACTACGACAAATTACATCGTATTTTGCAGTTTTTCTTTCCAGTACCTTAGAACAGATGCTAATTTCTGTTTGATGACCCTTTTCGTTTAGGCTTTGTTGATGCATAATAAAATAAGCTGAAGAAGCCTAGTTAACCAAAGCTTGGAGGTCAAATATATGGCCATTGTAGTTTTGAAGCCCAAGGACTTGTCGATTATCTTCCATAGTCCAGACTACCTTTTTAAATTTGCAAAATTTGCGTAACCTGTGATTTGATTATAAACTAGAATAATACTCGTGCTATGCTGCGAACATTTTAATATTATATTATATTTAATTATTTTCTTTTGAAAGAGAGAAAAAAATATTTGTATTTTAAAACCTACAATTAGTTTAGACTAATTTATACTTCTCTTATCAACATGAAAAAGTGAAATATGTCGGTTGGCTGAACTGTCAAAACCTCAGAAATCATTTGGTTCGTTGGATTCACATCTAATGACTTGTAATACAAATGAGTATAATAATGTGGTATCTTGAGAGCGTTCCAAAGAAGTTGTAAAATAACTGGCAGATAAATAGCTACAATGATATATGAATCTTAAAAATTAAGGCATGTATTAACGGTTCAAATCTAAACATCGTTTATGATTCAACTGCTTAAATAATTTGGATGGTGCGATCTCTTTAGAAGACACACAAGGAGGTGAAAAGTAATCAGGTGATGTTAGGTATTGGGGGCAATTTCATGTGTAACCCAGTAAAAATTAAAAGTATCAAATATGCCTCTACGAAATGAGAAATCATGAATGGCCCTAGAAATCATAATAATATCATCGTGTACCCCTACAAAATATACTGAATTTTCTGTGTCTATTTTCCCATATTTGCTTCTAGAAAGATTCAATTAGGTATATTTTCGAAAATTTAGGAAATAATGGGTATTGATGTTTTTTATGTTGTGAAATGGTATTTATGATTTATATTTCATGTTTTAGAGGGGTATATATGATATTTTAAGATTTTGTGGGGGTAACATGAAATGGTGCATTATTGGTGCTTCAATTTTATAATTTTTCGATTGTTCTGAACTCTAGGACCCGCAAAATAGTGAAACTTCACATGTTGCAATGCAACAGCCCAACATAAAGGGTCTCTGGGGGGATAAAAATTAAAAAGAAAATTATTGTTAGATATATGAACTGCATATGTGATGATTGATGAGGCCCATATGGGTGAGACTGCAGTTGATGTCTTTTTACTGGTTCATACTATTGTAGAAATGATAGTATCTTTTTCTCTCTTGACAACTTTTCGAGCAAACTTTATTTTTACCCTTCTATAATCCATATCATGCTCGAGTCATTGAGTGTGCTCCTGAGTTTTATTTGGAGGAGAATCAAACAATTTTTTTGAAAGGATTGTATGTATCAGTATCATGAAAGAGTGCAAGGCAAATGTTTTCTTGTTGCAAAGTTTTGAAGATGCTAATTTATTTTATAAATTATAATTATGGGTTAACAAACAAAATGCAAGTCTATATTGAGTCTGATTTTCTTAGGAAAGAATAGAGAGGATGATTTGAAGAAAATACAAAAAACATGACATGTTTCTTTGTACCCTCTTTTTTCTAAATCTAAAACTACTCCTTTGAATTTATTTATCTTACTAATATAGTTTACAATTTCAAATCCTCTCTCAAATAAAGAAAAAAAAAAGAGATTTCAAATCCCAATTCATGAGTTATTTACCTCTTAAAAATACTAAACATATTGCATAAAAGCAAAGGCGGAAATTGATATTCTGTTTTTATTTGAGGAACAATAAACCGGCTACTTAAAGAAATAAGTTGAAAATCAAGTTCTTTTGGGATTTAGAAAATCATGGATTAAATATGAAAACTTCGCAAACGAACATTTTTCTCCCATTTACTCAAAAAAAAAAAATTCTCCCTCCTCTTTTTTAATCTCGTTTGAAAGCTGGTTCTCGCCACAATTCCGAGTCGCTATTTTCATTTGGGGACCTTATATGTTACGAAGACCTTGTAGCACGTCGTATTACGACAATAGTATATATACAACTTACTACAGCATAATAACAGTATATATATAATTCATTTTTTATAACAATATATACAAAAAGAGTGAAAACAATATATAAAAAATAAAATAGTATGTTATAACAGTATATACAAATTTCAAAAGTAAAAAAAGTAAAAAATACATAAAGATAGAATGATAAAAACAATATGTAATAATATATTAAAAAGTAAAAAATAGTATATATACCGTCCGTTATGGTCCGGCGTACTATATCATATTTCCCTTTCATTAGCACATTTATATTCACACCGTACATATGGTCTAAACATTATCTTTCCTGGACATTCATTTTAGAAAGTAACATATGATCAGTTCTCTGAAATCTACACATGATGATGCTGAGGAGAGGATGTTTTAATGAATTGGGGGAGGAAAGGATGTTTTCACACACTCCTGTAGAAATATTATATACTTTTGCATTTGACTGAGCTTTCCACAGTAAACTTCATTTCATATCATGTTTGATATGGCCATTATATTAACAAATTCTAGCCACACTTCTAACTTACAGCCGTTATTCACGAAGGCACATGCAATTGTTTCACATTTGTGTAACAAATTCTAGTGGCACTACTGCTGTATCCTATTCGGAAAAAGAATGATATGGAGACCCCACACAAGAACATAATATATAGTCCGATAGAGCAAAGCCTAGCCTAGACATCTATTTAGCTCGCCATTAAGTCACTTATTTTGTTATAAACGTCACCATGTGGCCACTTGCATTGTGCTATTTAATGCAAAACTCAATATAAGGATTTACACATAATAATAATAATAATAATAATAATAATAATAATAATAATAATAATATCTAGATAAATAGTTCAATATCACTAAACTTTTATTTTAAAATGTACTCACAAAAGAGTTATTGCTTTTGTTGAATAGTCTATTTGAATGATTACTATACTACAAAGACCACAGACAAGGGAAAGATTGAATCCATGGCTGAGTGTAATCATGTCCGTGTGTCATAGCTTACCATAGTGATATTATTAAGGAAATTAATGATTTGTGCTATGGAATCTAGTTAGTGGTGCCCATTCATTTGTTTAGTGCTTGCAAAGGTGCAGAATATGATGGTCCATTTCATGTGTGATTTCTTTTTCTTCTAACAGAAATGAACCGAAGACAACTATGGTTGGTCATCAGGATCTTGACTGTATATAGTTGGGAGGATTTCTTTCAACTACAAAATAATTCTGTAATAATATCCGAGAGAGGGGAGAGGGGGGGGGGGGGGGGACATACATAGATTTCGAAAATCTAACATAAAATAATACACCATATAATATATATATATATATATACACACACTATAATATCAAAAAAATTGGGAGCCATGGTCCCTCTCAGCCGGTATAAAGATCCGCTCATGTTGGTCATGTGTACTTTGGTGCAATTTGCACATCTTCAATTATTAATTATGTAAGTATATTCAATATATTAGTTTCATGTGTATTGTGCCATTTTTATCAAATGCTATATATCAATATATTGTTTTGCATTATATGCACAGAATATATTATAGGCTAAAATGTAAAAACAAACATGCCATATTATTAGACTGGTATATATAGTAATATCATCACTTTTGACTTGATTATTTAGGAATGTTGATCAAATTTGTATAACCATATTGCCTGCCAGTAATATCAATATATTATTTTGCATTATGTGCATAGAATATATTATAGGCTAAAATGTAAAAAACAAACATGCCAATGCTGGGAAGTGAAGTTGAGAAGAGATCAAGTAATTATATTATTAGACTGGTATATATTATAATATCATCACTTTTGACTTGATTATTTCGGAATGTTGATCAAATTTGTATAACCGGCCATATTCCTGCCCGTAATATCAATATATTATTTTGCATTACATGCATAGAATATATTATAGGCTAAAATGAAAAACAAACAAGCCAATGCTGTGAAGTGAAGTTGAGAAGAGATCAAGTAATTATTTTATTAGACTGGTATATATTATAATATCATCACTTTTGACTTGATTATTTCGGAATGTTGATCAAATTTGTATAACCGGACATATTCCTGCCCGTAATATCAATATATTATTTTGCATTATATGCATAGAATGTATTATAGGCTAAAATGTAAAAACAAACAAGCCAATGCTGTGAAGTGAAGTTGAGAAGAGATCAAGTAATTATATTATTAGACTGGTATATATATATATATAGTAATATCATCACTTTTGACTTGATTATTTCGGAATGTTGATCAAATTTGTATAACCATATTGCTTGCCAGTGTGCACCTTAAATCTTAATCTAATAACATCAATAAGAGAGCATGCTTTGCATCCATTGTACTTCTCTTTGTTTTTAGTAGTAATTAATGCTAATAAACGAACAAAAACCACATAATTGGAAAAAATAAAGCAAAACTGGACAAAATAATACAGGTCAGATCATAGCAACAACCATGTGAAGAAGAGTTCAATTTGTTCATATAAGCATGCATGCGCCAAAAAGAATAGATTAACAAAGTGCCTTTAATTTGATCCAAACTTTATTTTGAGAGCCCCCAAAAGTAGAGAAGATTAAAATATAAAGGGCAATATATTTAGCTTTTTATGCTTGCTTTATTCTTGGGATTTAATATATCATAAAGTCATATTTGGCTTGGTGGTATCAGCAGGTACCTACCCAAACCCAAGGAACTACTTTTCCCAAATTAGTACTGGACAAGTACTTGGTACATGGTTATTGGTTACAAATCACTAGTTGTTGTACTGGACAAGTATTTGCAAGTTAATTGGAACATCTTGAAAGGAAATTAGAAATAAAAATAAGTCTAACATGATTAAATTGAAAAATGTAAGATTCAAATAACAACAGCTGAGATGAGAGACATGGTTGATCTCATGGCCCTTTTACATATCGTTGGGCTTATCTCATGGCTCGCCACATAGAAACTCTACTCTACATTTGGGGGTTCTCTCCGCATCTATGCATTGTCGGCGTAATAGACTAGATTAAATTTTGAGTATTTCATTTTTGGAAGCTGATACACGACAGTACTGTAGTAACTCTATAACGACCGTATATAAAAACTAAAAATAATATATATAAATATATAAACTGCAAATAAACAGTATATAAAAATTCATTCTATAAAACACTATATATTTAAAAAAAATAAAAACAATATATATAAATATATAAACTGAAAATAAATAGTATATAAAAATTCATTCGGTAAATAGTATATATTTAAAAAAATGAAAAAGATATATAGCGTATATAGGAACGTGAGAAAACAGTATATAATTTCAATCTATCGCTACAGAATTGCTACAGTATCTCCAACGTGATTTCCGATTTCCCTTCATTTTTATTAGAAAAAAACTTTTGAAATATTTCAGCCGATCATTTTTTTGGAAAAACCCAGCTAACCTAATCACTTGTTAACTGCATTTCTCAAGTCTTGTGGTGTCATTACCATCCTTACCTTTCTCAGCCTCTTCTTCTCTCGCATTAAAGAAGTTTAAAGAAGAGACAACATGACACTAGGCAGCTCCTCCTCTCATCAAAGAACCAACAAGTTTTTATTGAGTAGAGCCAATTTGGTAATCAATATTATTTTGAGCAAATATCCAATCGAGCTAATAAGCTGGGTCGAGGAAAATTGAATCGAATACAAGCCAAACTTTCATCTTAAAACTCTATAACAATTTTGATCTAAGTCAACCGGATTCGAATTTTCAAGTCGAATTCGATTTGGGTCCAACGTGTTCAAACCAACTCATTTGCACATTTAACTAAATTCCACTTGAGACAAACTCCATCCATCCCAAAATCATTACCTTCTTAGACTGATCAAGGTCTAAATAGCTCAAATCCAAAGACAATTGAATTTGATTCCTAGTTGCAATTCGTCATTACCTAAAAACACCAAATTGGTCGAAACATGGCTTCTACTGCTCACTCCCATGTTAAATTGACCAAAATCCTAATGTGACACAAACACGCTTATCAGACCGCATTGATGATCCACCTGAGATTGAACTTTAGCATTATAAAATACTTTCATATATATATATATATATATATATATATATATATATATATATTTTATGTTTAATTAGAAAATGTTCCAAAAAAATGCATCTCAATAATTTCTTCACGCTCTTATCATAATAGTTTGACCAATGAATTTGACCAATAATTTCTCCTGTTAGAAGTCAGATTGGCAGATGCTGGAGAGAACATCTTAATTGCACTTAACTTATATATATATATTTATGTTTAATTAGAAAATGTTCCAAAAAAATGCATCTCAATAATTTCTTCACGCTCTTATCATAATAGTTTGACCAATGAATTTGACCAATAATTTCTCATGTTAGAAGTCAGCTTGGCAGAGGCTGGAGAGAACATCTTAATTGCACTTAACTTTAATCAACATTAATTTTGCAGCAAGCTGCAAACTAAACCATAAAGCAGAAAACAGGGCATGGAGTTGGCGCCTCCTGCCGTACGTTTGCCATCTTCACTGTTCCCACGCACTCAGTGCGCCAATCCTTTTCTCCAGTTACATTAGAATGGACTCTCCTGTTATTATTTGATTTTCGAAATAATTAAATAGGGACCTGATAAGCATCGCCAGCTTATTTACCGGTCAACGTCATCTGAATTCAGAAAGATATAACAACATTACAAAAAAATATATTGATAAACAAAAAAGTAGAATGAATACATATAAAGGTATATTGATATACAAATAATGTTATTTTTCAATTCGCTAAATTATTGAAGCTATAAATGTATGATGGCGCTGTTTAAGCGATAATGCGAATTTTTCTCTATTAAATATATTGTGAAGAAGAATTTTTTGTCATCTAATATTTAACAGAGTCTTTTTAAATTTATTCATGGAGTATTTTCTAAAAAGAAAAATTAAGATTCAAAATCACAATTAGTAGGTTAAGAGACTTGCTAAATAATTATATATACATTTGCTATTATTTGAATTTAGAATGACTTATAAAGTTCAAGTAGTGTCTATTATTCAGTATTTAAATGTTGGATTATGTCGTCGACTAGTCGGATTCCTGTCCCGTACCATCCTGATTAGACCATGTTGATCGTAAAAGTTGGTGAACACGACTTTGACCGACTTGTGCCCGTGTTCAACTGATTTTTGGTCGACTTGATTCAATTTCTTTCTATTTTTTTCCCGGACCATTTTATTTTCACGGCCCAATATCAATTTTCATTTACTAATTTTTCTTTTTTTTTTCTTTTTTTGGCCCAACCAGAGGGAAACCGAGTAAGAGTCAATGCAACTTATTAAATTATTATTATTTATATGCTTATGTTTTTATTTTGAAATGTAAAAGTTGTTAGAGTAATTGATAATTTGTAGTATAATATTTGAGGAAAAAATGTTTGAAATTCAAATCTGACGTTGGCCGATTTGCCACCAACTAGTCTCCATCTAGTCATCATGCCGCTAGTCGTCAAGGTTTCTGACGTGATCCGACTTACAATATTTAAAACATTGATGTCAATTGAGCTATCAAGTTTTTGCTCTGACACTCTTAAATTTGTTTTTAGGGCAACAATTGTTGTATATTAATGTGTTAATGGGATATATATATACCCATAATCTCTAACCCACAAACATTGCATTCTACCAACTGATTCTTTCAAATTTCTTACAAATTATGCATCTTCAACAAGTGATGAAATAAAAATTAAATCATAGAGAAATTGTTAGTGTGATTAGAAGAATTAATTAGATTATAGAGAAATTGTATGATTCGAAGAATTAAAAAGTAATATTTCAATCTTATAATATATATTAGGACAAAAAAATCACTAAAGAACTTCAAATATTTAGAAAAAGTCTTGACTCGCAAAGCTCTTGTTATTTCTCATTATTTTCATCATGCTTAAATATTTTATCTGTATAATAATTATATATTAATAAAATAAAATTTTAAAAATATTTATTTATGTATAATTAGAATCACTTTTACCTGTTGACCTGAATGATTCTCTTGGAATAATAAGGATAATGGACGTGTCCATTTTTGTGGAATTGGAAAGGTGTTGATACAAAGGCAACGGTAGAAAGATTTCGAATCCAATGCGACGCACACGAGCCCGGGACACGAGGAGTCAGATGACAAATCATTTCTCTAGACTTGGTATTTATGGACCACGAACTATCTCAAGGCCCCTTTGCAAATTGTATCAATGTTTTTTATCTTGAAATTTATAATTCTTTATCCGAGTAAAATTTACAATTTGTCCTAGCTTCGCGTAGGACTGAAAACAACTCTAAGTTCGAGCGAGGTGGAGTCAGTTCGAAGTCAACTTGAAATTGTACTCGAGTTAACTAAGCTCAAAATGTGATAGGATTTTTGAGCGGAAAGTCCAACTCGAACTCGACTTGATGTTGACTAAAGTCAGCTTAACTTGACTTGCTATCGGCTCGAATATCGGATCTCATTATCAAATTATCTTGTCTTGACTCGAAACTCGGCTCGATTCTAGGATCGACTCGGCTCGAAATCAAATCTAACCAACAAAATAAATCATTCAGTCTCTACAAAAGTTAATCTACCATCAATATGAATCAATTCATACTTCAAATATTAAATTGGATTGATACTGTGACGAAATTTCTAAATTTTAATGTCTATGTCACTTACTTTCGTAAATGGCTACATGAAATCGGCCCGTCTCGAAATAGTTTCCTAAGATCAGCTCGAATTGCTCGACTCGATTTCAAGCTATCTCGGCTCGACTCAAAACTATTTCAAACTAAAATTGAACAAGATGATATCGAGTTTTTTTTCAAGTCGGACGTGAGCAAATACGAGGCATGAGCTAAACTCGCAACCCTAGATTCAGGTCATCGGATTTTGGATCATTATCATTGGGTTATGGATTACCCGGGTTTAGGAATTTCAAGTCACTTGGGTCATTCAAGTCAGTTAAGTTAGTAAAAGCCATAAAACTCTCAATTTCGAGATATTTCAGATATTAAGTTCAAAAAATTAGGATATTCGTCGATCAGTTCATTTGGGTTCGGTTAATTTCAGGTTGTGGGTCATCCGTTTCACGAGTCATTGGGCTTGCGAGTCATTTAGGTTCCAAGTCATTCAGGTTACTGACCATTTGAGATTCAGGTATGTTATGATCCGAGTTATTTCGGGGTTCGGGCCACTCGGGTTTGGGTCGGGTCAGGCAGATTTCTCAATCGGGAGAGTCGGATTTTGCCCGCTCTACAAATGTGTACATAACATCCCATGATTACACCCTATGTTATGTTGATATTTCACCGGACATGTCACATGGCATATCATAATAATTTATTTCAGTGGATACTTCACATATACTGTCCGCATCTTCATCGGATACTTCTAACACGGAACTTTCTCGATTCCAATGCAACTTCTTCTTAACAACATATATTCTTAAAACATATAATTAAAATTATAAAATCAATAAAATAAGATTAAAATATCTAATTATATATCTAACGATAACAAACAATTTTTTTTGCATCAACATGTTTCTCTAATAGCAAATATTTAGCACCTCCTACATCAAAATATGATATATATATATATATATATATATATATATATATATATATATATATATATATATATATATAATCACACATATAAAATACAATTAATAAAATACTATATAAATTTGTCTTACCGTATACTGAGTTTTTCTAAAATTGATGTTTCATCGTATCTGTATCGTATTGGATACGTTATTCATATCCGTGTCCGTGCAACTCACTACAACATATCTTACATCTCTTTGTCCTCCTTTTGAATTTTTGTGCCCAACCAAGTTTGTTCTTCATGTGCCTCTAGTTTCATTTTATGTTGATAACAAACTTAAAAGTATATTTTTCAAGTATATCAATTATAAGCGGGGTCTAGTAAAACATTATGATTATCCAAATTAATATTTGGTGATTATAACATAATCATCAAATATGTATTCAGTCTTTTTTAAATGATATTCATATTGATCATAGAGCATGATTTTGATGTCATCCTTAATCTAACCAATGCCCTTCCCGATTTAGAATTAGAGTGAATATTTTATTTTTCTAATTAGAATGAATAAATTATAAGATATTAGCAACGATTATTAATTCTTTCAAGCACCCCCATGCATATTACTTTAGTTCGAGTTCATTGGAGGCCCAGAAATATCTCTCATATATTTGAAAGCAATAAATTCTATTTTATTCACTCATATTCCTTCTCATGCTTCACTAAATATGCAATCATGACTTTTATAAATATATATTTAAAGAAAATACATAACTATGTTAAAGCACAAAAATTTCTATGCAGGAATTCGTAATAACCTCAAGTCAATGATTACTCATGAATTAGATGATAAAAAAACACTGATTTCATATAACATATATATTCTTATAATATAACATATTCTTATGTTAATTACTTGATATTCGATATCCATAATCAATGTAAAGTAATAATGGTAAACTAACATTCTACTGTATATATATCTTGACTCGTTAAATATGTTTGCATACATGACTAGTGATATTTTTAAAAATCTATTTATTTTGCTTTATAGTTTCATTATCAAAATCACGTATTTTGATAACGCATAACATATATACAATTCATGGTCTGTTATAACATAATTATTTGAAAAATCATCATTCACAATTATTATATGAAATTTTTGTAAGATAAAATATCTAATACAAATATAATGTCTAAGATATAATCTAACCGGTTAACCTAAGATTTATTTCTTTTGAAAAAAATATAATAAATATATATACAAATGTACAAGAAGAAATAAAAATGAATAATACGTGTTAGACACCGTTTAGGACGCATATAAAGGGAGGAAGGTGCATAACATTTTTAGTGATTTATGGAGGAGCATCTGGATAGCATGCTGCTGGGAATTATGGAAGGAAAGAAATGCCCGAGTCTTCCATCGCAAGAAAAATAATGTCCAACAAGTCTTCGATATCGCCAAAGAAGCAGCGGAGGAATGGACAAGAGCGGCAAGCGAAAAAGCAAAAAACACCCATCGTTATTAGATTAGGAAAGTAGTTGAGATAGGGTGTTGTGTAGTAGACTAGAGGTCTAGAATAAAAATTACACAATTCGAGTCTATGTAAAAGAAGTTTTGTATAAATTAAATTAATACAAGTCTAAGTAGCCAATTTGCCTCCAATTCAAAAAAAAAAAACATTTTTAGTGATTTAAGGGAAAAAGTCATGATTATTACTTAATCTCGGTGTACAGAGACCGGGCCTTTTTGTAAGGGCATTTTCGTCACAGAAAATACTCGAAATCGGTAAAATTTTGGCACAAGCCCATAGTCATCAGTTACAAGTACTCGAGATCTCCTATAACCTCATATCTCATGCATTTCTCTGTGTTATTTCAACTCTTCTATAGATGTATCTTCTGCCATTTTAAGGGCAGAAACTCGCTACACAGTAGTAAAGAGAAAATTTGATTTAGTGTGACCCTCACCACCTTTTTCCTCCCGAAGACAAAACGACACAACCTCCCATTACAGCATTATTTTATATACTTCACCAATATCCAGATTAACCTCTTTGTGCTTAGTGTTTGTTTGAGTGAGAAAGTGAGAGTGAGAGTGAGAGAGGTATAATCTGAACTCCTAACGGCTACATTTCAGATTGGTGGTTGTAATGGTGGGTTTGTAGGGAGATAGAGTTGGAGAAAGGATTAACATGGAAGTTAAGTTTAGCAAGAAGGGAGAGTGGCTTGTAGTGTTAGTTTTGGTGGAGATCTGCTGCTTGTTGTGTGCAGAAGGGAGAGTGGCCGGCGCGAGAAGGCATCTGGCTGATGTGCATAAGCATCTCAAGCGGCTCAATAAACCTGCTGTGAAGACCATTCAGGTTCTTCTTTCTTCTTTTTCTTGTGTTGGTTCTAATGGAGAGGGTAAGTTGAATTTTTTTGGTGGGTTCTTTTGAAATTTCTGAAGTTTTCTATCTTGGAGTTCTTACTTTATTTTGGATTTATTTTTGGGGGCTAATGCTTGCAAATTAGTCAAATCCTGGTAATTTTTTTTTTTTTGTGGGGGGGGGGGGGGGTGGGGGGGTTTATTATTTTGAAAAGTTGAGTAATATTTAAATTGGTTTTTCATTAAGCTTTTTATTTTTCTGGAAAAAAGATTTAATTCGAAAAAATTTAAATTTAATTGAAATTATTTTTGAAGTGTTATTTTGAAATTACTTTATTTTTTGGGGGCTAATGCTTGCAATTAGTCAAATCCTGGTAATTTTTGGGGGGTATTATTTTGAGAACTTGACTAATATTTAAACTGGTTTTTTCTTTACACTTTTTATTTTTCTGGAAAAAGATTTAATTTGAAAAGATTTAAATTTGATTTAGTTGTCAACATCAGAATGAATCTCTATTAAATGCATTTATGAA
Organism: Juncus effusus; assembly: GCA_027726005.1. Taxonomy (NCBI): domain Eukaryota; kingdom Viridiplantae; phylum Streptophyta; class Magnoliopsida; order Poales; family Juncaceae; genus Juncus; species Juncus effusus. The sequence goes on from CM050909.1 coordinate 6,194,907, forward strand.
TTCATTATTTTTTCTTTTGCACAGAGCCCTGATGGGAGATATTATTTTGAAAATTTAACTAATATTCAAACTGGTTTTTTCTTTACGTTTTTTATTTTTCTGGGAAAAAAGATTTAATTTGCAAAGATTTAAATTTAGATTTGTTTGTCAACATCAGAATGAATCTCTATTAAATGCAAAATGCATTTACGAATTCATTTGTTTTTCTCTTGCACAGAGCCCTGATGGAGATATTATAGACTGTGTCCATGTCTCGCACCAGCCAGCCTTTGATCACCCTTTCCTCAAAAATCACACTATTCAGGTCCTAACTCTCTCTCTCTTTTCTCTCCATCTTTCTCTTCTTTTTACAAAACATTTCACCCTTCTTTTGAAAAAAATGAGAGCAATTTATTTACAAAAAACATTCCTAAACACCTTTCTTTCTTTCCTCTCTCTCTTTTTTTTCTCTATCTTTCTCTTCTTTTTACAAAAGATTCTTTTGTAAAAATGAGAACAATCTATTTTACAAAAAACATTCTTAAACACCTTTCTTTGTTTCTTTATTTATTTATTTTCTTCAGACGAGACCGGCTTTTCATCCAGAAGGCTTAGATTTCGAACAAAAGAAGCTCTCAACAAATGGAGAGAGCAAGCCAATGGTACTGTTGTATTGTTTTTCGAAATAATACATGAAATTTTAACAACTATTTTCTGTTTAAATAAATTATAATTGATTTATTTGATTATATTATTTGGGCAAAATTTTCCAACAGGTACAACCATGGCATCAAAACGGGAGATGTCCAGAAAATACGATACCAATTAGAAGAACGAAAAAGGATGATTTGTTGAGAGCAAGTTCTCTCAAAAGATACGGGAAAAAACAGCACAGAAGCACTCCAAATCCTCTCTCTGTTGACCCTGATATGCTTAATGAAAGTGGCCATCAGGTAATTTATCTCATTTTTGCAAATAAACCCTTATAGTTTTGGTATTCAGTGTTTTGGCTAATGGAGTTTTAAAGTGTATCAATTTGGTTTTTTAAATTTATGAAGCAAATCTGGAACAGAGTAGTTTAAATGAACAAGTAATGAGGAGTAAAATGTGATAGTTTATATACTTAAAAGGGGCAATGCTGAATATTAAATCAAACTTTAAGTGGTTTTTTATGTATTGTTCCTCTGATTCTTATTTCCACAAAAGTCGGGCATCTCTTTTTGCCCATGCTCAGCACCTTTCACTTTCATTCAAATAATTTTCAAAACAACACCTTTATGAAAAAACCAAGATCTCATTTTTTAATCGTAAAAGCCCATTTATGTAATTTACTCTTAATTTCATTTCCCCACATATAAAGTGAGCATCTTTTAAACTTTTGCCCACACCAAGATTCCCATTACATTTCACTTTAATCTTTTGGGATGTTCCATGCTTGATTATAGGAAGGACCAAAATAATTTATAGACATTGAGGGACCAATTACAAAAGCAACTTTATGTAATTCACACTTAAGATTCTTTATAGTTTTCCCAATAAAAATGAACATCGTTAAGGATTAATTTACAAATGTATTGTCGATATTCATGATATTTCTCATTCTACAAGGGTATACACGATACAATTTGACTAGAAATAATACTTATTTTTAATATAAAATATTCTATTTTCAGCATGCAATAGCATATGTTGAGGGCGACAAATACTACGGTGCAAAAGCGACAATTAATGTGTGGGAACCGAAAATAGAACAGACTAATGAGTTTAGTCTCTCTCAATTATGGATTTTAGGAGGCTCTTTTGGCCAAGACCTTAATAGCATTGAAGCTGGTTGGCAGGTACATTTATTTGTACCATTTACAAAAATAATACTATTTCATAAATACATGATTTTTTTAATAATTTCTTATGTACCTGTTCTTGCATTTATTGATCTTTAGGTTGATTTGATTTTGCTATTTTATTTACTTCAAGTTTTGGTTGTTTCAGGTCAGCCCGGATCTTTATGGGGATAATAATACTAGACTCTTCACTTACTGGACTGTAAGTATAAAATATAAATAAATTTTCCGTCCTTTTGTTTATCTAGCCCCCCAAAAGTACACATTATGGATTTAACAAGAGTAATAATATTTTATTTTTGTATGTTTTTACAGAGTGATGCATATCAAGCAACAGGATGCTACAATTTATTATGCTCTGGTTTTATTCAGATAAATAGTGATGTGGCAATGGGTGCGAGTATTTATCCCACCTCAAATTTCGGGGGTTCTCAGTATGACATCAGCATACTTGTTTGGAAGGTAAACTATTTACTTTATATCAAGAATTATATGCAACAAACATTTTCATAAGGCCCCTTACAAAATATCACAAATGCCACTTATTTCATAATTTCTTAAAACTACCCTCATTTTTTCCTTCATTGATACAACTAAAGCCTGTTGTCACATGGAAATTCATTAAAAACTTGATTCAAATGCATAATAATGTTCTTGAAACCAACAGAGAATCTCTTATCTGTTTGAGAATTTGATATTCCTGCAAAACTCAAATTAAAAATTAAAAATATCATAAACAATAGAGATGTATCTAAATTAAGTCAATGTCAAGCTGTATTATTCTTGATTATCTACACGTACAACACCCATTGCCAAAAAGAAAAGAAAGAAAATAATAAAATCAAATAAAAAATATAGAGATCTAATTCAAGTCAATCATGTTTGTCAACTTGCCAATAGCCTTAATCACATTACCTAATAATCTAATCATTAATTTCTTTATTTTTTTTTAATAATCACATTGCCAGAAAAAAGAAACAAAATAATAAAATCAAATAAAAAATACCGAGATCTAATTCAAATCAATCACGTACATCAACTTGCTAATATCCTCAATCACATCACCTTATTATTCATTACCCACTAATCCAATCATTAATTCATGTATTTTTTTTAACAACCAGGATCCGAAAGAAGGAAATTACCTAATAATCCAATCACTAATTTCTTTATTTTTCTTAACACTCAGGATCCGAAAGAAGGAAACTGGTGGATGCAATTCGGCAACGACTACGTGTTAGGCTACTGGCCGGCATTTCTCTTCTCATACTTAGCCGATTCGGCTTCAATGATAGAATGGGGGGGCGAAGTCGTAAATTCCGAGCCGGACGGGACGCACACTTCAACTCAGATGGGCAGCGGTCGGTTCCCCGAAGAAGGATTCGGCAAGAGTAGTTATTTTAAAAATATTCAGGTCGTTGATTCGTCGAATAACTTGCACGCGCCGAAAGGCGTTGGGACTTTTACGGAACAGAGTAATTGTTACGATGTTCAGAGTGGGAATAACGGCGATTGGGGGAGTTATTTTTACTATGGCGGGCCTGGTAAAAACCCTAATTGTCGTTAGTGGGAGGATTTTGGTTGATTTTTAGTAGTGACGTGAAAGGGTATATTGTGTTATGTGAATGTGTTATTTTAACGGCTAGATGGGGGGTTTTGGGTTGTTTTTATTTTTACTTTTTTATGTTTGGGGGTTTGTGGTGCATGTTTCTGAAGAGAAACAGCCATGTGATAGTCCTTTTTTTAACGGATGAAGTTATTATTGGGTTTTGTTGTCTTTTGGGTTTGGTCTTGGATTGTGTAATTAATGGTTGTTCAGTGGTTCTTTTGACCGTCTGCATGGTAAAAAGCGGAATAGCTGCATTTTTAACTGTTTTACACTTGACGAGAATAGTGGACCCAATATTAAACTCTTGACCCAGTATTGAACGAGTTCTTTCTCAATATAGGGTTGCTTTTTTATTTATTTGCAAAAGTAAGGTTAGTTTTTTAGTTTGCAAAGCTAGTATTTTTGAAGTGTTCTCTGTGTTGCGACCCAGGTTTGAGTATCACCAACTCGTCTTTTTTTTTGTGTATGTTTTAAGACCAAAAGAAAAATGTAACAAACTTCGCATAAAAGCTGGATTCAAACTCGGGTCACTGGATTGTTAACAAGCCATAGGTGCATTTATGAATTACATTCTATAGAACTGATAACCATAGTTAATCATTCGTGTACGAGAATAATATGGCATGTGATATATTTGTGTACAATCCGTATTGCATGTTTTCTAATTCGGTCAAATATTCGGTCAAATAAAACGGATATGATAATAATTGAGTCGGCTCATAGTTCGGAATAATTTGGTATATAAAATTATGTTTATGTAAATATAAACTTTATATTTAACAATAATTGGAAAAATATTGCTATTTGGTAAAAATCCGGAAAATACGGATTGAAATTTTGTTTTGTCAAAAATTCGCGAATGAATGCGTATTATTAAAATGGAGACACAAACTTCGCGTTTTTATAATACGTGAATTATTCGTGAATTGAACAACTATGTTAATTACTCTACTACTCCCTTTCCTTTCTGTTCTCTTCCTAAGAAACTAGATATTTGAGTCTTATGCAAATACAAACGAAATATTTGAGATGGCCTTCTGAAGTTATAATGACTTCTTTTTAAGTATATGTTATTTTTATCTACCAGAAAATCCATATCCATATATAAAACAAAATTGCTAAGGCCCAAAAACAGGTGACTCGAAATGAATCACCATGCTAACTTGATATAAAATATAAGCCCATCAAAAAGTGTCATATCAGCAACATGATCCATTGTGGTTCAATTAATGGCATAACTAAATTTCTTTTAATACAAGTCCTCTACTGTGAATTAAGAGATTCATTACCTTATTTAGACAACACGGGTGGGAAAAAAAAAGTTAAAATCAGATTAAGAAAGTGAAATGGAACCCTACAATAAATTTCTCACAAAATCCCAAACTAAATCGAAAAATTTGCAACAAAATTGTACTTGTTTATGTTTTTTAACCAACTATTATTCCGAATCACTTTCCATGCACATAGCCTTTAGTCCTCTAATTCTCTGCATCAAGATAAAATAAATAATTAAATAAAACCAAACAAATATTAGCAAAAAAAATGAATGAATGAATAAATAAATAAAACCAAACAAATAGTAGCAAAAAAATTTCCCAAAGAGTTTCAAATTTGCATATACACCCTCCTACTTTGCATAAATGATAAGATGGTGTACAGCTAACAAGTTGGAGCATTTACAATGCTAATTTTTTAATTCAACACAAATTTCATGTTTTAATTTTAAACTTAATTATAATAGTATAATTTAAAGATACCTTTCTTGAGCTTTTCTTCTCCCTAACCTCATATCGCTCATGTGAGAGATCCGACAACCATGCTCCAGGACTCACAGTCTAAATAAAAATAACATATAAAATATTTCATTAAATAACATAGCAGTATAAAATAAAATAATTCTTTTTGAGATCGAATATAAAATAGCTAATTAAGTTAGGAAGTATTGACAAAAGAATAACTCCATCTGAACCAAATGTAAACATGATATTGATAAAACTATTCTTTCTTTAAAAACATAATCTATGGGGATTAACATACTGGCATATATATCAATAAATCCATTTGAACCTATTAGTCCCAAATAAAACAAAAGTTACAAAGGTATCAATTTCTTACAAGCAAGCATTTCACCTATTGGTCCCAAATAAAACAAAAGTAGCAAAGATCTCAATTTCTTACAAGCAAGCATTTCTGGATTAATTTGGATCTCTTTTTGGGTCTTTGAGGCAACTTGCAGCCCTTCATGGCCATGAAATCCTCTTCCTTCTCTTTGTTAGAGAGAGAGATGAAGAACCTCGGAAGAACAAAAGGACCCTTCTCATCTAAACCTCCGTTTGTCGTACCGGTACCCGTACCAGTTTCTTCAAACCCTACTGTGGACCCTCTTGTTGAGTAATACCGGTCTTTATCTGGCGATTTGTGGTTTTCATTACTAATTGAATCTGTATTCCTGAAATAAATGGGGAAACAAAAATGATGGGTTTACTCGATTGAACCGAACTGAGAGAGAAATTGATGTTTAAACAACAAGATATCACAAAATTAACCCGCAAAATCTTACAATTTCTGATTCACTAACCTTCAATCTACTTAAATTAAATATGACCCAATATAATTTTGTAACTTAATTAAATTACCATCTAATGATTTCATTACCTGAGATGAAAAGGGGAATCAGAAGGCAAAGGAGCGTGGCTGCCTTTATCTCCGAAAATCCGACGGTTCGCACGAGGCCTGGTTCTTCTGAGACAGTCCGATTTCACCGGAGACGAATCCTCCCCCGATTTCCCACGGTGCAGTTTCCTACGGTTTCCCCACCGCAGAAAATCCGATCCCTGATCCATCTGGTTAAAAAAAATTAAAGCATAAATACGAAAAGGGGAATACCAATTATTAAGCTAAGTTACGGATCTACAAAAATCGAGTTAAATACCAGAAAAATCCACCAAAAATGAAAAAAAAGGAAGTTTTGTCAGAGAGATTTAGTGAATTCGTACAGTAAACTAAGAGAATACCAAAGAAAAATCAGCTGAACAATAAAGGAAAACAATATTTCAGATCGATTGTGCCCTAAAAATGGAGAAAAACACAACAAAAAAAAGCCCTCTTCTGAACCAAAGAAGAAGAGAAATTTACAAAAAACAGAGACCAAGTACTCACAGTTTTGAGATCTCTTTTCTTTCTTCAAAAAATAGATGATATTTTTTCTTCTTATTTTTTCTTTGAAGCAAAAACAAATAAGAGCAACCACTTCTCATATATATGATATATCTAACTCGAAATAAGAAGCTTGTGAACGGATGTGTGGGGTAATATAAGCCCTCGGATTATAAAATGGACGGCCGGATGAAGGTATATAATATTTATTTATCCTTTGGCGCCTATCTAATTTTCATTGTAAAAATGGATGTCTCAAGTTTTTTTAACTGGTGGGATTGATTGATATGTTTGGAGATATTAATGGTTTGGGCCTTATGGGCTTGATAATATGGATTTTCTAACTGGACTTAAGCTTAGCAAGGCTCTTAATTTTTTTTTTCCTTCCATTTAATTTGTTACGAGTGATATGATATTGATATTTTAGGGACAATTTCATGAAAAACCATTAAGATTCTCAAGAATATGATGTATTAAAATAACTAGGAAATGTTACATTTATACATTTTTAAAAAAAAATATATATATATATTTTATTGAAATGTTACATAGATACTTATAAATTATTAGGGATATGGTATATCTTGTAAGTTGTAGCTCCTTTCATTTAGTTAAAAAATTCTCAATTAGCCTGAATTCATTATTTATTTGATATTTTCAGTTTAGCTGTTTTGCATGTGTACCATGTAAAGACATAAATGGATGTTTTGTGAGGGTACACATGAAATTATGCTACTCTTACTCTCCTTACCTCCAAGCTGTGGAGCCAAGCACTACAGCAAATCAAAATCTGCACTCCCCATTGGCCAGTTCCATATCCACTTATCCACTGATCCCCTCTCCAAATCCACTCAAATCCATTTCCCTCTCATAACACCTTTTCCTCCCTTACTCATCATCTCATTCATTCAATATCACCAAGTAGTACTAAGCTAAGCACCATCAAAGACTCCTTCAATGGCATCAATGACGACTACTCAAGCCTCTCTCTTCACCCCACCAACCACCTCACGCCCCCGTTTTGGACTCAACAAGATCTCCACCGTCCGTTTCCGCGTCAAGGCCGCTGCTGCCGAACCTGCACCGGCCAAACCGGCCGTCAAGGAGGCCGCTCCGGCCGGCTTCACCCCGCCACAACTCGACCCCAACACCCCATCACCAATCTTCGGTGGAAGCACTGGAGGTCTTCTGCGGAAAGCCCAAGTGGAGGAATTCTACGTCATAACATGGACCTCACCTAAAGAGCAAGTGTTTGAGATGCCGACAGCAGGAGCGGCTATAATGCGTGAAGGACCGAATCTTCTGAAACTCGCGAGGAAAGAACAATGCCTTGCTTTGGGCACCAGATTGAGATCGAAGTACAAGATCAACTACCAGATTTACAGGGTTTTCCCTAATGGAGAGGTTCAGTATTTGCACCCCAAGGACGGGGTTTACCCGGAGAAAGTGAATGCCGGTCGTCAGGGTGTGGGCCTGAATATGAGGACTATTGGAAAGAATGTTAGCCCTATTGAGGTTAAGTTCACCGGCAAGAACACGTTTGATGTGTAATTAGGAAATGAATGTTAATTAATTTGATGGTGAAGTTAATTACAGTGGTGATGATTATTGCATATGGTGTATTGTATTTTTTATGCTTACTTTTGGTTTGATTGGATGATAAAAGTTCTCTCAATCGTTGAAACTCTCCTTTAGTGTGAACTGTATATATTGTTATTCATTTTGATGGTAGATTTGAAGACATACAATCATATTTTCATTTAATATTACAAAAAAAAAATACAGGAAAACCACTAATTTTGATCAGTATATAGTTAAGTGCCTTCATCATTTTAATTGGAAATTAATTACAAACAATTTGATTGTTCACACATAACATTCAACAAACAATGTTTTGAACTTTCTCGAATTATGCATTGAATACGAAATAATATTATTTTTTCACTTAAATAGTAGATGATATACGAATAAATACATACCCAGTGAAGCTTGAGTATTGTCCTAATTGCAATTAAAATATATAGCATAAATTTAAATGATTGAGAAAAAAATTGCCAACAAAATCATATATTCTAATTTAGCTCATAACAAGATACTCGGATAAATAATTAACACAATTCTCATTTTCATACCATGAAAATTAGGGTGTACAACCACCAGGACCACCATAAACAAAACGATCATAGTTTAAAAATCCAAGCCCGTAATTACTCGGGCAGTCAACTTGGGAAGCACGCTGGTCAATTACAAAATGATCGCCATAATAACCGATATAGTAAACGCTACTAAACGATGCAGCCTGAGGGGAAGGTGGTTTATCTGATGCTAGAATACCGCTACCCATCGGAGGACTTCGGAGATCTTTATTGAATTCAACCGTTCCTCCCAATCTTACATTTTTTGCGTAATCAGACAGACTGTTGAACATAGATTTCGGAAAGTAACCCATTTGAGAGAGACTATCACCATGTCCATAGTGCAACAACCAATCTCCCGAACCTTTCACGTCCTATGTCACCGATAGTAAAATTATTATGCGATTTTGAAGTAATAAATTATGTGAAGCAAATATTATTTATGAAAGTTTCATTGTATAAATGAAAATGACCCATACTTATTTTCATTAAAAAAATTAATTAGCAAAATAATTCAATGTATAGTGTAACATTAAAATTATACAAAGGTCCCTTACGAAATGTAGTATTAATTAGTATTAATTTTTTTTAAAGTGGTCAGTCCTATAAAGTAGCAATTATGGATAGAACCCTAAATTAAGCATAGAGAAGAACATTGAAAATCATACCTTTAAAATTTTTATTGTGATATCAGTAACATTTTCAAGAACACCGCCAGGAACTAAGGCAGAATTATTTAGCACAACAAAACCATTCTTGCAATTGAGATTAGTGCAACCTGATCCATCAGCACCCTGTTATTCGAAGAGAATGTCGAGAAAAATTACACGAGAAAGAATAAGATAATATGGATAATTACTACAAAAATAACTAAAAGCAAAAAAAAGTATCATAATTCATACCACCGAGAATGTGAAGAATCGAGGTCGAGTATCACCATATGTGGCAGGATCAATCTACATGTGAATTGTTAATTTGTTGATATTAAATATATTTTATTGAAACTATTAAAACAAAAACACAGGAAAATTTTAGTTTGTGAATGACAATTTAAGTATATGGATAGAAGAAAAATAATTTTGCTCAAAACAATACATTTTTTGGTTATAAGTTACATACCGTCCAACCAATTTCGATTTCATTTGCTTCATTTTCAGGTTTATCAACATAACTCAAAATAGTGAAAGAGGCTTTACTCGTTTGCCCGCTTACTACAGCAGTTGAAAGATTATGCACCGTTAGTGTTGCTAAAAAACCATAGAAGCTCTCCCCCGTCCCGTTTGAAAAATATACTGCTTGCTAAAATGAAAAACGAAATAAGATATTTTATTATGTTTTTATTTCAAGCGTTACTTTTTTTTTAGAAAATTTTAAGTTTTACTTATTTTAGAAGATTGGAACACTTACTTCCTTGATGCTGTCATTGTTGTCAGGAGCCATTGTTGTTGCTTTTTGCTACATACAATATATTAAAAAACAGAAAAATGCAAAGAAGAATGCAACATATGATCATTTAGTCATGTACATCATGGATTTCAAATAACTATCATTTCGAAATAAACAACCGGGAAATTGATCTATTCTGTTCAATAATGTATTTTCTTTTTTCTTCCATCTGATAGATAGAATTTAAAAATGAAATACATAGTAAACAATATTTTGATTAGATTTAGTAGTTAAAGACAAATAGTTAATGAATGAGTCGGATCATCGTTTTTGTGTTGAATATTGAAAGTGAGTGCAAACATGGAGTTTGACGAAGTACAAGGAAAACTGATTCAAGATGACCTAAACTATAAAATTGGCATGAAATCTGCTCTTTAATTTTTCCTACAAAAAGAAAATGAAATACCTGGATTTGCTCCCCGTGAAACGCTTTTGCTTGTGTTACTCCTACAAAAAGTAGTACAGAAAGAAACACAAACCCATAACTTAAATTGCTCAGAGCCATGGAATATGTGTATTGGATTATATGAAGAAAAAAACAATGGAGAATAGAAGAAGACACGCATATTTATAGAGGACTCAATATACATACATAATTAATTTTTGTATATACATCACATTAAGCTCTCAAATTAAATTCATACAACTAATCAAGTCATGAACCCTATTTTCTAGATGGATACATGTAACCTAGATGGATACAACTAATCAAATTAAACTCATATTCCATGGAATCTAATTTCAAGATATGTGTTTTTAACATGTTTGGTTTGATGTATTTATTCCAAAAAATATACAAAATTTTGATTTATTAATATTTCAAATTTGTAAAATCTATTTCGCTCAACAAATTAATGATAGAAAATATGTTCTCTTATAAAGATTTATTTCCTTATATTTACATTCCCTTTCTATGAAAATGAGAAAAACCATTAATTTTGATGGTTTTTATATTCCCACCAAATATTTCATGGGTATCTAGAATGTCATTACTTTATTATCTAGTAATCATTCCGAATGTGGGAATGAAATCTATTCTCATAACTAAACGGCCCCTAAACTCTCGCGACCCTTCCACACATGAATACACATTAAAACAAACATGCATATAATTAATACATAACATTAACTTTATTATTCAACATAATAAAAGATCTAATTAGCTCGTATGCTGGCATTCTTTGCAGAATTGCCGGTACTAATAATGTCTTCACCTCACAAATAAATAGTAAGAGGAGTGGAAAATATAATGCATTGAAATCTATTATTCTGTACATGGATTGATAAATTTTCCTTGTGGAAAGAGAATTTTGTAAATATGGCATGATTTACTCGAGAGATTAATCTAAATTTGGTGGAGATTTGGAAACTAATATTCGAGCTAATGATGAGTTGTTTATCTTTATCAATTCATGGCCTCTGTTTCAATATTTCCATCTGGAGTCTGTATTCATAATTTCATTCTAGTTTTAATGGCTCTCAATTAGTTTCCCACTGACCACCGGAATATTTATACTGGAAAAAATCTAAAATTGTAAAGTCGTGCAATTCATGGAATATATCAGAGCATATAACCTTTTTGGCTTTTTCCTATGATTTTACAAACAAGAAATTCTAACAGATTACACTAGACTGGATATTCTATTGTAGTAAAGATAAGTTAGAACTGTCTATGGCGCCAGCCTTATTGGCCAGCAAGTTTCTTCATCTTCCTTCTTCGCACTCCCGCAAGGTACTTTTCCTCTCTCAAATCATTTTCAATTGGTATTTAGTTTCAGTTGGATATGTGTAGAGTTTGATGAACAGTCATATAAACGTAGATTTCACGCCGGTCCTGGTGTGCGGCTCGGTCTGAAAAAGGCAGCGGAGATACTTCGTCAGTTGTAAAAATCGCGGTGGAGGGAGCCACTGAGATTCTGAGACTTTTTTCTCCAATGAAATCTAGGTCATCTTTAGTTTTCACTTTTCCCTCATCTTGGTTTACATACAACATTATGGTACTGTTTTTGTTAGGTTGGGTACCGTTATGTATGGAATATTATTCATGGTCCTTGGCTTTTCTTGATTGTTTTGGTGCTCAATTGGGAAATTGAAGTAGATTGAGGGATAAATCCATGCATTGTATTATAGTTGATTCAGAGTCTGAGGGCAAGTTGTATTGGTTAACTAAAAGTGTCTTATTTAGGGCAAATTGGGGATTAATGTATGCAACCATATTTTCCAATCCGCAATGAACTGATTTATCAATGCTTCAGTTCCGAGATTGAAATTTGTAACACAATTTAGGACAATCCTTAATTTAAAGTATGTAAATACAGAGATTTTATGGAGAGTAAGATAGAAGGCAGTTCAGTTAACTCTGTTGATGATGTTGTAGCGGTTCTTAAGGCTGACTATAAGCAAGCTTATTTTTTAACAGGTATTTCTTTTCATTTTTGAACATCAAATTTTATTCTATGATATGATATAATTAGTCAAGAAATAACTACTTGTTCCTCTCATTGAAGGGGATTTTACATTTGGCATATACTCTGAAGACTGCCTCTTTGAAGATCCCACTATTAAATTCCGTGGTATCATTTGTTGTAGAATTTTTTTACTTTTACAATGTTCTTGAACAATATTTAAGTAACTTAAGTTGGGGGAATGGTTTTTAATATCTGTTTTACTTAGGTAGAGAACGGTACGCTCAAAATTTAGATTTGCTCGTGCCTTTCTTTGAGAACCCATCTCTTGAACTAGAACAAATTGAGAAGGTATAAGTCTCCACTACTTTCTAAGCTAGTAAGCTACGCAGGTCTTAAAATGGCATGTTATCATTCTAGTAGTTTCATGTTGATTTTTGTTGCTTGCATTTGAAATTTTCGTATAGGGTTTTGACTATGGAACAAGTTTCATTTTGGCATCATGGAAACTCAGGTTCATATTTGCTATAGCTATTCGAAAATATTAATAGTATCCAACTAGTATTCAGTTCGACCTAGTCTTCTAATCTTGTTTATGTTTTATAATACTCTCTCAGGACTAACTTGAAATTTCCATGGAGACCGCTTATTCATATAAGAGGAAAAACAACTTATGATGTAGACAATGATTTTAAGGCAAGTCCTTTTTTCTATCTTCATTGAGAAGTATACGAAAAAACTTGTATAACCAAATTCTTAGTTTCTGTTATTTGTATTTTTGCAGATTGTGAGGCATTCAGAGAGTTGGAGCATTTCTGCAATTGAGGCAATTGCTCAGATATTTGCCTTCAATTCTAGAGACTGATATTTGAATATAGGTGAAAGATCATTTGTGAATTGAAAATAACAGGAAAAATAGAAAGTTGTATATACGCACACAAATCACAATGTTGGATCTTTCTTATGGACTTTAACTAAAAAAATAGTGGCATAATACAGAGAAGATTAATAAATTCTTTAAAATTTTGGAGTTGTTTCCACATTTCGCGTTATCAGTTCAATTTAATTGCATGTTTACTTGAAATATTGCCTTTGTCAAGAGAAAATGACAAAAACTAGGACAATGCTCGCGCTTCGCAGCGAGTATTTTAATTTTAGTAGTTATAGGCGCAAGAACATTCGTCAATTGAAAATAACATGAGAAATAGAAACTCGTATACACACACATAAATGCAATTGTCGGATCTTTCTTCTTGTGAACTTTAACAACTTTAAAAATTACTACATTCTTTAAAAATTTTGGAGTAGCTTCCACATTTCAGGTTATCACTACATTCTTTAAAAATTTGAGTTGTTTCTTTAAAAATTTAGTTGCAAGTTAAATTGAAATATTGGCTTTGTCCAAGAGAAAATTACAGAGATTAACTTTTGCACACTTAAAAGTTTACTTGAAATATTTGGCTCTGTCAAGAGAAAATTACAAAGATTCAAATCGAAATTTTGCCCACATGAAAATATTCACTAAACAAAGTGAATACACCAAACCGATTTAGGATAATTAAGAAAAGCACTCTATGTTACATCAACCATGTTCAACAATAGATAGTTGTAAAATAGATAGTTTTATTACAACACTACCGGCTAACACTACAAACCTATTTGCAAATACGCTAATAATCACACAACCTCCATTTTTTCCACCAACCATCGATCTGCTGCCTATCACCCTGTATTATTCCACAGACAAATATCATTAACAATTAAAAAACCATAACGAAATAATTCACAAAAAAAAAAAATTATACCAAAATAGCACCTCATTTCAGCTGATGAAACCATAACAAGAGTAGGCAAAGTCTCACTCATACGCCAAGGATACCTGAAAAAAAAGCAAGTTCAAAAACCATCAAACCCTAAACCCTAATCATCATCATCATCATCATCATCATCATCCATACTTCCACAAATAAAACATTTTTATTTAACCTACCATTGGTGGCGCGAAGAAGAGGATTGACTTGCTGGCCGCCTCTAATAACATTCATCCCCTGCCCACCCGCCACAGGAAGGGCCGCATGGTTCCCCATCTCATTAAATCCTCCATTCTGCAAAATATGCTCCAAGTGCTTCATGAGCGCATTCGATTGGCTCTCGACGAACACGACCGCCTCGTCAGCACGCGCGGCCCTGGCAGCGATCAAACTCATCATCCTGCACAAACTCTCAAATCTCGCCTCCTTATTGGATCCAGTTAAATCCAAATTGGATCCGACCCGGCCCGTTCTCGCCTCCTTAGTCCACCTTCTTAAAATATACTGTGGCGGTAATTCCTTTATGTTTTTTAAATCTAGAACTTTTAGCACGTGAGAGCATAGAATTCCGACGTTTTCAAACTTTTTGCAGCTGCATTTTACTGAGCCGTCTAACGAGTCGTATATGACCGTGTGCTCTGACGGTTTCTCATCTATGGTTACTTTATATTCAGATGACATGCCAGTAACTCCGTGCGGATAAGCCATGGAATTCATGTAATCTTCAAACTCGGCTTGGAATATTTTAAAAGCGGCTGTTGTATATGTATTGCCAACCTGGCGAAGCATTCTGAGAGAAGGAATTGGGAGAGGAGTTTCACTATCGACAGGTAATTTCGCCGATCTGTGTTCTTCTAATAAATTCTCAAATTTTTTCAGAAACTGGATTATATCTTCTTGCTCGTTCAGCTCTTTTCTCAGAGAGTTTAACATGTTTTCCTTTCTTAAAGTGGTTATTATATCCGCTGTGAAAACATGCTTGCCGTACGGCACAGCCCACATCTCTTTATTTCTGTATAATTCATTCATCCAATTATTATCTCCAAGATTATATTTCTCGATTAATTTCTCCCAAGCGGATAAAAACGCAGTCTCATCTTCATTTTCAAACATCACAGGTGCGAAAGAATGCATGAAACCGGCCTTAGCATTATCCACCAACTGTCTCAAATTCATCCTAGCGCTATAATACACATGCCAGGCTGTCGCTCTCTGTTTCGTACCAGGCCAAACGGTACAAACCGCATTAGAATACTTTTCCCCCAAATCCATTAAGACCGATCCGGGCATTTTTCCATTCATGGCCTCATTAAATGCGTTGAAAACCCACTTGAGACCCTCAGGGGTATCATCGTAAATTAACGCCGATCCGAAAATGAGTAGCTGTCTGTGATTATCGACTCCGAAAAATACAGCAAAGGGGCGAGTGTAGGTGTTGAGAGTGAAGGTTGTGTCGAAGAATATAATGTCGTTGAAATATGAGTAGTCGAGCGCTGATTTTGAGTCGGTCCAGAAGAAGTTTGTCGCTTTGGAATCCGTGTTCGTTCCGACCGCGTAGAAAAGAGACGGGTTTTCAACCTGCAATTTTTTTATTTTTTTTTTACTAGTTAAGAGTTGATATGTGTATATGTCTTGTTGTTTGTTAATAATTGGGACATAGAAAATAGAAAGAAACCCTAAATATGACACGGAAATTTAGGTGGCAGTGGAAATCATATTTTATAACGAATTAAAAATCCGTTGATGCAAAATAAGTCCAACTGCCATCTAAATTTCTAGGTCATCTCTAGGGTTGGCTTTTATATGTAACCCCCACGACGCAACAAAGATTTAAGTCAAATATAAGAAACAAAAGATTTATTACCACAAATTTCCTAATAAAACATCATTAGCTAACGGAACGTTTACTCCCCCACGTAACGGAAGTAGCTCACAAGTAACACCGTTAACTTTTTTATGTTATGATCATTTTATGTTGAACATAGAGAAATTAACAATGTTAGCTACTTCCGTTAAGTGAGGGACTAAACGTGCACAATTTATAAAGTAGAAGGACCAAAAAGTCTAAATCAAAAGTACCACGACTAAATGTGCAACTAATTGAAGTACAGGGACTAACGGTGCATTTATCCATTAAAGATGGCACCAGCATCGCCAGCCAGGTTGCCCCGTTAAAACAATTAAATATCTAAATATGACACATATCTAGGTGGCAGTGGAACTCATATTTTATTACCACCGCCATCTAAATTACAAATTTCTTACCACAAATTTCCTAACAAACAAAACACCATCATTTCCTATTCGGCGAACTAATAAACTAACAAAAGATATCAAATCAATACCTGTAAATTCTGAAGATACTCCAAGGTGGCCCCGGCATCTCCCGCTAAAATCCCCCGCATCCTTTTCCTCCTCTGATACTCAGGCAGATCCATCTCGATCAGCCTCGTCTTCAGCTTGTGCGACCGGAGCTTGTGCACGCTCTCGGGGTCCTCCAGCGGGTGGTTGTGCTCCGGGATGAAGCGAGATACTCGGAAGGATTTGCTCGGCGGAGTCACTTTGATTATCAGGCAGGCCTGGCAGCCGGTTCTGCTCGGCGGCGGGCCCGCTCGACGGGGGTGGTCGTCCGGATCCCTGTTCTTGTCCTTTTCCGCTATAAGAATAGATAAGAAAACAGTTAATGCGATCATTTGAGTAAAATTTCTAAGTTTAGTCGAGTGAGGTATCAGTCGTGTTATGTCAGGTGTAGTTTATTATATCAGGTTAGGGCTAAACTTAGATCCAGACGACCACCCACGCAGAGCCGGTCTGCCGCCGAGCCGAACAGGCTGTAAGGCCTACTTGATAATCAAAGTGACTCCTCCAAGCAACTCGTTCAGAGTCTCAAGATTCATTTTCCTCCTCTAATACTCGGGAAAATCGACCCGGAAGGACTTGCTCGGCGGAAGTCACTTTGATTATCAGGCTCTGTCCGGCTCGGCGGCGGTGGTCATCCGGGTCCCTGCTCTTGCCTTTTCAGATGGAAGAAAAGAAAAATTAGAAATAAAGGATAAGGGATGAGAATGGTAAGTGATAGATTGCTTGTCCTTTTCAGCTGGAAGGGAATAATTGGAAATAAAAAGGACAAGGGATAAGAATGGTAAGTGAAATTGAAGGAGTCGGAAATTATAGCATTGTCCAATATGCTCCTAATTTTTCAAAAAAATAAAATAAAAAGGCCTGAGCTTCCTCTATTTCACTCATTCATGTACAATAGAAGGAAGGATCTTAAAAATTAAAAAGGACAAGGGATAAGAATGGTAAGTGAAATTGAAGGAGTCAGAAATTACTCTTTTTCACTCGTTCATATAAAATAGAAGGACGGATCTTAGAAAGAAATATGGAAAGTAAGGATATGCATGCTATTTCACATATTCTGCAGGGGTGTCATATATAGTTTCTATCTTTTGTTGTAGGGATGACCATAATACTTCATTATTTGGAGGGGTGTGTGATATTTCGAGGTTTTACAGGGCTAAACATTAAATTGCCCCTAAATGAAATTCAAACTGGAAACTAAAACTAGAGTTCCAAGAAAAAAAAATGACAATACCAAATCCCTCTCTAGAGCAGACAAAAATCCTCGAAACCAGCATCCCCTTGTGTTTCTTCTTGTACGACTTTCTGACACTAAATCCAACATGCTCGGCGTACTTATTGTAGAACTCGTACGCGTCGTCCTCTGTTTCGAACCGCATGTCGAGCGCCGGCCCGAGCTTCGGGTCGACGAGAGGCGGGGCCCGCCCCACTATCATTTTGACGACCGGCTGGTCTGCTAACGGGTGGTTGTGCTCCTCTACGAATTCCGTAACCCTAGAAAATGGGAATTAGGGTTAGTTGGAATGTTGAAATTAGAGATAAGTGATTAATAAAGGCAATCTTCCTTAGAATTGTAGTAGATTCTTAAAAGGGAATCCATAAATGTGCGTAATTATTGATTCTTAAAAGCCAATCCATAAACTAAAGAAATAGATGGAAAGAATATAATTCCACTCACACTAACTAAGAAAAACAGAAATTAGGGTTAGTCAAAATGTTGAAATTAGAGATAAGTGAGCTGGTTCGTAACAGTGTCGTGCGGATAAGTGATTAGTAAAAGCAAACTTCCTCAGAATTATAGATTCTCAAAAACCAATCATCCATAAACGAGCACAATTATTGATTCTTAAAAGCCAATCCATAAATGAAAGAAATATATGGAAAGAACATAATTCCGCTCACACCAACTAAGCAAAGCACATTACTTTACTAAGAAAGGATCAAAATCAATCACCTGAAAGCGCCGCAAGGAATGATCTTAATACACAAACAAGCCCCGCATCCAGTCCTCGACCCGGGACTCCTCGGATTCTTCGTCTCGCTGCGCTCCTGCTTGAACCCCTGCCGGTGGCACACGTACCACCGCTTGGTCACCGCGAGGCGCGTGTTCCGGCTCTTGTGCGACTTCCGCACCACGAACCCGGTCGACTCCGCGTACTTCTTGTAGAACTCGTACGCGTCGTCCTCCGTCTCGAAGTACATCCCGATCCTCGGCTTGCAATCATCCTCCTCATCGTCGCCTTCGTTCTGAAGACTGGCCAAATTGCTGTCTCCGTCGACTACGGCGAGGGATAACTGGTCGGAATCGGGCGCCGACGGCTCCGGATCGGACATCGGGGTTAGGGTTAGGGTTTGAAAGGATTTGTTATGAACTCGATCGTGTAAGTGGTCGAACTACACTTGGGATATGACGATGTGTGATAGTTTTGGTTACGCTCGGTGCAGAGTTCATTAATGAAATAAGCTTTGGGAGTGGGTAATGATGAGAGATGGTGTATGGGGGACGGAGGAGGGGAGGGTGTAGAGAGGCGGGAGGAGGGAAGGGGGACACGGTTGGGTCACATGGACTCGGACCACAAGAACTGGATCCGTACAGGCCGGAGATGAACAGTGAACAGTGAAGATGGGATGGGAAACTGGAAATTTTTCATACTTGTACATTGATTGTAATTTAGGGACCTGATAGAGGGTATTTTAGTATGACCGTTGATGACGGATTTAATAAAAGTATATATAATTTATTTTCTAATAATGATATATATGTAACAGTATATATAATTTATTGTCTAATAATAGTATATACATAAAAAGTGAAAACAGTATATAAAATGAGAAAACAGTATATAAAATAGGAAAAACGGTATATAAATATAAAAAAATAAAAAATACACAAAGAATAAATAACAGTATATAAAATGAAAAAAACAGTATATTAAATGAAAAAATAGTATATCTACAGTCTCATCGTGCTACAGACATGCTATAGTGCCGTCGTGTTTGTACATTTCCCTATTTTTTAATCTCTTGAAGTAGCACCTATTTTTTTTTAATTAACATTTAAATTGGATCATATAAAGGTTAATCATGTATCATCTAAGATCAAGATTTTCTTTTAAAAAATTCAAGATTCAAATAATGTGCATGTAAGAGTGTAAACGAGCAGGATTTTAATATATAGTTATTAATTCAAAAAAAATTCCTTGCATAATAAAGCTCCACATCATTTTTTTTGCTTGAGCCATTGGATTAGCATCCAATTAATTTTTGTCAATTGAACATATATCGCATTTCTTGCATGATAGAGTTCCATATCATCTTGGTTTGTTGAGCCATTGAATTAGCATCCAAATTATTTTTGTCCATTGGATTAAGACCTTTTAATTTTAGAAATCTTAATGCAAACATAAAATGAGATCATTAATTAATTATCCAAATTATTCAGTGCATTATTATTTTTTAGTTTTTATGATGTAATTCAAAATGATTTTAAACATAACCAACTTACTTAACATAATTATTATATAGTATTTTATGTATTATGAATTTATTTCAAACTTTTATTTTGAATTTTCATAATTGCAATTTATACATTATAGATTGAAATAAATAAGCAGTGAAGTGCGAGTATTATCCTAGTTCCTCCTATATTTTAATGTAAATATTTTTATTGTCTAAATTGTGTTTAAATTACTTTTTGAGTAAGACTATAGAAATTTCGCGCAACGCTCGACGGATTTTCATGTATTTATAGATAGACTCAAAATTCAATCTCATACTGGAAAACATCCTTAAAAATTATATATACATTTGCATACATTGTATGTTTTCCTTGCATTAAATGAACAGTCATTTGTTTTGTTCAATGGTGTAAGCCTTTTTACCATTGAGTTAAATTTGCAAATTGCTGTAATTTATTTATTAAACATTAAATCATCATAGCATGTTCATCCATTCTAAATATAAAATACATATTAAATATTTCAAGAGATATGAAATAATTCAATGAACACACAATTGGAATATAAATTAGAAAGCTCTTGCAGTAGCACCAGCTAATTTTCTTAGAAGAGTGAAAAAAACATAAAATGTTAAGACTCCAAATTATGCAAATTAAATTATTGACGAATTTTAATATTTATATATGGAGATAAATAAAGTTAATTAAAAGGGAAATTTTACAAAAACTCTCTATCTTATATTTTAAAAATTTCCCTATATTTTCAGAAATTGAATTTACCATCAATGAGATGAGTTCAATTTGCCCCCATGTTAGATATTTATGAACCAACAACTTCATGAACAAATTCAGATATAGAAAATTCTTATTATTTTTTTGTTGTAGCCGTTTCATCAGAGTTGTTGCTTGCAGTTTTGCCTAATTATAATATTAAGGAACTAAAAATATAATCCATAGGCATGCATCATAACATAAAAAGATTAAAATGGTTATTCTCTTTATGAAAGTTGATAAGAGACCTAATTTTGGATAATTTTGTTATTTTTTTCTTTTTGCCCTCAATTTTGGATAGACGATTAATGTCATCTCTACTTAATTGATTGTCTGGGGTTTTGACAATGTCGAAAAAGAAATATAACGATGTCTTGATGTTTTTTTTTAATATTATCATTGCAAATATTTTTTTAAATTATCTTTGTTTTGATTGTTGCAAAGGAAAATCTAAGAATTTCTACTTGAACTAAATAAATTTGTAGCGAAATATCCGGTAGATTTGATTCATTGCGATCTATGGGGACCGTCTCTTGTTCTTTAGAATCAAGGTTTAGATAATATGTTATTTTTATTGATTATTTCTCAAAATTTGTATGAATTTATTTCTTGAAATTAAAATCTGAAGTACAAATCGTGTTAAAAAATTTCAAATCTTTAGTTGAAAATACTCTTTCTTCCACCATCAAACGAGTCCAAACGGATGAAGGCTCTGAATTTCTTTTTCTTCAATCTCAAATTCCACAAATTCAAGTACAAAAATCTTTTCCTCATACGCCACAACAAAATAGTAGTACAAAAAGAAAACATCGTCACATCACTAAATTAATTCTATCTGTAATTTCTCATGCAAATATAGCACTTTCTTTTTGGCCTGATATTTTTTCCAGTATGGTTTACACGATACTTCCAACTCTTACTCAACCTACTATCACTCCTTATCAAAAGCTCTACAAAAAACACTTGACTATATATAAAAAATCGCAAATGATCCTCTAACCTAGTGATTAAGTATTTTCTGCTGAGATACCAGAAGTTGAGAGTTCGAATTTCATATGCATCAAGAGTGGAGTATGAGTGGTTATGATTTCTTCTTACGGAATATTCCTCACTCGAGGAACTTCAAAAAAAAATTATATAAAAAAATCATGTAAATGACATAATGAGTTGAATTAATATTCTTAATAATCACTATAATACGTGTACGATATCACTATTTTGTACATTTCTTGATTCTTAAAAATTAGAACAAAATCATTTTATATTGAAAAGATAACCGAGATTATAGTGCAAATAGGCTAAAATAACAATAAATAATAGAAAAATAATAATAAAATTGAACATGATAAAATTATATTATAGAAAGATAAAAATATTATAATATTTTGCAAGATTGCAAATAGCGTTTACTAGTCTATAGCATTATGGTCATTTTTATAGCTATTAGTAGGGGTGTTCATTCGGTCGGTTCGGTTCAAACCGAACCGAATAAGGCCAAACCGAACTAAACCGAACCGAATAAGATTTGAACCGAACTGAACCAAATAAAAGTTGAACCGAATTTTGAACCGAACCAAATAAACCGAAATTTAATTCGGTTTATTCGGTTGAACCGAACTAGAAAGGATTCTAAACAATATTAAGTCAAAATTAATATTTATTAGACTAACTAATGATTATATTAATTAATAT
This sequence comes from Juncus effusus, assembly GCA_027726005.1. Lineage (NCBI taxonomy): Eukaryota > Viridiplantae > Streptophyta > Magnoliopsida > Poales > Juncaceae > Juncus > Juncus effusus. The sequence continues at coordinate 6,217,570 of CM050909.1, forward strand.
TAATATGCATAATCTAAAAATTATGATTAAATTATTATAAATTAGCAACTTGATATATAATTCGGTCGGTTCGGTTTATTCGGTTTTTTTTCTAACGAAAACCGAACCGAACCGAACTAACCGAATAACTCAAACTTTTAAACCGAACCGAACTGAATCACCCGAACAACCGAACCGAATTGACCCAAATTAATCGGTTCGGTTCGGTAACTGAATAAACCGAACCGAATGAACATCCCTAGCTATTAGCGCTTAGTAAACGTTATATCGGATGTTATAATTTGTAGTTGATGATATTATTAAGTACAAAAATATCATAAAAAATTCCTTCAAAAAAAAAGATATCATAAAAAAAACAATCTGATGAAGAATAAGAGAGTTATTAGTTTTTCTCTCAACCAAAAGTCATTTTTAATTATTTTTTTATTGAATAATTTTTTTAATCAAGTTCATTTTATTTTATATAAATCTAGCCCAAGTAACACAATTAAGGAATTGTACTACAAAACTGCAGCATACGTCGCTTAGCCTCCAAAATAAAGTTATATCACACTTATATATCACGTTATTTGCAATATTGATATTTTGATTAATACATATAATAACATTACGTCCCTTTATCTATAGTTAATCCTCTACTCTAGACTTTCTAAATGACTCATAAATTATCAAATACATTCTTTCATCATAAATATTTTAAAAGCATAGATAATTTTTAAGTACATTCTTGCAAATGCTCCCATCCTATAGCTTAGCGATAAAATATCTTGCTTAAGATATAAAAAATTGCGATTTCAAATTTCATATACACCAATTAAGAAATTTCATATTTTTATCATAAAATAATGTTCACTTGAGGAGTTCAAAAAATAAATATTGTAAGGTACATACAATGACTCCAAATACATCCTTCATGTCATAAATATCATAGAAAACGAAAATAATCAAATGATGCTACTATCTAGAAAATCTCATTTCTCTGTTAAACATAAAAAGGGGTCTATAATTTAACATAAACAAATTTCACATCATCAACTCTATTGATTAATTGAACATAAGTCGCAATCATAATGTACCAAAATTTACTAGTTCAAACGGTATGAACTCCTAAGACTTTGGAAGAGTTCCCAAATTCAAATCCAAATAAATGCATTTAACAAAATCAAGATCTAACAAGTTTCTCAATCTAGTTAGTCTAAAAAAAAGTCTTCTAATTGTAACATGATAAAAATGTTCAGGAAAATAAAAATCCGATGTTTTCCCATGTGAACTACACACTACATAGATGGCTGTATGTATTGTAGGTACGAAGAATAAACTAAGATTCGTTGAAAAGATGTGTGCAATGGGGGGGAATATGCGGCTTTGTAATTCCCTCCTCCCAACATCCCATCAACTCCAATCCTATATAACACTTTCAAATATATATTTTGCATGGCGAGTCAAATACCTTATTGCACTTCATTTGTTTTTAAAGCACACACATATTATTATATTACAGAGGATTTCATATCATACGAGTTTTGATGCCAACGCAGATTATTAAATCCTCTCTCTGACTTTCTCTTTCGATATTAACGATAAATAGAACGAATTGCGCGCTCTATTCGCTTCTTCATCGATTTGAAATTTTGAAGTGGAATGAATCGGGGGGTTATTTGCTCGAAGGTATTGATTATTAATTCTTTCATCTTGTTGGTCTTTTCGATTTTGCTTGAATTTGATGTACTTGGAAGAAAGATGCTACCGAACTTGTATTGGAAGTAAAGTATTGTTTTGGTCCTTAGCATTGAATTAGATCATTAGATGTGGATGGATTTGCTTATCTTGGAATTTTGATAAGCTTTTATTCAATTTAGGAAATGTGTAGGAAGTTCTGGATTTTTTTTTTTGAATTGGATGGAAACAATTTCAATATTTCAATTGGGTCCTTTTGTTTGTTAGCTCAACTGAAAAGTAAGCTCATATGAGAATTAGATGTAGTAGATGAATTAAAGTGTTGGATTAGGTAATAACCTGATTTAATTTAAGGAGATTTTAGAAAAATGAAGTTGTCATGAATTAATTAGATGGCCTTCACCAGGTATACTGAATTTTTTTCTCTTTCACAATAAAAGGAAAAAGAAAAGGAAAGGAACATATTTTGAATTAATTGGGGATTATTTCGATATGAATTCATTTTCTCAAGCAGTAACAAATCATGAAAATTGAAAACTATGTCTGTACTAATTTTTCCTTTTTCCATTATATTGCAGGAACATTATTAATCGAAACAACTGGAAAAAAAAACAAGAATGGTTCTTGAATTCAAAATGGGTGCTGAAAAGCAATCCATTAACCCGTTATTAGACACAATTAACATCTCTAAAGTTCGAACCATATTAACACACACATATCCCTACCCTCATGAACATTCTAGACATATAATGACAGCTGTCATTATAGTATGTCTTTTCTTCATATCATCTGATAATATGCACACATTAATACAAAAGCTGGATAATAATATCAAATGGTGGTCTATGTATGTTTGCCTAATTGGATTCTTCTATTTCTTCTCTTCACCTTTCATTGGCAAGACTATCAAGCCCAGTTATTCCAATTTTAGTCGATGGTAAGTTTCCTTATTAAAATATTTTAAATCTCAGGGAAATTTTCAAAACCCCCCTAACCTTTCTGAATATTACAAAAGCCCCCTGAGTTTTAAGCATTTGAGGGCAAAAAGGGAATTTCAAAACAATTGACCAAGTTTTGGATGGAAAAGTAGTTGGAGTTTTTTTTTCTTTTCTGAAAATGAAATGCTTATCCTAGGGTTTTTTTTGAAAATCTGAAAACTAAGGTTTTTTTTGTAATATTAAGAAAAGTTAGGGTGGTTTTGAAAATTTCCCTAAATTTTATAATTTTTTTAGTTATTACATAGTATTTAGGTACCGGTCCAGTCAGGTCTGGTACCAGTACCAGACCCACTACTTGTAATTCATATGCAATTAAAACCCAACTAAAATCATGAGTATTTCATTATAAATAGAAAATTGGCATATATTAATTTCTTTTTTAATTTTAATTCATATTTCAGGTATGTGGGATGGATATTTGTGGCCTCGCTGTACCATTTACCAAGCTTTCAATCCATGGGGGTCGACATGAGAATGAACTTATCTTTATTCATAACAATATATATATCATCTGTTTTATTTCTCATTGCTTTTCATATCATATTTCTTGGTCTGTGGTATCTCGGTCTAGTCGCCAGGGTGGCAGGAAAAAGGCCTGAAATTTTTACTATCATCCAAAACTGCACTGTAAGTTTTGTCAAAATGTCATTTATACCCCTACAAAATTTGAAATTTCATATGGACACCCTTATAAACCTAATGAAATGTCATGTAAAACCCCTATAAAACATAGGAAATATCATTGATTCCAAAAATCCGAACAATCCTCATTTAATCCTCTTTTTAAGTATATCTGAATGGCCAAGAAAGAGGGGTCGTTTATGCCTTTTGTGATAATAATATGAGACGGCGGATTAATAATGTTTTATAGGGGTATACATGTTTTTTTTGTTGCTGTACATTTGAAATTATGCAACCGTTGATTTAACCATACTTTTTAAACAGGTAATAAGCATTGCGTGCTGTGTATTCTACAGCCACTGCGGAAACCGAGCTTTACACATAGAGAGAGAGCTGTTCGAAAGGACAAACTCCAAAAACAGCACGATACTCTTTCCTTTTTTGGAAGGCAACGCGGAATTAGAAAACAAATGGATTTCCAATTTTGAAATGATTAATGAATTGAAGGATCAGATGTGCTCTTCCTGGCTGGCTCCTGTGGGGTCCGCTAGTGATTTTCCCCTTTTGTCCAAATGGGTCATTTATGGCGAGGTAGTTTTTTATTTATTTATATAAATTTTTTAAAAATACCCCTAATTTTTCTGAGTATTACATAAAACCCCATGAGTTTTCAGATTTTCAAAAAAAAAAAACCTCCATCTACTTTTTCATCTAAAACTTAGTTAACTTTTTTGGAATTCCTTTTTTACTCTTAAATATCAATGAATTTTGTTGTCCAATGATTAATATAATAATTAGCATATAATTAATATAATAAAATACTATATAATTAATATAAATGAAGATATATATAACGTAGGGTTTTTTTTTTAAATCATAGGGGGATTTTTGAAAATCTGAAACTGCAGGATCTTTTTTGTAATATTCAGAAAAGTTAGGGGATTATTTGAAAATTTTCCTTTATTTATTTATTTCAGTTTGTGCAAGAGAAAATTCTATGCACACTAATAAAATAGTGAAACAATTGGACTTTTATTCAAGTACCTATGATTCTTTTTTAAAAGAAAAAGTACCTATAATTCTTTTAATTTCCTTTATGCAGTTAGTGTGCAATGGACCATGTGCAGCTCCATCAGATGAAATCTCCCCTTTATATTCTCTATGGGCTACTTTCGTCGGCCTTTACATAGCTAATTACGTCGTCGAAAGATCTACCGGGTAATTTATTAAATTTCATTTCACGCCCTTTGTTTTCTTATATTTACGCTTTGGTCCTAATTTCCTAACATTTTGTACAGGTGGGCGCTGACTCATCCTTCGTCAATATTGGAAAACGAAAAGCCCAAGAAACTGAACAAGCCTGATTTTTTGGATATGGTTCCTTGGTACTCTGGGTAGGTTTATAGTTTATACTACGAATTTATACAAGTTAACTATATTTTATTGTGGAAATATATTTTTAGACTTAAAATTTTCGTAATTGCTTATGTATGCAGGACTTCAGCCGATTTATTTAAGACGGTTTTTGATCTTCTTGTATCGGTCACTCTTTTTGTCGGCCGTTTTGACATGCGCATGATGCAGGTATAAAACCCAATTGGTACACAATCGAAAATATGTATATATAACTGACTCTTAAAAACAATCTAAAATTCTTAAGGTATAATAAGTCAATCATTTAACTATACAGCTAGCTCAAATATCTACTCAACACCTCAATACGACACTAATACTCATTTAAATTCAAATTAACAAGCACAAAATTCACTCACTAAACTCGTTTAATATAATGGAAAGCGGCAGCAATCTAAAATTCTTAAGTATAATTAACTTTACAAGTAGCTCAAATACCTACTTCAACCCATTTAATATATTGACTTAAAAAAAACTCGTTTCACATATTTCAAGGCGGCGATGAGGAAAGTTCCGGATGAGGCCAAGAACGACGACTTATTATACGACCATTTCAAGGAAAAAGACGAAATCTGGTTCGACTTCATAGCAGACACGGGTGACGGCGGCAATTCGTCCTATTCCGTGGCCCGTCTGCTCGCTCAGCCTTACGTCAGAGCGTCGAAATCCGTGCTGCTTCCTCGCGGTGATTTTCTGCTCATCGGCGGCGATCTTGCGTAAGATATTTGGTTGATTATAATGATAAAGAAAAAGTGTTTTATAGGAAATTTTTCAAAACACCCCTAACTTTTCCCATATTTATCAAAAACGCCCTCGCTTTATAGATTCCCTCAAAATCCCCTTATAAAGTTATTTGAATTATTTTTTTAGCCTCCCCCCTCCCATGTGTTTAATTTAACACGGATCCGGTTAAGTTCTTTTATAGGGGTTTTTGAAGGAATCTAAAAAAGTGAAGGGGGTTTTGATAAATATGAGAAAAGTTTTTTTTTTGGGGGGGGGGGGGGGGGGTTGAAAATTTCCCTAATTAAAAATAAGAAGGAAAAGGACGAAATCTGGTTCGATTTCATAGCGAACATGGGGGACGGAGGCAATTCGTCCTATTCCGTGGCCAGCTTGCTTGCCCAGCCTTATTTAAAGCATCGAAATCTGTGCTTGCCTCGCGGGGATTTTCTGCTCATTGGCGGCGATCTTGCGTAAGATATTTGATTGATTAAAATGATAAAGAAAAAGTGTTTTATCGGGAATTTTTCAAAACACCCCTAACTTTTCCCATATTTATAAAAACGCCCTCACTTTTTTAGATTCCCCCCCCCCCCCCCCCCCCCCCTCTTTAGAGTTATTTAAATTATATTTTACTTGTAAATTTATTTGAATTATATTTTACCAGTGCAAAACATGGATGGGGCTAAGTTTTTCATAGGGGAGTTTTGAAGGAATCCAAAAAGTAAGGGTTTCCATAATTAAAATAAGAAAAAAAATGTTTTAATCCTATAACAAGCTCTAGATAGGTCTATAAGGGTATATGAGTATTTTTCATGTCTTTAGCTCACTACAGGATATTCCATTTTTAATATAACTTTTCTATCAATTCTATATGACATAATTACTTTTTTACAACAGGTATCCGAACCCGTCAGTTTTCACATACGAAAAGCGTTTCTTCACTCCTTTCGAAAGCGCTCTTCAGCCTCCTGAATGGTACAAACCGGAACACATAGCCATTAATAAACCTGAGATCCCTCGAGGCGTTTCTGAGCTGAAGGATTATAACGGGCCCCACTGCTTCGTAATTCCTGGAAATCATGGTGAATTGTTTATTGATGATTTATTGTCAAAGCGTTTCATTGATTATATTGTCAATGGTATTTTTAGATCAGAAGTATCAAATTTGCCCTTGCGAAAAATAAAAATGTCAAGTATACCCTCCTCAAATTGAAATCTGTCAAAGTTACCCAGCCAAAAGCTCAAAATCGATCAAATTTAACCATCCAAAATTCAAAATATGAATATACTGTATTCAGTGTAAAAATATTTGAATAAGTTGGCTTATCTTAAATTTTGAAATGCAAATTTGACATTTACAATTTAGCTGGAATTTTGATATGTGAAATCGGCCTTACATCATCCATTATATTTTCTCACACATTTATCTTGACATGATGAACAGATTGGTTTGATGGATTACATACATTTATGAGGTACATATGCCATAAAAATTGGTTAGGTGGGTGGTTCATGCCTCAAAGAAAGAGTTATTTCGGCTTGCAATTATCCAAAAATTGGTGGATTTTCGGTCTCGATTTAGCCCTTCACAGCGATATTGATGTCTACCAATTCAAGTTCTTCGCTGAACTCTCTCAGAATAAGGTACTCAGAGAACAAATAATCACACATTTTTTTATTTTATTTTATTATTATTATTATTAGTTATTATTATCATCATCATCATCATCATCATCATCATCATCATCATCATCATTATATTATTATTATTATTATTATTATTATTATTATTATTATTATTATTATTATTATAATAATAATTATTATCATCATCATCATCATCATCATCATCATCATCATTATATTATTATTATTATTATTATTATTATTATTATTATTATTATTATTATATCATTTTCATCAGTTTTAGTATTTTGATTTTGATTTTGATTATTATTTTGATTTATTATTATTATTATTATTATTATTTTATTTTTATTTATTTGAATTATTATTATTTTTTCTTTTCTTATTGTAAAAGCATGACGGATAGTTGCCATATCGGAACATTTGTGGCTTAATGCATAATTAAGGATTGATTAAGTTTAATTGCTGAATGGGAGATTAATAAAGGCCTAATCACACATTTACCCAAATCTCTTCTTTTGTTATGGCAGATTAAAGAGGAAGACTCAGTGATAGTAATAACTCACGAGCCCAACTGGCTGCTGGACTGGTACTGGAAAGAGAAAACCGGCACAAACATCTCTCACTTAATAAACGATTACTTAAAAGGGAAATGCAGGCTCAGAATGGCTGGTGATATACACCATTACATGCGCCATACAGCTGTAAATAATGCGTCAGAAGCGGGACCCACTTGCATCCAGCATTTAATGGTAAACGGTTGTGGTGGCGCCTTTTTGCATCCCACTCATGTTTTTAAGAATTTTGGTATGTTTAATGGGACGAAATATGAGTGCAAGGCTGCTTATCCTTCTTATCATGATTCTAGCAGGGTAAGCAACTTTTTTCATTTGTGAATATACAAAATAGTATATTGGTTTTTGCAGGATTTTGAAGATACGAATTGTGATGGTTCTTTTTGTTTTGTGTCAGATTGCACTGAGGAATATTTTGAAATTTCGCAAGAAGAACTGGCAGTTTGACATTATTGGCGGTTTTATCTACTTCATTTTGGTTTTCTCTATGTTCCCTCAGGTAATTATTATTTTATTCTTATTCTTTTATAATCTAATAAAATCTATTAATTTTAATTACTTATATTATTTCAGTGTAACTTTGTGAATGTTTTGAACGAGAACTCATGGTCAGGCCGCATAAAAGGATTCGTTACCACAGTATGGAACGCGTGGTTTTACATGCTGGAACACTCTTACGTTTCATCAAGTTGCAGTTTGATCCTTTTAATACTCTCAATATCGTTCGTTCCTACAAAATTATCAAGAAGAAAAAGGGCGATTATTGGTTTTCTTCATGCTTTTGCACATATGGCGTCAGCTTTGATTTTGATGCTTCTCCTTGAGTTGGGTATTGAAATTTGCATCAGGAATCATCTTTTAGCCACTTCAGGTAAAAAAAAAACAGAGAAAGTAATTCCGCTAGAAATTGAGAGAATTTACTTTTATTTTTATTTTTTTAGGGTATCATACATTGTATGATTGGTATAGATCGATGGAAAGCGAGCATTTTCCTGATCCGACTGGTCTTAGAATTCGAATGGAGCAATGGACATTTGGGCTCTATCCAGCTTGCATTAAATATCTCATGTCCGCTTTTGATGTACCTGAGGTCTCTTTTATTTTCTACTATATATTTCATTTTGATGTCAGAAAATTTTTACGTTAATCAGGGTTAGTTAAAAATCAATATGATTTGTTCTTGATCTTCTACTAAAAGTATTATATTTATCAATATCGCTTACTTATATAATTACCCACCGGAGCTTACTATCGATTACTATTATTTTATTAAGTTGACCAATTTGGACTGTAACAATGCATGTATATATGCTACCAATAGATATGATCTTACGTTTCAATTTCTGTGATAATATTTCTGACATATAAATGGTATATTGACAGGTAATGGCAGTCACAAGAACCAACATATGCAAGAACGGAATGATGTCACTGTCTCGATCCGTATCAGCCATATACTACGCCTCTGTATTTATCTACTTTTGGGTATTTTCTACACCGGTCGTGTCTCTCATATTTGGTAGTTATTTATACATTTGCATCAATTGGTTTCATGTACATTTTGATGAGGCCTTTTCTTCTCTCCGTATTGCGAACTATAAGGCATTCACTCGCTTTCATATTAGAAAAGATGGTGACCTTGAAGTGTTCACTCTTGCAGTTGACAAGGTAACAAAATAATTATATTATTATCTTATGGTTGATTTGTTTTGACTTTATTTTTTTTACATTTTTTAATGGTTTGTGGTTGTAAAAGGTGCCGAAAGATTGGAAACTAGATCCAGAATGGGAAGCTGAAGAGAAATTGCCTCATGAAATGAGCCATGAGAGGAAATTTCCTAGCATGTGGAAAGCTGCTTCCTCTTCTTCTGACCCTACTAATTCAGTTAAACTAATTGATCATTTTGTCATTAAAAGAAACATGAAATCATAAACTAACTGCTCCCCAATTGATTCTCTCTTTTTGCTTTTTCTTTTCTTTACTTTTTTCTCACCATTGGTAGAGTATGTACAGGAAAGATACTTTAGATTGAGATAGATAGTTCTAGTTGTTAGTAAAGGTTAAATCATTTAGCTTGATCTAGTTGAGGTAGTCCAGACTCCACCAAAGGATGCGGGAAATGTTTCTATTGTTTTTTTTATAAATCATCGATATAAAAAGCTTTACAAAATGTCAGATTAAAGGAAAGGTTTGAGATTCAGCACATTTGTGTATTTTATACCTTTTCTAGTATATAAGCGATCAATTTATTATGTGCCAACTTAGAAGATACAATTAGGGCTCCAGGTTTAACTCGAGACTTGTAGCTCGCTCGTGTTCCACTTGATAACAACTCATTTGACAACAGCTTGAATGAATTTCATTTAAATGAATTTCATTTTGAGTTCGAGAGTTGCCTTCAATTCAATGGAGTTGAACTCAAAATTATTTTGAGCTAGTGGGCCAGCCCAGAAAGCAAACACTATGCATTTCCTAATTTTATTTTCGATACGAGTCAAGCTGAACCGAGTTTGAAGTTCGAGTCAAGTCGAGCTAATTTGGTAACATGATCTTATTTCAAGAAGATATCGGCTTAATTTGGTAACATGATCTTATTTCAAGAAGATATCGACTCAAGCCGAGCTACCTCGAGTCAAATTGAGTTGAATTTGAGCTAGACATTTCAACTTGAAGCCAAACAAACTCGAGTTAAATTTTGATTCAACTTCGAGCTGAATCCAGCTCGCTCGAACTCGACTCGTTTGCGGCCGTGGATACTAGATGTACATGGAAGTACTATGAACGAATATGTGCTTTTCTAAGTTGATCTACAAGAAAACTTTAATTAATGAAGAGAACATTACAAAACAAGAAAAAAATGCCACACAAAGGAGAAGACTGCGAACTTAATCTACAAGAAGTATACCTGACAAACACACAAACATATGAAACACAATCCAGTTCTGTCTAGCCCAACTAACTAATTGTTAAACTAAATAAATAACACAACATAATAATTATCATGAACTTATTATTAATCAAACAACACATATTTAAAGTCCCTAGGCATGAAATGATCTTCAAAACAGATTATCTTCACATTGTTTTAAATTCGAACACTTTAGGCAAACTGGCAGTTTAAAATTGACTTGTATGTACAATAACCTTGCTTCTTGTTTTCAAACCTGCACATTTTGAAGACAGTTAACACAAATTCTTGGATTCCAAAAGTAAAATATTCTAAAAAAATATACCACTGGATTCAAAATTCAAAATGGACATGTCACTACCAAATATATAATAGGTTCTTATGCTGACAAAAGTTAATATTTTAAGGCACAACTACGCCTTGATCATGTACAAAAGAAAAGTATAAGGTTGATTCCGCCAAAGCATATTACCCACAAGACTATGGTTTATTATTATTTTTAATTAGAATTTCCTGTGTTTTCCAAATACATTATGAACCATACAATAAAGCAATGTTCTCACAAGACAACAAAATAATTGAACAAGTGAATTCATTTGGAAAATGATACCAAATCAATCGCTGGCAAAATCTTCATAAGTAACACCTTCAGATATAGTGTCTAGTCTTCTATTTCCTCCCTCTAAAATAAAAAATAAAAAATTACATATATTAGTTATTTAATGAATACAATCAGGTCATTGACTTTTCAATATATTTAAGGCAAGTTTGTTAGGTCTGTTCTATATTTTGCCAAGATAAAGGGAATCAAAGTATAAATATATTTAGCTTTACACTCACTCACCTCCAGTGGAATCTGAGAAGTTGTTTGCTTCTGGCGGAAGAAATGGAGACCTCCCATAATTTTCCAATATTTCTTTTTTAAATCATCAAAATACAAATAAAACAAAATCAATCAGTGTCAGAACTATCAAGCACAACATCAAAATTTCAAAACAAAAAGAAAAAGAAAAAGAAAAACTCATCTAAAACTACACTACATACCAGTGCTCTGACTGAAATCCTCAGTCAAATCAGAGAAACTAAAATTCCTTGGAATCTGACTCAAGAATCCGAAAGACGGATCCATATCCAAGATCGGGTCAGAAACAGAAAGGGGTTGACCGGTCAACTCAGAGCTGCTGAAATTTGAATCTAAGAAACCCGGATCGGCACAGAATCCGAAATCCGAATTCGAATTGAATCCTGATTCAGTTTTGATTGACGATCCGTTTGCGCCTCCTCCGTTGAAGCTTCTGGAAGAGGGGTTTAGGGTTGGAGGGTTTAGCGGGTTAGGGTTAGGGTTAGGGTTTAGGGGGTGCGGGTGCATTTGGTGAGATGATGAGCCGTTGATAAGCGCGCCGCTGGATGAACTGGAGCCTCCATTCATTATCATGGTGTCTGAAATCGTTGCTGATAAATTCCATCCGTTTGTATTCACTGAATGGAAAATTAAGAAGATTCTTGAGTGGAAAATATGTCAGTGGTTCTCCCAATAGCCAAATTAGAGCCAGATAAGCGTCTTTTAACGCTAATTATGCATCAATTGTGCAATTATGGATTACTTTAATGCAATTTTCTATCAACTAACCCTCAATTAAGATCAGTCCATCTCAATTTCAGCTAATTAGCTTATTTAAGCTCTTAAACTAAATTCACAACCAAGCCAACAAACAAAAAAGTAAAAAAAAAGGGAAACAAATTAAAAATATGATAAATAATTTGAAACATACATGAAGAAGAATTAGAACCGTTTGAAACAGGAGGTGCAGAGACTTGTTCTTTACTCATGAGTTTAAATTGGTCTTGCAAAAGCTGGTTGAAGGACACAATTTGGTCCTTAAGAGTCAACCTTATGTAATACGCGTTGAAGAATTCGGGATTCTCCTCTTCCAGCTTTTGCCACACTTTACATAGCCAAAAAAAAGAAGAGTTAAATTAAAGATTGTTAAAAGCCTAAAGTAAATTATGAAAAATGGAAATTTATTTGTAAAAATAAAGTAGAGAGAGATATTAATATATATTACCGAGTTCAGTAAAGCTAGGTTCTATCTTTGCCTGATAAGAAAGTACGTCTACTACTTCCGATCGGGGCATATATAACTGTAGACACCGCTCAATTAGGTTTTGAACCTGACAATATTCACAAAAATATATTAAATGAAAATATAAATATAATATAAAAAATTAAAGAAATTATAGACAGAGAAAGGTATAAAGTTTGATTTATATGTTGAATTGTGAAAACCAAACATATTCCAATTTTGAGGCAGTATTATTTGAATAAAATCCCTAAATATATCTCAAAACCATTATTAAGCCTTAATAATAAAAAGGAACTGCTAATTACTCTTCATTTCCATGAATAATAAAATAAGTGCTAAACTACTATAGAAAACTCAACGTTGAGAAGTACTTTTTTGGTTACCCTTACAAGCTGTATATCTTGGCGAGAAACCTTCCGAACTTCTCCTCCACCTGACATCTCTGTTACAATTGACCCTCTCTTTTTCACAATTTACAGACCACTCTGGATTCCTGCACAACACAACCAACCTAATCAGCATAAAAAAGAATAAAGGGGTTAAATTGCCAAATTTCACCCATTTGATCAGCTCTTTCAATGGGATCGCACTATTTGAGAATACAACAAAACAGAAGGGCTTCAACGAAAAATACATCAGGATCAAAAGATAAGGGAGGATCAAACAAATACCTGGATAAGACCCCGGAAATTTGAGGAATTACGAAACAAGAGAGGAAATAGGTTTAGAGAGAGAATTGTGAAGAAATGGGAGGAGAAGGAAAAGAAGAGAGAGAATGGGTGGCGGATTTGGATCATATTTGGTTGCTCCTGGTGCAGCACTGGGTTGGATATAGATAGTTGAATTCCATAGGTTGGATTCTTTATGATTCAGTCTGTGTAGAATTTGTATGTTAGGACTCCGTTGACTTTATACTAAATTCAATTCTAGTCAGGGACGGAACTTAATAGAGACTGAGAGGGGCCATGATCTCCCCAATATTTTGACGGAGTAATATATATTAATAATAATTTAGTGGAATTTTTTTTTTGAAATACATGTATTTATATGTATTTGCCCCTCCTCCCTCCAAATTTTTTTTATACAGTGTTAATCAGTAGGAAGAAATTTTTTCAGTCCCCATTCAGTCAAGCTCAGTGCCTGATCCTAGTTGGGGTTTGTTTGGATGTACCAATATTTGTTAGGGTAGGATAGAGAATTTATAGGGTTTAGAATATTTCATTGGGCTATCCTACAGTGGAAAATTTATAAGGATTAGGATCTTCATAATTTATTTATATGAAATGATGAATATGAAATAAAAGAAAAGAATGAATGATAAGTTGAGGATGTAATTGACATCGCCTAGATAATTTAGTGGAATTTTTTTTTTTGAAATACATGTATTTATATGTATTTGCCCCCCTTCCCTCCAATTTTTTTTTTATACAGTGTTAATCAGTAGGAAGAAATTTTTTCAGTTCCCTCAGTAAATTCAGTCAAGCTCAGTGCCTGATCCTAGTTGGGGCTTGTTTGGATGTACCAATATTTGTTAGGATATGATAGGGAATTTATAGGGTTTAGAATATTTCATTGGGCTATTCTACAGTGAAAAATTTATAAGGATTAGGATCTTCATAATTTATTTATATGAAATGATGAATATGAAATAAAAGAAAAGAATGAATGATAAGTTGAGAATGTCTCGAGACTAGTTATGTACAAATTTGTACACCCAGTTCAGGGAATTATATTCCTTAAAGGATGACCAGATTCGGTGGACTGAATCAGGAGAATTATAAAATCCCATTCTCATCCGAACAAAAGGAAAAAAAAGAGGGAAACTTTATATTGAGTGATACAAATACTATATTCTATATGATATTGTTATAATGATATGACAGTTTACAACAAAAAACTCATAATACAATTTATATAGTTTATTTTATTATTTTATTAATTAGATATTATTTTTTATAAATAGACATCATATATTTGATGTAGGAGAGTCTCAAAATACTTTATTACATAAATATCTTACTGCCGACTAAATATTTGTCATCTTTAGTTATATACTCAAATATTTTAATCATATTTTGTTGATTTTATCTTTGATAATTTATGTTTTAAGTATATATATTTTTTATATTAGACGACGAGTATTTGAGATGGACGCAATGAGGTGGCAGTAATGCCTATATATTGTTGTTATTTCGAAATAAAATATTAAAATATACTATATGAAGTATATGTATGTATAGGTACGAGATCTATATCCGATATGATACAACTTGAATTAAGTATCCATATAACATAGTTTGGCAGTGTAATGCAACAAAAATTTTAGGATATTTTATAGTTACAAAGAAAAACGTTATATTACACGAAGTCGAGAGAACTAGCAAAATCTAAACCCGACCCTACAAGAATTTAAGTGGCCAGAACCCCCAAAATGAGCTGTAACCCAAATGACCTAAAAAACAAATGACTAGTACTCAATTGGCCCCTTAACACAATGGCTAAAAACTGAATGACCAGATAACCCGTAACCTGGAATAACCTGAATTCATTGACCCACCCAATATTACTCAAAAATACTTTCTTCTAACAAAAATGACATAAAAAATAAACAATCTACTGAGTGACTTGAAATGCCAATCTAAATGGTTCACAACATTGGGTTGAATGATATGTAAACGGTACGGATATGGTTCGGATAGTGCTCTTACCGTATCCGTGTCCATATTTTTTTTTCGGATTCGGATACGAATACGGATAGATTCGGATACGGATACGGTTCGGATATTAAACGGATACGGATACAGTTCGGATATCTCGGATACGGATACGAATATGGACTCATTTCGGATGTTAAAACGGATATTTTAATATGTAGTCCGTTATCTCATTTCAAAACTTGACCTTGCTAAATTGTTATATAAATATAGATTTTAGAAGAAAATTTTTGAGTAAGGAATTACATTAGATATATTATTGTTCTACATAGACAAACTACAGAAAAAATATGACTACTTCAATATAATAATAATATTAAAACAAAAATATCACTATACTTTTGGCGGCTAGAGTTTTGTTAGATGGAGAAAGAGTTAAAACATGTTCTTAAGTTGAATGTAGCGATTAAAGAAGAAGAAGAAAATATGGAAACTCGGTTGTCAAATAAGAGGAAAGAAATACAAGGAAGTGAATTAAATGAAAATTAGAAAAGATGAAAATTAGTATGATTATGAAATAAAAGAAAATTAATACTTAATGAATATATATTCAAAGTTGAGTCTTATAAAAAGGATATCCAAATAGAAATATTATCCGGATACGGATAATATCCGTATCCCTATCCTTATCCGCCTCATAAAATAGATATTGTATCCGTATCCATATCCGTATAAATTATCCGTATCCGTATCCATCGGATACGGATATTTTTATTCGGATATGGATATTTTGCGGATACGGTACGGTTCGGATACGGATATTATCCGACCCGTTTACACCACTAAATTGATACGTGACCACAACCTGAATTATATGTGACTAAAACCCGACTTGTTAACTATAATCTTGATTGACCCGTAGACCAAATCTGAACGACCCGAAATGATTTATAACCGAATGACTCATAACCTGAATGATCCATAACCCGAATGATCCGTGACCCGAGTGTGATTGTAAAACCTATGCACGCCCAGCAACCTGAACAACCCGAATGGACCCAACCTGAATGTGCCTCCTCATTCCCGTTTACCACCTATAAATATGAGTGAGATTGTACAATCCTATGCACGCCGCCAGTGACTTTCCCCTGCAACCCCTTGTGACCGCCTAAAAAATGTATAGGTTTTATGAATAATATATACAAGCATCTAAATTATATAACTATAATAAAACATTTTATAAGTATATTAAAATAACACTTAGCTGAAAAATGTTATATTATGCAATATATAATATAATTGTACTCTCAAGATTTTCCTGGTTCTTGATAAAGTATGGGTTCATTCGCACGATAAGAAGTGGCAAAAGAGCAAGTCAGTTCATTTTTTTTTTGAGACTCAGGTCGGGTCATTTTAAGATCCAAGTCATCTTCGAGTTAGATCAACTCGGGTAGGGTTGGGTCATACGCGGTTTCTTTTTGTTGGTTTTGTTCGGGTCAATATTATCTTCGGGTGGGGTCTTTCGGTTCGGGTTGATTTTGGTTTGGGCCCAATCGGGTTTTTGGGTCATATCGGGTGCTGGTTTTTCGGGTTTTGGGTCATATCGGCTGAGGATTTGTTCGGATTTCGAATAAATATTAGACCGTCCAATCAATATCTCGCGTCTTTTTTACTACCCACCGGAGGTCCAGCATTCTTAAGGTCATATTCCCTATCCGCCGCAGGCTCATGCACACCTTCGAAAGTATATCAGCCCCGTCAGCCTCGCGCTTGCCACGTAGATATCCAAATCTGCATCTTAGTTATCGCGTGGGTGTGAGACACTATTTGGGTTGCCTGACATAAACTCAAGGGCAAATCCTAGACAGAAGGACGTCAATTATATCCTACCCAAAGCAAAAATGAAGGGTTGTAGTTTGTCTCTACTGTCTAATCGGATGGCTCTAATTGATTGAAAGAAGCACACAGCCGGTTAATTACTAGTATCAGCCAGTTACCAGCCGGTTACCTCGCTCTCCCAAATTCACATGAAAAGGGCACATTAGTAATTCACCCTCGTTACAGCCGGTCACGCAAATCTTTCATTCTTTTCCCCTCCAGTTTGACTCTGTTTCTCGCATCTCTCTCTGATCGGAGCTGCTGAATCTTAGCTCGTGAAATCTCTCTCAGCTCGTGAACTCTAGTCTGCATCCTATCTCTCGCAATCCTAGATCGCCTCATCTCTCTCAGCTCGCGATTGAGCCGCTGACCGGCAAAAAGAGACGCATAATCGCCTATTCTTTCAAATCAATCAAAAACAACTTGATTTTGGTTTGTACTTTATAATGAATTGGCTTAATTTCAAGCGCATACATTAATTTTACCCTGAAAAACTTGAGCTTTGAATCCTAATTCTAACTTGAGTTTTGAATTTTTGAAAAGTAAATGTTGTTTAATCATCAATTATTCTCTCAAATATCCCAAATCAGGCTTCAATTAAACAATTAAATCACAAAAAAAAATGATACATTATATTCCTTTTTTATTTAATAGGAATGCTTGGAAAAAACTTGGAGATATGAATCCCGAAATTGTCATAAAAAGATCTGTACTGGAATGAATAAAAAATTAAAGTATGAAAGGGATTGGTATGAGGTAATTAACACTGCCTGTGCAGTGATAATGTCAATCTGGAGTAATTTATGTGTGATATTTTTTCTAGTTTTACATAACTGCCTTTAAAATCACTATTTTTTTTATAATTGGTACTATTCTTTTTGTCTCATATGGATAAGTTTATGTGTTAGTTTTTTTGTATGAAATATGATTAAGGTTGTGCCGATAATTGGCTTAATATGTGTTAATTAGGGTTGAATCTATTTGGGCAATTAGAGCTGTTGAGTTTCTTTCTCTGCAATTGGGGGTTAATGCATTCATTTGGGCAACTAGGTCTACTGAGTTTATTTGGGCTAAACTATTTTCTTATTTTCTTTGGAGCAGTAAATTATATCAAAAAATATGAACGTATAACAATATTTTTTCATGGTATTATCCTATATGCTTTACACAGTTGATCTTATTAGTATCTCTTTGTTTTGTAGGAATGATAATCAAGTTGATGAAGCTGTGGATAGAATCATGGAAATATATAAAAGATTTCTTAATTTTATAAGTTATATACTTATATGTTTTGAGATATTTTTTGGTCATGTTTGTAAGTTGTGATGGGCATGGGTATATTTTTTATAGGTTTTGAATTTTGATACATTTTTTGGTTGTGTGTTCATGTGTATTTGTAGAAATTGCGTGGTTTGGTCATGTTTCTTTATGTATATCACTGAGGTGTTTCAATATATCTATATCATGTGTGTTCGCAGAAATTACATGTTTTTTCACTATGTTATTATGTTAAAGATAATCCAAAAAAAGTCACCTCAAGCTCACATTAAAATAAAATCCAAAAAAAGTTTATGGAGATAATGAGTTTATTCAATTGTGGGAAGAATATTGAAAGTGTTTAGGGCGGATTGAGATATGTTTCAAAATGGAGATGTATTTCGTTTGGAGGAGGAAATGGGGGATGTCCAACAGATAGCAAATGGAGAGGATAGAAAGACATGAATTGTGAGAAGAATATTGAAAATGTATCTTTCTAATAAATGAGACAAATTATCAAATTACCCCTACTAATTGGATGGTTAAGATTAAATCTTAATTAGAAATTTAAATCTTGCTTTGGGTAGGAGATAAGAGCTCCAATTACATATCCAATGATCACATCTAGATTTGTCTTATTCTAAATATTATTTTCATATTTATTTTGATCAAATTATTTAATTAACTTTTAAAGTATGTCCAACAGTTTTGCCCACGCCATGAAAATCGGATATGTGGCATTACGATGGATCTTATCTTTATTGGTGATCTTTTGACTCAACTCAAAGAAGTCTCTCTCTACACAACTGTCATTAGTGATTAATGTTTTGTTGAAGGGTTGATATACACATCCCCTTCATCATCCCTCGCAATGCCCCGTTTACCACCGATATAAACGGACCTATATTTTTTTGTAATTTTATTTAGTAAAAAAGGTGGCCTGTTTGTCAGTAGTAAATGAGGCACTGCGATGGTGGGGGATATATATACTTTTCTTGAACTCTCCTAAGAAAAATGAATATGTCAGGTTAGCCCTTTCTTAAACAAACAAAGTAAAAGAAAAGAAAAAAAATGAAGACGTGGCCATTCTTAGTCGGTAATGAAGAACATACAAGCTTATATAAAAACAAGGGATAGTTCGCGCTTGAGCGAAATTGTTTAACAATTTTTAATGTACTAAATATTTTTTAGGAAAAATAATTATTTAACACAAAACCATAATAAGTTTACACAATGTGTATAAAACAAAATCCATCATAAACTGAAACAATAAATATTAACTGAAAGGACAAAACTGGGTTATCCTCTTTTTCATCATGCAGTAGACTCAATATGGGCATATATGATTAACAAATAAAGTAGATGAAAATAATGTAATTTTGAAATGACAAAACATGATGTTTCAATAAAATTTTTATTTAAAGAGTGAAAGAAAATAGTGCAATATAAGGGACCAAAACCAACAGAAGTCTCTTATGTTGTTGTAGCTAAGTGACATAAAGAAATCAGGAAGAAATTTGGAGATTTCCAAAATCAGGTAGAAAAAAATATATGATTTGGAGAAAGGAAGAAAAAAAAAGAAGCAAAGTGATCGCATATGGTTCAATAATTATATGGATGAAAGAATAAAATTACTATTTTACTTCTATTAGGACACCATGAATAGCATGAACCATGTTTAGTCAAACATGTCATCTTAATATAAAGTAAAAAAATTTCACCCTTGTGATGAATATCAAAGGGACGACTTTTTTTTTGAAGTGGCCAAAAAAAAAAAAAATAATTAAGAGAATAGTCTAGTTTTGAAAATAAATGTAAAAGTGGCCATTTCGCTCAGTGACGGGGCGAAATTGAGGTAGTTTCGCCCAGTGACGGGGCGAAACTGACACTGTTTCGCTTAACTACTGGGCGAAACAGGCACTGTTCCGCCCAGTCAAAATTTTTTTTTTTTTTTTTTGCCCGTTTCGCCCGGTGACTGGGCGAACTGGCACTGTTCACAAAACAGGCACTGTTCAAAATTTTTTTTTTTTTTTTTGCCAGTTCCGACCAGTGAAAAAAAACATTTTTTTTTTGCCAGTAAAAATAATTCTAAATATTTCATTTATATTAGCAAAGAATCAATTAGAGGCATAATCATATCATTTTTCTCTAGAGTTTTGCATATATAATAATAACATATAGATAATTGAAAACTCATAATCCAACTAATTGAGTGCATTTGTTAATTGAAGGATTATTGTCAGATAAATATAGATATTGAAAAAATAAGGAGCATAACATATATTTTTCACATGAGAAACAAGTATTGAAGAAATAAGGAACATAATTTGTCTGTTGCTCTAGAGAAAAATGATATGATTATGCCTCTAATTGATTATTTGCTAATATAAATGAAATATTTAGAATTATTTTTACTGGCAAAAAAAAAACATTTTTTTCACTGGGCGGAACTGGCAAAAAAAAAAAATTTTTTTTTTTTTGAACAGTGCCTGTTTCGCCCAGTCACCAGGCGAAACAGTGTGAACAGTGCCAGTTTCGCCCAGTCACCGGGTGAAACTGGCAAAAATTTTTTTTTTTTTTTTGACTGGGCGGAACAGTGTCTGTTTCGCCCAGTAGTTGGGTGAAACAGTGTGAACAGTGTCAGTTTCGCCCAATAACTGGGCGAAACTGTGTTTCGCCCTGTTACTGGGCGAAACTACCTCAGTTTCGCCCAGTGGCTGGGCGAAACGGCCACTTTTGCAAATATTTTCAAAACTAGGTTATTCTCTTAATTATTTTTTTTTTTTTGGCCACTTCAAAAAAAAAGTCCAAAGGTACATATTTTTGCACTGACGTAGAGCATTGTGGTTAGTTTACTGTAGAAAATACCTTTCAAAATTGTAATATACAAAAGATACTTGCGCTTTGCGCGAAATTTCAATAATTCGTTATGTTTCTGTCAGATGTCCCCATGAATTGGAAAGAAGAAAAATACACATTGAGTAATATTTACACGTGCTATCATGTTATTGTATGTTAATTCATGATTTTTTTTATTGCATTTGATAATAAAGTGAATCATATAGAGCCAACTCTTTTCAAGGAAAAAAAACTCCTTTCGAATTGTAGGATATAAATCGAACTTATTCCAGTACAAAATATACATTATTGTTGGAATCTCGTGATATTGTCCATGCTTTACTATGTAATAAGTTTCATATGAAAAAAGATTTAGAATAAGCAATATCACATATAACAAATGATATTCAAAATCAATTATAATACATTTTGGCATTAGTATATTTTCAAAATAAAATTATACAATATGAGAATAAAGAACTGCCCTAAATACGATATTGTGTAATTTGCGTATACATTAAGTATGAAGATTAATATTGCGACGGAGTAACAATCAATAGCACAACTTTAGCAGGTTTAGTACTCATTGACAAAATAGCACACATGGATATCTCTTGAGCTTTTCCTATAGAGGGCAAATCTTTAGAATTAAAAATAGAGAATTATATTAAATATCTAATTCAAACAGTATAAATTGACGAAGCAAGGTGCAGCAAATTGTTGTACATTAAAAAAGGTAAATTAGGATCAGCAATTGCAATTGGTACATCTTATAATCCTACAAAATGATAAATATATCATGTATACCTATCTAAAGGTGAAAATCTTGATGTAAAATCCTGAATATCATCTATATCCCCTTGTGAGAATATGATATCTTGTAAAAAAACAATAAAATAATTTAATTAGACTTAGTCAAATAGTGGGGCAATAGAGAGAGTTAGTAGACAGAAGAATCGATGAGAGAGAGGGAGGATGATAAATAAAGTAATGTTAAATGATTGATGGTAGAACCTTGCCTAAATGTAGATCATTGGATTGCTATCAAACGGTTGAAAACAATAGGGATGACGTGGAGCAATATTAGGTGAGTACCGTAGATAAACCTATTAAGGATTAGGACAATGCTCGCGCTTCGCGGCGAGCATTTTAATTTTAATAGTTATTTCAATCTAATCATGTATAACTTGCAATTATGAAAATTAAAAATTAAAGTTTATGAATCCATAATACATAAATAATACATGAGAATTAAAAATTATTGTCTTTGATTTTGTTATGTCATTATCTCTTGATATATTATATTAGAAAAATAAATTAAGTATTAATCAGGCTTAGTTGAATGAGATCAGAAAAAATAAAACGCAAGATAATTTATTTCGAAGATTTTAGTTTAGAAAATTTTAATTGAAACTATATAAGATTAAATTATAGATGATTAACTCTGAAAAAGATAAAAAATAATAATTATATTTAATATTATATATATGGAAAAAATATATATACTACATAGGAAAATGTAACATTATTCATTTTCTTCAAGAATTTATCACCGCTATTTCTCTTATTTATTTTTTTAGATGTTAAAATGGTATGGATTACACATATGTTATTATGAAATCCGTAGTACATTAAGTAATATAATATAGTTTTCAATATTCTGTCATTTTATTTGAGATGATCGTTCTCACATAAGGGGGATATAACACTGAATATTAATCTAACTAAAATGTGATATTATGATAATAATTAAAATTAAAAGCTAAAATTTGATAAATTTTTTGATTCGACGGGTGAGAGAAAATTGATAATAATTCTCTTGAAAATTTTCAAAGAGGGGTAAAAGAATACAATAATAGTAAATGAGCTTATCATTTTATTACATATTCTTTCATATAGTCTATATTCACATATTTTATCAAGACAAAATGAAATTAGAATCATAACAATATATCTTTATGTGATATTGTGCATAAAATTGAAATGGAAAGCTAAGATTTAAAAAAAGCCAACTGCCGAGATAAAATTGGCACTCAAAGAGAGATGAAAAATAAGGTATAAGTTAACGAGCATATCATTTTTGTACATATTCTTTTATATAGTGTATATTCACATAGTTTAGCAAGAAAAAAATTTGGAACCATAACATTATGGAACTCAAAATAAAGAGAAAACTCCAACAAATTTATATTTGATGATTGTAACATTAGAAATAAAATAGTTCATTAAGAATTATAATTTTTTAAAGAAGTAAAGAAAAATTATTTATATTTTAATGAGTGAATACTTTAAAAAAGGTAAATTAGGCTAGGCATTGACAATCGGTACATCTTATAATCCTACAAAATGATAAATATATCATGTATACCTATCTAAAGGTGAAAATCTTGATGTAAAATCCTGAATATCACCTATATCCCCTTGTGAGAATATGATATTTTGTAAGAAATAATAAAATAATTTAATTAGACTTAGTCAAATAGTGGGGCAATTGAGAGAGTTGGTAGAGAGATCGGATGGAGGAGAGGGTGGATGAGAGAGAAATGATTGATGGTAAAATCTCGCCTAAATGGAGATCATTGGATTGCTATCAAATGATTGAAAACAATAGGGGTTACGTGGAGCAATATTAGGTGAGTACTGTAGATAAACCTATTAAGGATTATATGTATTAATAGATTAATAGATATTTTGAAACTATGTCTGCATATATTTGGTAGGGTTTTAAAAATTGCATCATTTTTCTTCTGAACAAACTATGAATCAGTGATACTATTTCTTCCACTTCTCTGAGGATTTATGTTAATAAACTATCATTAAAAATCAGAACTTTCCAATACAATTTATCATAAAGAAATAATATCCAACACAAAATTCATTGGATGATGAGTTTTATAAACCCTCCTCAATTCATTAAAAAAAAATAAAATAAGTAATAATATCCAACACAAAACAAATTCACTTAATTACATTATCAATAACAGAATGCATATGTCATGACTACATATGACCTCAAATAAATATAATAAATTACTTTTACAAAACCAACAAAAATTATAGCCTGATATCACAAAAAAAGAAAAAAAGAAAGAGTCACAATAAAAAGAAAATGAAAAATAAAATCACATATGACACAATTCATATCAGTTGTGTGTTGGGAACTTAAGATCTAAGGGGGATGGTTACGGTTTTACAAAACATATATATGTTCTAAACGTACACTCACTGAAGACACTATGTCACATATATTGGATCTTTTTAGAAGTTGCCAACTGAGGTGTTTCCGTCAGCTTAGACGGCAATCCAACGGACTAGAGATTGTGTGATCTGGAAGAGGAGAGTTGAGGATCTGACTGTAAGATTCATTTCGGAATATTGACAAATTTAGCTTGATCCATGAAAATTTCCTCAGAGGAATCTAACATGCCTGTTCTGATGTCGGCTTTCTGCGAGATTGGAAGTTGGATGCACTGAATTAGGTCAATGGGTTTATACCTGTTTTATTTTCTTGTGGTGGTGTTTTTTTTTCTTTTTGAGAGGATTTTTTTTTTCTTTTTATCGATTGTTGCTTTTCTTTTCTTACTTTCTTTCTTTCGTTCGTTCACAGATTTGGGCTTGTAATATAAACTTTGGGACTTTATTAATGTATGCCTACCGGCTGCTTCAAGCAAAAAAAAAAAAAAAAGAAAAAAAGAAAAAAAAACTATGGACCAGTTATTATATTAATTAAAACAAGTTCTCTCAATTTTGGTACTGAACAAGTACTGTTACAAAATCCAAACTACCAAATACAAGTTATTAAAAAAAAAAAAAATTCCAAAATATAAATTCACTAAATTTTTTTTGAGGAAAACTACAAGTATTCGCTCATTTCGTTCTTCATTGGATTAAAAGGAAAATAATCTGTCTTACATAAGGTTTGCTATATGCAAACAATTATATAACAAAAATAATACAAAACATGAGAACCAGGGATTCCTACTTGGTCTAGCATATCTTTTCTTAGCAGAATTTGATCCACAGCTCAGAGAGATGTTTGATTTCTCTCAAAAGCAGCTGGTGTGATCTTCTTTTATTCGCAAATATGCGATGATTTCTCTCTATTATATCAACAATAAAATTTACATGAACAACATACATCACCCAGAGATACATATAATAAATTACTTCAACAACCATCAACAGTTTCACAATACCATTAAAACAAGAAAGAATCACATAAAAAAAAAATAAAGCCACACATAAAAACAAAGATAGAATCACATATAAAAGGAAAATAAAACTACACATAACCACAATTGATATTAATTTTTCGCCTGCACATAGGTGTCAAATGCCTTCATATAGACATGACAACAATTCATATCAAACTTTCGTCCGATCCAGCCTTTGAATGCCTTTATAAAGACAAATTATTAAAATTTGTCCTCAACTCCTTGAGAATCGTGGGGCAACTCATTATCAGCTCGAAATATCCATCGGTTAATGCTACTTTCACCAAGCATTGAGGCGAGGTAATAAATTCAATACACCGAGCTTTAAGGTTTGAGCAATTATGCTTTTCAGCTAAAATAAGGGTAGTTGCAACTGTGTTGATAGTAATACTATTGGATAACTTATCTTCACACAAAATTTTCAACCTCTCTAACGCATATCGATCAGCAGCTGCAAGTAAATGTTGAAACATTTGTATTAAGGATATTTGGTTGCTTTCTTTGTTTCCATCTTTACTAGCCTCATTAAAATTAGGTAGCATATCGGTATATACGAAATGGAGCATTGCCTCGAAAACCATTGGTTCCATTTCGTTGACTTTTATATTCTTTTTGTTGTTTTCATTCCAGGGACCAAATAGTTCAGCATTAAACACAGGTGACCTTGTTGCAAGTAGCAACCTATGAGCATGAAATTTTTCTCCATTAACCTCAAAGGTGACATCGGACCTCTCCTTGTTTTGCAATAGTTTACCAACATCATCATGCAAAAAAGGTGATGGTCCATTAACAGAGTAAATCTTTGGTTTTCCAGTCCGGCTTATGATAGTAACATCATGGCCAGATGTTATTGTTTCACTTAATATGGTGATGTTACATATTACTCTGAAGTAGTCATCTTGCAAGTATTGTAGTAATTCACCACCCCCAATAAACTCATCCATGGTAAGGACTGCTCCACAATTTTTGAACGTATATGTAGTGCTCCTCCATTTGACGGAGGATGTAGAATCATCCTTCTTAAGCATGCTGAATTCTACACCCACCTTAATATCCTTAGTTTCACTTCGAACATATAAATTGAATGATAAAACAATATTTCTGTAAGAGCACTCAAGAAACCAGCAATGCTCTCCAACTATAAACATTGGGAATTTCACCAGATTACAATCATTTGCTATAATGTAGGAGCTCACAACTTTGAACTGAACTAAACCACTTGCCATCTCCTTTTTTATTTTCCCTCCCGAGTCATTTAATCCACTCTTGGATATTCCGGATAGTGAGGACAAGATGGTGACACCTCCTCCGAAGTTACCCGTACTTAAAATTTTGATTTTGCAAAGAACTATAAAATAATCATCTTTTAAGTACCTTCTCAACTCATCTCCTTGTACAATTTTATCCAACGTTATCCCTTTACCACACTCGGGAAAGGTGTGTGTAGTTGTCATCCATTTCACCGAGGACGATGCTTCATTCTTTTTAAGCACGCCGAAGTCCAAATTTACCTTTACATCCTCCCATTCACCTCCATAAAAAAGAGAGAATTCTAATTTGTCAATTTCACCTTCCACATCTCCTTGGTATGGCCAACACCAAATACGCCAAAAATGCTCTTCACTCATGAAAGCAGGAAAAAAAAATCCAATTCTCTGTCTCAATATGAGAGCAGAGGACTTTGAACCGGCATGATTCACCGGTAATTTCTTCATTGACTGGACTTCCCAAGAGATGCATGCTCGAAGACGCCATGATGAAATCAAAAGAAGTGAACAAGATAAAGAAAAAGATAAAGATATTTATGGTGTGTGGTTCGGAGGTTATCTGGGAACTCAAGGTCAGAATCAGCCGTGTCAACTCGGAATCACGATCTTACAGTTTGATTATGGTCCGATTTAGTCGTTCGGAATCCCGGTTTTGCAGAGTCAGAGCCGCCGTAGTTGGTCGATTCAGGTTTGGAGACGGCGATTAAGGTTTCGAGTCGGGCAAGCAGTTGTGGCATCCGGCCATTGATGGATTGGCCTGAGTTGGTGGTTTGGAGCTTTTTTTTATTTTATATTCGAGGGTTCGAGCTTTGAGAGGGATGGAAAGAGAAAACTTTACCTCAAAATTTTTTAGTGAAACTTGTTTTATATAACTAATGTTTTTTTAAGAAGGGAGTGGGTTCTTTCTTTTTATATGAGATAGTCTCAAACTTTATTTAAAGACAGACCTTTTTGAAATAAAATATTTTGAGAACTTTTTGTGACGGCAAGTGGCAAACGCATCCAATGCTATTTACTTTGGAGTTTGGATCGATCATATGTGGCAAATTCTTATAAAATATACATATGAAGAGTGTTATACAAAGACTAAATATATTAAGAACAATTGTGAACATATATTTAAAATTATTATATATCGCTTACCAAAGATAAAAATACTATTTTTAAATTTGTATCTTTTACTAAATATTTTTTAACATTGTGCGTCGAATAAATCATCTATTCTGCAATATGTAGTGATAAAAGTTAATACAATATTATATAGCATAACATTTTATTAGTCAAAATTATTTTATTATATTGTTCTTATGTCGCTTATTTTTCTTTATAAAAAATAATACTTAAAAAAAATCTGATTCTCCGATTCGATTCAGATAATTATCATTTTACAGGCATCAAACGAATCCGATCCCGATTCCGAGTTTTAGAACTATGGAATAAATATTTGTTCAACAATTTTGTTTTAGGACTCCGATCAATGACAATGATGTTTGGTCGGGGTATCAAAAGCAAAAAAATATAAAGAGAAAGTTCATGAATAAGAATCAGGGTTGAGACATGATCCATTTAACTAATTTTTATTTTGAAGGCGGCAAGCACAATACTTACCGCATTTTTCATGAATAAAGAAAAAGAGAATTACATATCATAGAAACTAAAAGAAATAAAACAAAATAAAAATACAACCCACAACACACACACAATACACACACACAAAAAAAAGAACAAGAAAAATCTATGGTTGCCATTGTCGGCCATACAGAAAGCGCGCCTTGGCAAACCACCAGGAGAGGGCAAGGAATGCCATCACCTTAGAAAAGAAGAGGCGTCATCAAACATCTAAGAAAGAAGTCGCCACAAGAGTCCCAATGCCCGATTTTTGTTTCTCTCACAAAGTGACGGATCTTAATAGGTACTAAAGGAGGCGCTCGCTCTCCCAAGATTTTGAAGTTGTAGTGTATATTTATGATTATAATACTGTATTTTGTATAGAATTTAAAAACTATGTATGCATTGTCCACCCTAAATTTTGGGTGTATTTTCATTACCGCCCCCTATATTTTTGGTCAAGATCCGCTACTGCTGTCACATAGACAAAGAGAGGAACACTCTCAAATGAACTGGATCAGAAATACTCTAATAGGAGAGTCGAAAGAGAAAAGGGTTCCATTCAGAGAAAATCCACGAGGCGCCGGTACGTGATCAGACACAACTTCCACAAGAGGGTACCGGAATAGGAAACAGATACCGCAAGTGTCGGTACAAGGTAAGAAACAACTGCCAGGTACTAGATGAGAAACAACCGTCATAATTGGCCGGTATACAAGAACAAAAATTAGCCACCGTAAGGGAGTGCTACAAAAACATCTCACAGCCGCAGTGGCACCTTCTAGGATAGAGGCGCCATGTGAGACATCTCACCCATGAGACAGGGTAGCAGTAGCAGAAGCACCTCATAGGATAGGTTTCTGCGCGGCCACACATAGCCCAACAGAAGAGAGAGAGGATAAGAGAAGAGGTACCATGACAGCATGTTATCTACGTGCCAGGTTGTCATGGCAGCAACGACGCCTTATAGGTTAGGGTTTCACGCCTCCACACGGATTGACGACTAGGGGGGGGGGGGGGGATAAGCCATCAAGAGGCATCATAAGAGCATCTCACCTGCGTGCCAGGTCGTCGGCAGCAACAGTGACACCTTATAGGTTAGGGTTTCTGCCACCACACAGATCCAAAAGAAAATAAAGAGATGATAAGAGAAGAAATTGGGAAGAAGAACACAAATTTTCTCTCTTAATTATTCTCTAATCATAATCTTCTCAGTACAAATGACACACACAAGACATCCTTATATAGATGCATGCCCTCCTAGAGTCTTAACCTCTAGACACAATCTTTCACACACATACACAACTTTTGACACCCATACACAACTCCTCACATAACTACACACCTTTTCACAATTATACACACCCTTTCACAAACACACACTCTTTCATAAATAACTACATATAACTACTAATTAATATTAAGTTTACTATTTTCAACATCCCTCCTTAAACTTAATATTATTTTCCGTGGCATAATTATTATACCTTCTTCATACCAACTCTTCATACACATACTTCAACCGTGATTTTTTTTTATGCGGCTGACTTACACCGTAACTCTTCTTTGTAGCGATGAAATGTCTCATATCAACACTTCATTAAGAGACTACCCATTAACTCTTTTTCGTAGTGGATCACTATCTCAACTTGTTTTCACAGGATCCAAGTTACATCATTTATCGACTTCTCTTGACAACCACCGTCATGGCGTCCTATGGTTGCTTGGTCGATACTCATTCATGCAGCATTTGATCTAACTCAGTTGCCTTTACTTTCGGAGTTTACTTTACTCCGTCTTGGCACATAGCCTTATGATCCGAGACAATTTTCAAGGATTTAAATCTCCCGTAACGCAAGACTCTCATCACCGTCGACATCTTCGGTCGAACGAAAACACACACCTTTCCCATATCAGGAACACCAGCAGAGTCACAACCATGCAAAACTTTACAATATCCGCAACTTGACGATTCTCTTCTCAAATACGTAGTTTTCTTTTTTAACTACGATTTTCTAACTATATCATCTCATAGTTTCTCCCGCAAAAATTATGAAAAGCATCAACTACAACACTGACGCTACACTTGAGCCACCAATAGAAGTCGTCAACTTAGATTCATTGAAACTCTTCACTCCTTTCGTCATCCTTCATGACAACTTCTATAGAGAACGATCCACCACATCATTGATTATATCTTATTTGGTATGAGCCTATCATCTTCTCACCGGACACCAACATCTTCTCTTGAAGTGTCATCCAAAATCAATTGATTTTCTATTTCTTTTTGCATGGGTCTCCAACATTCTAATAAACTCATAGACCGACAATTCATCTAATTTTGACCTCCTCAATCTCTCTTATCAAATTACAAAGTGTCAAAAATGACATCTCTAACCCCTCCGCATCTCTTCACTCAAAATACAATATCCGTCCAACACATCTCTTTTCGCACCTTTTAAGGTGGATTTATAAGAATATAAAAGAGATGTTGAAAAGAAAATATAAGCGGTAAATCAATCTATTAGAATAGAATTTTGAAGTTTAATTACATAAATTTAATTGCTTAAATATACGTTATTTGACATATTTTTTTCTCATATTCTCATACATAGTCCATTTTATATTTTAAAATCTCATTATTTTATTTTAATTCTCTAAATATACAATATTTTACTTAGATGTGTTTTATTTTATATATTAAGTCACAAGCCATTCTCACATAATTATGTAATAAAATGAAATTAAATCGGGAGAAATTTCAAACAAAATTATATATATGAATGTATTAGTAGGAGACAA
The DNA here is from genome assembly GCA_027726005.1 of Juncus effusus. Taxonomy (NCBI): domain Eukaryota; kingdom Viridiplantae; phylum Streptophyta; class Magnoliopsida; order Poales; family Juncaceae; genus Juncus; species Juncus effusus. The sequence continues at coordinate 6,248,736 of CM050909.1, forward strand.
TACAATATTGGATTAATAATCACTATTTTTAAAAAGTAGAAGAAAAATTATTTGTTTTGACGTGCAAACTCTTCATTTAAAACTTGAATTAATATTTAGACACAAATAATCCCAACTAATAAATAATTAGATTGGTTTAACATTAACCAAATCAATGAAAACACCACTTGTGCTTATCATCAAAAGATGATGTGGCTTTCTAAAAATCCATAAAATCACTTATAAAATAAACAACACATAAAAGTCTCCAAAAACATTATAGTCTTTGAAAATCATTAGGCAATCAATAGTTTAGATTTGTTCACATCTAATTATCTAACAGTTGAAATAATTTCGATGATATGCCACAATTAGAACACTGAAAAAGAGTTGCAAAATAAAGGGGTAGGTTAATTAATTGATGAGATATAATAAAACTACAAACAAAACCGTAGTTTTTCCCCAAATTAGATTAAAAAACACAGCTTAGCTCAAGAATTGAATCATCAGCAGTGATTTGCGGTTCAACAATGCCAGAGAACGGCAGTCCCAATTTCGCTAAGTTTTCTTATTGTGTTTTAGAGGTGTTAATTTTTTATTTTTTTTAATTATCCAGTACTTGCAACTAAATTACAGCTTAATCAAGGTGCTAAAGCTAGAGTTTTCAGAGTCTTGAAGATGAAAAGGAATGCATTGTAGTTGCAAGCAAATGAAGCTCAAGCCATCTATTCTCGATAAATATCGTTAGAGGTAATAACTAATAAATCCATAGATAATTACTACCAGAATTTCAATTTTGTTTATGCTGCTACTTATCTGCATTGATTCTTGGTTTATATATTGGTGGCCCAAAAGTTGAAACACACAGAGATTTGTTTTCTTTTTTACTTTTCATATTAGAAATTATCTTTATCTAATTTTAAATTGTGGATTTGATACAGGTTTTGTATGACAACTAAGAGAATTGCAAGTGAAAGTGTAGCAAGAGAAAGGTGTATAATATTTAAAATCAGATAGCTGGTTAGTAAATTTGTGTGTTCTGAGACAGTTTTGAATTGATCGGATAACTTTTCTGTAAAATTCAAAATCCGCATAGACCTAAATGTAAATAATTCATCTCATAATAAGAAAATTAAACAAAAAGTGATAATGAATTGAAAATTAAGTTGATTGTTTACTTGATTCACAAGGCCTCTAGTTGGGAGAACTATGATGCTAGGGGACCTGCCATAACTGGTCTTTTTATATCTTTACTTTTTCCATTTGTTAAAGATTCCATAACTGGCAGCACAACAACTAATGTTTTACCCTAAAACCAATTTGATAAAAGTAAGATGCAATTTTACAAATATTACAGATTGAATTGAAGGAAAAGATAACTCTTCTATTAAATTCAAGCAAATTTATACCTGACCAGTGTGAGATCAACTGTACAAATTGTTGAACATAACTTTACACCATGATTCATTGAAACCATCTGATTAAGATCTGATGGTCACAAGCAAACTCACAACGGTTCTCACTAAATCGGGTATGAAACACAAAATACCAATTCAACCAATCATGTGCTTATGTTTTAATAACTACATAAATGTTGACATAAAATATCAATAAATTAAAAAAAATGAATGACTAAGATTCGACAAAAAAATTGATCGTATGGTCAAAATAAAAGTGATAATGTGGTTTTTTGAAGAGACTCAAAAGTAGATGAAAAATAAGGAGTTGAGATTAATTATATATATTAATAGATAATATAATACGAATCACATTCACATGGTTATGTTGCCGACTTGCGTGCTTTCATTCTGCTTCAACCTTCTCAGCTTTGAGAACCGTGCAAAATAATAGCGGAGATGAGCCTTCGTACAAACTTATTATCTATGATAAATTGTAGTTAGTAAAAAATGAGCATTCAACTTATCTTGTCTTTATTCATAGCTTATTTAGTGGCGGCCTGTGAGAGACTCAGACTTAATAAAAAATCGAGGGGATCATGACTTTGCTTTTTCTTTAAAAACAAGTCAATTGTCAAATAATGTTAAAGTCTATATTATACGAATATGAATAAGATATCAAATCCAATGTGATAAAGATATAACGATACGATAATTAAAAAAAAAAAAACTCAGAATACGATATGACAATATTATATATTTTTTATTTTATTAATTATTTTTTATATATATTTAGATATCAGAATTTGATTTAAGAGGTACTAAAATTTGTTATTACAGAAATATCTTTATGTAAAATATTTGTTTGTTACCATTAGTCATATAATTAGATGTCTTAATCTTGTTTCATCGATTTTATATTTACTATCATATGTTTTAAAAATAATTAGAGATACTCGATGTGGATATCTGTAAAATATAAATATTATTTTAGATTCAAACATGATTTGAGACACTTTGATAAATATGTGTTAAATAAGATTGTGTTTAGCGAGTTCTGAATGAATGATCTCTTGTTTCAAATGCAACAAATTCTATCAACTACACTATGGACCATTTGCATATCATAAATATATGCACATGCATTTTATGGTTTCATGAGCTTATTCAAGACTCCTTTGGTAACTTATACTCAAATAGTCAAAATTTGTTTTCTATGATATCCTAGCTCTATCATGGTCATATGTTCTTTTTCAACCACTTTCAGTAAGTCAGTAACTGCCCCCAACTGTTGCAATTAAAGCTGCTAAAATAAAAAAGAGAGAAAAAAATAGATTGACGTTTAAACTAAAATCTGCAACTCATATTAAAAGGAGGAAGCTTCCGACAATGGGTTGACACATAGCCATTCACTGCTTGACACATGTTCGGGTCCCAAACTTCAACAAATCACCATTTGACAACTGGACAACACTAAAATTTGTTTCATAATATATTTTCTAGAACTGATGCATGTAAACCGTATGTTTAGATCATTAGATGTAAGCCAGTTCACAGTCCACCGATACAATCCCTCCTCTCTTTCCAATTTTCTTCTACTTATGTACTGAACTCCTCCTTCTTCTTCCTCTTCCAATGTACCAAGATGCGCCGATCCAGAATCGGCACCGTCCACGCGCGGTTCACAGAGGCCATGAAACACTTGATTCTGTAATGATTTTTCTATTTTTTGTAATAATAAAATTGTAAGGGATTAAAATGAAAAATATGTAATAGATAGTTATGGAAGTACTATGTGGCACTCTTTGTATGGTTAAGCATTAGATAGTTGTTAAGAGAGAGGATCATGGACCATGTCCAGAGGGGTATTAGTAAGAGTCCAGTCAAACTAGTGTTGACTCGATTGGGTATTAATAGGCAGGACAAGGAAGCAAAGAACTCAGACTTGTAATATGATTTGAATTCAGTGTATTTTTCTTACTCATCTTCATCATTTTTATTCATTCTTTCAGAAAAATCCACAAAAAACAGTCACTAATCACTCAAGGATCATGACAATTGGTATCAAAGCCCATCGAATCTCATACCTGAGCTTCTGTCATGAAAGGAGGAAAAAAACATGAAGAACAAATACAAAATCTCATCGCTAAGTCACGAGTACAAGCTGAAAGACTTACACAAGTTTCTGAAGAGTCACGAAAACAGTACGATGAGTTAAGAATAAGTAGCGAGCTCAGATTTGATCAGATCAAAGAAATGTTTGCTGAATTTCGAGCTCAGAAGTCTGACAATAGCGGATCGGGTCAGCCAGAGGCTGATCGTGCTCGTCATCCTGATCCAGATCCAAGGAGAAATAATTGGAGGAGAAATTGTGATGCTGAAGGGAGTAAGTCAGGCAATCGAGAAGATCGCTATGAAGAAGAGGAGTTTTGGAGCCCACACGATCAACGATAGAAGGAATTCTATCGCAATCGGCCACAATTTGACCGTCATCAGTATGATTTCGGTCCAAAACCCAAGGTGGAGATTCTGTACTTTGACGGAAGCAGCCCCAGGGCCTGGATCTGTCTATGTGAAGGATATTTCTGTTGTCCTCAGTTTGATGATATTTAAAACTATTCCGAGCTACGAATATATTTGTGTGAGAATGTCTTGAGTTAGATAGTCGCACGATCAAGTTCTCGGAAATGTCTCGGTCATATCCTGCCTATCTTAGAAGAATAAGAAGTCGTCACGCATGCAAATGATTTCAAGAGATTTGGTTCGGTCGACTTGGCACTATAGATAGTTGATTTCGAAAAATTGTTTGATTTCGCAAAATTATTTGAGTTTGAAAAACTTTGTTTTTGATGTGCATTAGTGTAATGTTTGGGAGCTCGATGTTGTGATTCATTAGGTTGAATCTTTCTCGGAACATGTGTGTCGACTATTTCATAAAAATAACCATTAGGACCTCTTTTATAAAGTCTTTCGGTTGTGACACCGCGGTTATTCTCGTGAATATGCCGAAAATCATGAAAATGGTGAAACTTATTGTTATTATTAAACCTTTTAGAAGTTCGACTTTTAGGACTTTGGCCCTTAGAGTAGTCTTTGTACATGAATGCACTTCCTCTACTCTTCGGTTGATTGAGCTCCCTTTTTATTGTATGGTTTTTAGGTCTTGAAGGAGCGGGTTTAGTACCGATCTCTTTCTTGAACCCTATGCCAGTTTTATCATTCGGTTTTTGCCCTATAAATAAGTTGTCTAAATCAAGTTTACTTGTGACATTGCTGGCGCAAGCAGACTTGAGAGATTTATTTTCACATTTTAAACGTACAACTTCGACTTTTAGATGACTAATTTCGGTTTTTAATTTTCACAAATACAAAATTATTTATCTTCTTGTTTAAGTTTTCGTCGATTGAGTTGTTATTATTATTTAAATTTAATTTTTCAAATTCTTTTATTTTTGCCTTGTACGACCTTACCGAAGCTTCGGAAACAATGAGTAGTTCTTGGGTACTAATAAGAGACTCCCGAAGTCTTTTTAACTCTTGTTCTAGTTCAGCGCGGGTTCCGGGTTCTATATTTTCAATAACTTTATTGGAACTAGGAACCTTTATCTCTTCTAAAACATAATTTACAATGGGATCTAGATATACCTCGCGACTCGTGTTGCGGGAAGAACCGGAGGAAATCGTTTCGATGAAGGATGTCGCAGGACAAGTATGGGGTTGAGCTGGAAGCTGTCCTAGTCGAATCATTTCCTGTATCGCCCTTTCGCATACCTCGTCCACATCATCATATGCCATGAATGCGACATTCGCCATGTCCGATTCGGAGTCGGAGTCCGAACCGGAACCATCGGATGAATCGCTCGACTCGTCTCCCCACACGGCCACCTTGGCGGAATGACCTTTTAATTTCTTTTTCTTGTCCTTTCCTCGGTCATCGTGCCTCTTTTCTCGTCTTTTTTCGTGTCGATCGTCGGACCGCCTTTCACGTCGCTCGCGTCGATCATCTGAACGTCCATCACGTTTTTCATCATCCTTCTTATTCCACGGAGCGAGCTCGGGATGTAAGGTGAAGCAATTGTCGATGGTGTGTCCCTTCTTGTTACACCCGAAGCAGTACGTCTTTTGGTTGTTGCGACGTCGGTTGTCGTTAAAGCGCTTTTTCTTGGCTCGAAATTCACCGAATTGTCGCACCAAGCACGCTATTTCATCATCCTCATCAATCGAGCTCGTTGCCGGCATAGTCACCGTTTTGGGTTGGGAGTCGGTTCCCATTTGCCTCACTCGGGTTTTGAAATTACGGAAGTAGTTGACGAGTTCTTCCGGCCCGATATCTTTTGTTGCTAGCATAGTTCCCAATGAGACTCGAAGTACTTCCCAGCTCGATGGCATTGCCCTAATCAATTTTCCTACAACTCGATCATCGGTTAGTTTCTCTCCTAAAGCGGTGAATCCGTTTCGGATATGCGACATACGAGTGTGCATATCCTCGACGGGTTCACCTTCGATCATCCGGAAATTATCAAATTGTTGTTCAAGTCCCATGAGTTCGGTTCTTTTCATTTGATTATTTCCCTCAAATCTATTTAGGAGAGCCTTCCACATTTCATTAGAATTCTCACAACCATTGATTATTACAGAAAAAGTGTTCAACATATTTGTGAGAATGAGATTTTGTGCCATTATGTCAAGTGTCTTATTGGTTTTAGTATCCTCGGTATAGGTTGTGGTACTATCTTTTACAAAATCTACGGTAAAACTATTTTCTACTACCTTTCGAAGACCATGAAGATCGAACGCATTCATCATGCATCTTTTCCAGACGTTCCAGTTCTTGCCGTCAAGCTTGTCGGGATACGCGATTTGAAGACGGTTGATCGGAGGAGTCGTCATGAATCGAATACACGTTATTTCAAATTGGAATTTGAAACGGTCTGTATTCCAGCTCTGGTACCAATTGTTGTTTGATTGAGGCCTATAGGGGAGTTTTAAAAGGCCTAATATGCGGAAACGTGAAATTGTATTTTTAGAGTTTTATATTTTTTTTATTATTTTTAGACTTTTGTTGATGGTTGTTTGAATACTAATTAACAAAGAAAAATAATAAACAAGAAATTAAAGTAAATAGAAAAATAAGGAGATACCGAACACACGAACTTGTTGACGAAGTTCGGCGAGGTGGTTGCCTTAGCCTTAACCACCCGTTTACTCGCTAGCGGCCCTTACCGCGTTTACGAGTTGCCTACTCTCCGGGACTTGCCTTGCGGCTCCGACTTCACTAACAAACAAGATCCATTACAGGACCTCGAACCACCGCTCGTCTTACAACAACCTTGACGAATCGATGGAGCAATAACTTACAATCCAATCTCAATTTCAACTCAACAAACCAACATGAGCAACACGCTCAAAACTCCACTAATCTCACTTTAAGATTTAGAGAATTTAACTAGTATTAAGAAGAGACAATTTCTGCTTTTTGTGAATAGAAATCGTGAGTGTTTCTGAGAAGGTGGCCACCTCTTTTTAAAGGAGGAAAGAGCAGCCTTCAGAAAAGGAATCCTGTGCAGTTCCATTGCCAACGGAACTATTCCATTGTCAATGGACTGTAAAAATAGAAGGAAATTAAAGTAAGATATTCTCCCAACGGCTAAAAAGCTAATGGTTCGTTGCCAACGGAATATGTTCGTTGCCAACAGAATATACAACACAAATCGACAGCCGATGTCAGGGAGAAAAAATCTTCAACGGGCCAGTTCCGTTGTCAACTCAGTAGTCCGTTGGCAACAGACCACTTCCGTTGTCAACGGAACTAGCCAGAAATAGACAATTTGCAGATTATACTCTCTTTTCAATAATAATTAAACTTCTCACCAAACTAAACCCACACTAAGAGCTAAGAAGCTTGCTCCCACGCCTTGAAGGAAAGCCGAATTTTCAAACCACTATAAAAATTATTTTGTGAAAGGTACTGAAGTCCTCGAATCCGACTTGTTCATTTTGCAACTATTATTGCAAAATAGGCCATATCTCACTAGAGTGTCTAATGCGTAAACCTGCTAATTCTTCAAAATTTGTTTGGATGCGTAAAGATAGAAACACTAGTAGCCCTACCTCCGACTTGGAGGTACCGAAGTCTACCCAGACGCTTCGGTAAGCTCCCCCCCCCCCCCCCCATTTTAACCTAAGCCATATTATTAAAGGAGAGCTATGGGTAGGAAATCATATTAGTTAAATACTCGTATTCATTTTAACTAATATGCTTTCTTGTAGATATGTCTAAGTTCATCGTGTAAAACCGATCAGTGGTGTTTGGATAGTGGTTGTTCCCGCCATATGACCTGGGATAAGAGTAAGTTCAAGACCTTGAGACCCTTCGACGGAGGAGATGTCACTTTTGGCGGGAATCAGAAAGGGAAGATAGTTGGTGTGGGCTTGATCGGCACATGTAATTGGACATTGGAGAATGTTTATTTTGTCGTAGGACTTAAATATAACCTAATTAGTATAAGTCAATTGTGTGATGCAGGATATGATGTGAAATTTGATAGCATAAATTGTCATGTGATTCGAAATTCAGATCATATTACCGTTTGCATGGGAAAAAGAAAGGGTGACCTTTATTTCTTTGACTTTCATTCTTTTGTGCCATGCACTCATTGTCTGGCCGCTTCAGAATCGAGTTCGCATCTATGGCACAGACAACTGGGCCATGTATGCATGGACACGATTTCGAAATTATCCCGTAAAGAACTGATTATGCGATGCTTGTGAGCGTGGTAAGCACTCCAAGTCATCAGGTTTTAAGTCCAAGACAGTAATTTCGATGAAGCGCCCTCTCGAGCTACTTCACCTCGATTTGTGCGGCCCTATGAGCATCTCTAGCCTCGCCGGTAAAAAGTATTGTTTTGTAATTGTAGATGATTACTCTCGCTTTACTTGGGTTTATTTATTGATTCAAAAGAATGAAACTTGTGATGTGTTCATCAAATTTTGTTCCCTTATGGAAAATAAACAAGACACCACTATCATTATGGTTCGTAGCGTTAATGGTGGCGAGTTTAAAAATGCAAAATTTGACGACTTTTGCTCAAAAAGGGGATATAAACATGAATTTTTCGCTCCACGCACTCCACAACAAAATGGGGTAGTAGAGCGTAAAAATCACACTCTTATTGAGCTTGCACGTGCCATGTTAAATGAACATCTCACTCCGAAATATCTTTGGACTGAGGCAGTTAACACTGCTTGTCACGTCGGGAATCGCGTCAGCCTAAGATCTATTTTGAAAAAGACTCCTTATGAATTATGGTACCGTCGCAAGCCAAACATCTCCTACATGAAAGTTTTTGGTTGTAAATGTTTCATTCTTGATGAATCTAATAAACTTGATAAATTTGATTCGAAATCTAACGAAGGAATTTTCGTTGGATACTCTAATACAAGTAAAGTGTATAGAGTTTATATTAAATCTTCACGGATTATTGTTGAATCCGTGCATTTGCACTTTGATGAAACTAAAACTGGGACCGAGAAAGGTGTTTCTTTGACAGATACAGGTACAAGTGGTGGACTTACGGGAGCTAATCAACCGAATATTATCGAGTTCAATCTTGGCGATCCGACTTTAGACGAACCCGACGTTACCGCCACAAAAGACTATTAACCGAATGTGGAAAATTCGACTCAACAAGCTCAAAACCCTATTCGAGTCATCTCTCGACCTATTATTCAACCCGAGTCGGAACAACCCTCTTATCAAATTCCGGAAGTATTACGAGAAGTATCCGCACACCGTTAACAAATGTACTGGGTGACCCACGAGAAGGAGTTCGAACCCGATCCGATACGAGAAACCTCGTCGCGTTTTGCGCCTTTCTATCTCAAACCGAGCCCAAATCCTTCAAGGAAGCAAATGGCGACACCGATTGGATTCTCGCCATGCAAGATGAACTCGCCCAATTCGAGGAAACCGTGTTTGGACCCTAGTACCTCGACCCGACAACCTATCCGAAATAAACTCGACGAGCACGGTACTGTGGTGCGAAACAAGGCGGGACTCGTTGCTCAAGGTTTCAAGCAACAAGAAGGAGTGGATTTTGAAGAAACATTTGCACCGGTCGGTAGGTTGGAATCCATTAGACTACTCTTAGCATACGCATCAATTAAAGGGTTCACGCTCTTTCAAATGGATGTTAAGAGTGCGTTCCTAAATGGATTCCTCGAAGAAGAAGTCTACGTCGAGCAACCTCCCAGTTTCAAAGATCCGACCAATCCCGACCACGTGTACAAGTTGACGAAGGTGTCATACGGGTTGAAGCAAGCACCTCGGGCTCGGTATAGACGGCTTTCAACATTCCTTCCATCTCACGAATTCGAACGAGGGAAGAGCGACTTGACGCTCTTCACAAAGAAAAGGAAAGATTCAATTTTATTAATTCAAATTTATGTTGATGACATTATTTTTGGATCTAGTGATGTGGCACTTGCCGAGGAATTTTCTGTTTTGATGCGTAGTGAGTTCGAGATGAGCATGATGGGCGAACTCAACTTCTTCCTTGGATTGCAAATCAAACAAACCGGTGACAACATCTTTATCAACCAAGCAAAGTACACGCGTGAACTGCTCAAAAGATTCGGTATGGACCAAGAAAAGACGAGCGATACGCCAATGGTGAAAGACGTAAAACTCGATGCCGATGAATCAAGTGAATCTGTAGACATTTCTGGTTATCGAGGTATGATCGGTAGTTTACTTTATTTAACGGCTAGTAGACCTGATATTATGTTTGTTGTATATTTATGTGCCCGATTTCAAGCAAACCCCAAAGTTTCACACCTAAATGCGGTTAAAAGGATTTTTAAATACCTTAAAGGGACAATAAACTTAGGGTTATGGTATGACCGTGATAGTAGTCTGTCACTTTTGGGGTATACTAACGCTGACTTTGCAGGATCTAAAGTGGATCGAAAAAGTACAAGTGGGACGTGTCAATTTTTTGGAGGGAATTTGGTCTCGTGTCGAAAACAGAACTCGGTCGCGCTTTCATCGGCCAAAGCAGAATATGTCGCTACTGGGAGCTATTGTGCACAACTACTTTGGTTGAATCAGACTCTAGGCGACTATGGACTCAACTTTCAGAAGGTTCCAATCTTGCGCGACAATACGAGTGCAATTTGTATTGCCAAAAATCCCGTGCAATACTCCAAGACGAAACATATCGAGATTCGCCATCATTTTATTCGCGATCACGTCGACAAGGAGAATGTCGACATATTTCACATTGGAATGGATGATCAAGTCGCGGATAGCTTCACGAAACCGCTAGCTTATGCTCAATTCTCCGATCTTCGATTAAAGCTCGGTATGCTTGAATTAAAAGATTAATTACTCAATTATTTGATTTCTTTTTGGGCATTTTTCAATGATTTCTCCTCGATTTCTTTTAACTTTTATTCATCTGTCTTACCTTATTTTGATTTTTGAAATAAAGTATATGTGTTTTTTCATTTTAAAATAGTTAAATATTTTATAATTTTTTTTTATTTGACGAAAAATTGAGCAAAAACACTAGTAAAAACCCTTGTATCATCCAAACCTGTTTCAGTCCGTTCCCAACGGAACAATTCCGTTCACAACGGAATGCATGCAAAAGCATTGCCCAACCAGGAGCTATTTTTCCGGAAGGGCTCCTCCGTTCTCAATGGAGACTCAACGGAATATCCGTTGGCAACGGTAGTGATCCGTTGCCAACGGACTGTGCGAAATTTGTTTTCCGAATCTATTTTTCCAAGAATCCAAATCCTAAATCTCTTTAATAAGCGGAGCCTCCTTCCTCTTCTCTCCCAAACTTCCATTAAAACACCCTTTCAACCTTCTCTCTTCCAACCCTCAAAACCCTAGCCTCAAATTTCACCCAAATCCCCACCTTCACTAAGCCCTTTGGCCTCCAAACCTCCTCAAATCCACTCTAAAGGCCAAATCTCCACCAAATCCTTAATCAAAACCTTCATACCTCCTCTCAACTTGGTGTATTCGAGATTTTTCAATTCGACCGTGTTAATCGCCTTTTGTGACAATTCTCTCGCGAATTCAACCTATCGACAACTCTCTATTCAAGGATTCAACAAGGATTTGGTATAACTTCATCTCTCTCTATCAATTTCTCAATACTTCAACCTTACAAATGGCACCAAAATCGAAAACGGGAATCAAGACGACGGCGTCCAAACAAAAAACACCCTTAAACCTCGAATTGGATTTCAATAACAAGAAAAATTCTTTTCTTTTCAAAACACCGGGCACTTACGAAAAATTCCACGATAAATTAAGCGCGAAAATGCATGCGAGCTCTTTCATGCTCTCCGCCACGAGAAATCGCGCAAAATCTATGATTTCGTGATTCAATTCCCGGAATTTTGGAAATTTACCGGGCTTTTGACAATTTCCGACCCCGGTTATGAAATCCTAATTCGCCTCTTTTACGCAAATGCAAATTTTGATGACCAAACCTACCAAGTTACCTCGTGGCTATTCGGGAATCCCGTCATCATAAATCCGTCCAAGCTTTGCGAGTGGTTCGGTCTTGAGGTCACTGAACACCAAGAGTGTTTCTATATCCGACGCGCGAATGAATAGCTCGGTAGTGAATCATATGAACAAATGAAGGAATACATGCATGGCGACCCTCCAAACCACAACTTGACGAATTACGAACCGCGACAACGGATTGTTTTTCACTTTGTCAATAACATCCTCGCTCCAGTCGCAGCTCTTAAAACCAATTTCAAATGGCGAAACATTTACCTTCTTCGTCACTTATGGTATAAATCCAAATCAATTAATATTCTTTTCTTAATATACCATCACATGCAATATTTCTCGCAAATTGAAAACCTTCCGTACGGGAATCTTCTTACTCGGATTTGTAATAAGTTAAATATCGCGATTCGCCGTGCAATCCTAATAAACCCTTTGGAAAAGGTTCGTAACCATGATCTCTTAGATCTTGATCGTTACACAAACCAATACAATCTTAAACCCTACTTTTGTGATATGGACACGTATGGTCATTTCATTCTTAAAACGAGGAAGGTCTATCATTACTTTCCACCTTTGAACGAACGCGGACAACCCTTGTGGCCATCCGATACGGAATCCAAGACACTTGACAGTCTCACGCGCGCTTTACGTGCATTAAATCCTCAAGCCAATCTGGCCCCGGCAAACCCAAACCCTAACCCTCCGGCGGAACCCGTTATCCATCAAGACCCGGCATTGGAACCCGAGGCCGAGCGAAATAACTTTGACGATGACGACGCCGTTGACTTCGACTACACCACCGGTACAACCGATCAAGTGTTACTTGCTATGGCCCGTCGTCAAACAAGGGATCTCGCGGCTCTTCATGACGGCCAACAATAGTTACGCATACGCCAAGATGAGAGCGAGGCACGTTTCGCGGATTTTGTTCGACAAAATAACCAGATGTATCAAGACCTTTATCAGATTCAACAAGAGAATTTCCAAACTCTACTCTCGGCTTTCAATGGCCGGTACGCTCCCGGTTCCTCTTCCTCCAACCCTAACCCCTCCGACTTTAGCGGACCGGCAGAGTAACCCGTGACCATTCTCCAACTTTAACCTAAAGTCTAGTTGTGTTTTGCTCTTTCTTTTTCGTTAATGATTTTTTTTCTTTCTATTCTCATGAATTTGTGGTTTGCATTTTGCTTATTTGCAGTTTTGATTTTACTTTATTTTGAACTTGTGCTGTAATGTGTTAGTAGTTTGAACTTCTTTAAAACTCACATTTCGTTAAATTTAATATGTGCATGTGGTTCTAATTATTTTTCTTTAACAAAGATAGATAGATAAATAAATAAATAAAATAAAATTCATGGGTTATTAACTTAAGGGGGAGCACATATAGAGGGGGAGTTCATGCCTCTCGATCGTGTTCTATGATAACTTTGTAGGCAAAAAATATATTTTTCTAATCTTGCATACCTAATTATTTTGTCCATTTCATTGACCGGGTCAATGTAGTAAATATTAGCACATTAATATAGTTAATGCAAAGTTTCATTTTAGCTATGAGTTTACTAGGAGTCATAACCATGAAAATATATTAACAATTGGATCTTTAACGGGTTAAAGGTTCCTTTACCGATTCAGATGATGCGTTTGTGTTTTGGTGATTAAAAGTCGGAATTAAATGGACCATTTCATTGCATTCAAAAAAAAAATAGATCATTTCATTTCACGGTCATTAACTTCCTGCATGTGGGAAATAAAACAAATATGAGAAACTATCACATTTGTAGCCTACCACACAAGTTTCTGATTTATAAATACTCATGAATCTGGCTAACGAAAATTCATTCCATCATTTTATGACAATACATCATACAAGAATTAGTTGTTCTTCTTTAGCCATTTTCTTTTGGGTCTGTCTGTAAGATGCATTGCAATTTTGAAGCGTCGGATTAGTTATATCGCATTTATTTTGAAGTCAGGAATTTTGCTCTCGTATACGTTTGCTGTTTTTAAATTATTTTGAACTCATCAAAAGGGGAGTTTGTTGTTCTCAGTTTGATGATATTTAAAACTATTCCGAGATACTAATATATTTGTGTGAGAATGTCTTGAGCTCGATAGTCGCACGATCAAGTTCTCGGAAATATCTCGGTCGCATCCTGCCTATCTCAGAAGAATAAGAAGTCGCCACGCATGCAAAGGATTTCAAGAGAGTATTTAGAGGCGTGGGAGCAAACTTCTTAGCTCTTAGTGTGGGTTTAGTTTGGTGAGAAGTTTAATTATTATTGAAAAGAGAGTATAATCTGCAAATTGCCTATTTCTGGCTAGTTCCGTTGCCAACGGACCACTGAGTTGACAACGGAACTGGCCCGTTGAAGATTTTTTTCTCCCTGACATCGGCTGTCGATTTGTGTTATATAGTCCGTTAGCAACGGACATATTCCGTTGGCAACAGACCATTAGATTTTCAGCCGTTGGGAGAATATCTTGCTTTAATTTCCTTCCGTTTTTACAATCCGTTGACAACGGAATAGTTCCCAACGAAACTGCGCATGATTCCTTTTCTGAAAGCTGCTCTTTCCTCCTTTAAAAAGAGGTGGCCGCCTTCTTAGAAAAACTCACGATTTCTATTCACAAAAAGCAGAAATTCTCTCTTCTTAATACTAGTTAAATTCTCTAAATCTTAAAGTGAGATTAGTGGAGTTTTGAGCGTGTTGCTCGTGTTGGTTTGTTGAGTTGAAATTGAAATTGAAATTGAGGGTCCAGTAGCTCAAATTGATCATGAAGAAGGGGAGAATGCTGTGATTGATCTGACAATCTGTGCATTAAAATCTAATCCACTCAACCAGACCATTAAATTGTAAGGGTGGTGCAAAAAGAAGTTCACTGTCTTAATTGACAGTGGGAGCTCCCACTCTTTCGTTTACCCAAAATTTGCCAAATTAGCTAGGTTAAAATCAGTTACGATTAAACCAGTGATATCTGTTGTGACTAATGGCACAAAGAATGTGAGCGATTCAATCTGTGAGCAATTTGGTTTTGAGTTGCAAGGGCAAGCTTATCAAGCAAATCTGAGGATCTTTGAGCTAGGGGTTGTAGAGGTGGTTTTGGGGGTCGACTGGATGAAGTCCTTTAACAAGGTCACCTTCGATTATCAGCTCAGACAGGTGGAGTTAGTAAAGAATGGCGAGGTAGTGATATTGAAGGAAGAAATGAAGGAGAAGAGGAAAGAGGGATCTGTCGAGTTAATAGAAGGAGATGAGTTGGCGGCGCTGATAGAAGGGGCCAACGTACAGTGGCTAGTCACCATGAGAAACTCAGAAATTCAGATCTTGGAGGGGAACTTCCACGAAGTGGAATTAACTTCTAGGTTTGAGGGGCAGAAGTTGGGAAATGACTTGATGAGTTCCAATTCCGAATTACATCATAGAAAGTTGAGAAAGGCAGTGGGGATTCCAGTTCTGGAATTATTCAGAAGAAGTTGGGAAATGATTCTTTGGAATCTATTTCCAGCTTTTGAACAAGAGAAGCCGAATCCTGGATTTATGCAGTTAATTGAGAAGTTTTGATCTATTTTTGAAGAACCCAAAACTTTTCCACCCAAAAGGTCTTGTGACCATCAAATTACGCTCAAAGAAGGCGCCAAACCGGTGTAACTCCTACATACCGTTACTCTCATTATCAAAAAGAGGAGATCGAGAAGTTTATTAAGGAAATGGTGGCAAGCGGAATCATTCGAGCGAGCAAGAGTCTTTTCGCGTCACCCGTAATTCTTGTGGGGAACAATGATGGCACGTGACAAATGTGTGTCGACTATCGCCAACTAAATGCTGTAACGGTAAAAATAAATTTAATAAATTTCCTACTCCTATTATTGACGATTTACTTGATGAATTAAGTGAGACAAAAATCTTCTCAAAATTGGATCTTCTCTCGGGTTACCACCAATTGCGAGTCGAGTAAGGCGATATTTACAAGACGGTTTTTCGCACTCATTCGGGTCATTTCGAGTTTTTAGTGATGCCTTTAGGTCTCACTAATGCTCCTGCAACATTCCAAGCCTTGATTAATGAAGTTTTTGGACCGTATTTAAGGCGGTTTGTGCTGGTGTTTTTCCATAACTTTTTGGTGTATAGCAAGAATGAGGAAGAAAATTTGGAGTATTTGAAGGCGGATTTTGAGATTTTGCAAAAAAATCAACTTTACTCAAAAAGATTGAAATGTTCATTTGGGGTTACTCACATTGAGTATCTTGACCATATTATTTCTTGTAAAGGGATAGCGACGGACCCTAGCAATGTTGAAGCCGTGATGACATGGCCGAAACCTAAAACTTTGAAGCAATTGTGGGGGTTTCTCGGGTTAACGGGATACTATCAGAAATTTGTGCGTAATTATGGCATTATTGCGAAATCTCTCACCGATTTATTGAAGGAAGATGGGTTCTTTTGGAGTGAGAAGGCGGAAAAGGCTTTCCAAGAGTTGAAGGAGCCGTGTATAAGGCGTCGGTTTTACGACTAGCCAATTTTCGAAAGAAGTTTGTGATTGAAACCGATGTGAGTGGGACCCTTATTGGGGTGGTCCTCA
The DNA here is from genome assembly GCA_027726005.1 of Juncus effusus. Classification (NCBI taxonomy): domain Eukaryota; kingdom Viridiplantae; phylum Streptophyta; class Magnoliopsida; order Poales; family Juncaceae; genus Juncus; species Juncus effusus. The sequence goes on from CM050909.1 coordinate 6,265,233, forward strand.
TGCAAGAATGGCTCCAATTGCGTTTTTAAGCCAAGGTTTAGGGGTTAAAAATCAAGAAAGGTCGACTTATGAAAAAGAATTATTAGCTGTTATGTTAGTGGTTGATAAATGGTGCAATTATTTATTTGGACGGGGGTTTATTATTAAGACATATCATGAAAGCTTAGAATTCCTTTTAGGGCGGGAAGGAAAATACGTAATTACAAAATCGCGGGTTGGCAAAAATGATGAGGATGAATTATCGAATTTTTTATAGAAAAGGGTTTGAGAACAAGGTGGCGGACATCTTGTCAAGAAGAGGGGAGGAAATTAATATAGAAGAAGGGGAATGTGTAGCTATTATTGCAGTGGTACCGGAGTGGTACAAGAAGGTTGGGGAGAGTTATAATGAAGATGAGGAAATGCAAGGGATTTTAGAAGGGTTGATGCTTAATGAAGGGGTGAAAGTGAGTATTTTTTGCATAAGGGTTTGGTACGGTTTAAAGGCCAGCTTTGTGTAGGAAAAAATGTGAGCTTAAGGGAAAAACTAATTGTGGGGGACACATGATTCATTGGAGGGGGGGCATTCGGAAATTTTGAGCACTTATCAAAGATTAAAAAATATTTTCTTTTGGAAGCAAATGAACAAGGTTGTTGAAGAGTTTGCGCAACAATATGATACATGCCAACACAACAAAATTGAGTATGTAGCGAGCCCGGGTCTCTTACAGCCATTAGAAATCCCGGACATGGCATGGACACATGTGAGTATGGATTTTATCGAGGGATTACCTAAGTCGAACGGTTGCGATTCAATTCTTATAGTAGTGGACTGGTTGACGAAATACGCGTATTTTGTAGGATTGACTCACCCTTATATGGCTCAAACGGTCGCTAAAATATTTTTTGAGAATGTATGCAAATTACACGGGATGCCACGTGTGATTGTGAGTAATCGAGACAAGGTATCCACGAGTTCATTTTGGAGGGAATTATTTCATATTCATGGTACTTGTTTGAATCTTAGTACGTCATACCACCCGCAAACCGATAGCCAAACTGAAAGGGTTAATAAATGTCTCGAGAATTACTTGAGGTGCATGGTACAAGCTGTACCAAAGAAGTGAAAAAATTGGCTTGTCCAAGCCGAGTGGTGGTACAACACGTCATACCATATGAGTCCATTCGAGGCGCTTTACGGTTGCAAACCGAATTCGGTGGAGTTGGGAATGCCTTCAAGTTCAAGAAAATGCGGCAGTGGACGAATAGGCGAGAGAAAGGCTCCCAGGGTTGCAATTGATTAAAGAGAATTTAAAAAGGCGCAAGAAAGAAATGAAATTTTACGCAGACAAGAATCAGACCGAGAGGGTATTTGAGAAAGGGGATATGGTGTATTTGAAGCTTCAACCATATCGACAAATCTCGGTTTCATTAAATCGAGATACCAAACTTCACTCAAGGTACTATGGTCTATTTGAGGTGCTTGAGGTAGTAGTAAAGGTGGCAAATTGGCTCAAATTACCGGAAGGATCACTCATACATCCGGTCTTTCACGTGTCGCAATTAAAGAAGAAAATAGGTGAGAAGAAGACGGTTGCGACAAGCTTGCCGTTGGTTGGACCCGAGAGATTATTCAAAGTGGCGCCCATTGCCATTCTCATGACGCAAATAGTAAAGAGAAACAATGCTCCGGCCTTGCATTGGCTTATTCAATGGTCTAATTTGCCGGTAGAGGAAGCTACATGGGAAGAACTCGAGGCGATCAAGAAACAATTTCTCGACTTTCAACCTTGAGGCAAAGTTTCATTAAGGAAGGGGAATGTAATGATTTTTTTATTTTTTGTAATAATAAAATTGTAGGGGATTAAAATGAAAAATATGTAATAGATAGTTATGGGAATATCATGTGGCATTTTTTGTACGATTAAGCATTAGATAGTTATGTTATTAAGAGAGGATCATGGACCATGTTCAGAGAGGTATTAGTAAGAGTTTGACTCGATTGGATATAAATAGCGGGGAGACGGAAGCAAAGAACTTAGACTTGTAATATGATTTGAATTCAATGTATTTTTCTTACTATCTTCATCGTTCTTGTTCATTTTTTTCACAAAAATCCACAAAATTCCAAAAAAACAGTCACTGATCACTCTCAAGGATCGTGACAGGTTCTTCTCAAGGCACGTGAACCACCAGTCCCTCCTTTCTTCGACAGGTGATTTTGGCCAAAACCCCGCGTCTCACCCTCAAATTCGACGATCGAACAGAGGTGGTCACGATGGCGCGGATTGAAGACATGCTTCCACTAGAAACCCTAGTCGCCACTCTGATGCGCAGCTCAGACTTTACGGCTTGCTATGTGTCTTCTGAGTTTGGAACGGGAAGAGGTTCTTCTTCTCCTCCATTGTTGAAGTTTGAATCTTGATTGCCTTTTCAAGATTCAAATTTGATTTCTTGATCACCATTTAGGGTAATTACTAATTAGTAACCAGGATAGTGTTTGTGAATTAGTGGTAATAATGGCTGGATTAAGGGTATTAAGATGGTAGCTACGCATTTTTTTGGTGAATTGATGTTAATTAGAGGGAATTAGAGGTGCTGAATTAGTTCTGAGATAATGGGAGATTACACGAGGACGAGAGTGATTACGGATTTCTCAGCTTTTCCACCGACTAATACAGAGGAGCCAACCGTTATGTACTGGTACCATGATGACACACAAGCTTACTTTGATGATTCAGATCATTACAAGATGATTCGTGCCATGTGTCGGCTCTCCTGTAGCGCGTGTGACAAGGCTGGGGCTGAAGAGACTGGGCCTGGTGCGAGGCGCCGGAACAGGTTTAGGAGCATAGAGCAACTTAAGGGCCATTTGTTCCACCAACAATGGTTGTTTATGTGCAGGCTTTGTCTTGAGGGACGAAAGGTAATTTTAGCTTAATTTTTCTTTTCTTTCTTGTTCTCTTTGTTCTGAATTGAACAAAAATGTAAACTTTAGAAGCTAATGTTGGTCGAAACTATACTGAACTGGCAGTAAATCGTTCATGAAATTTCATTTGCAATGCTGCAAAACATAAGAAAATGATAAATACCATTAATACCTCTATGAAACAGGATCAACATCGTGACCGGCGTACCTGAAGCTATTCCTGTAATAGGATCACCTTTATTTTAATTTCCGTACGTATTTCAAAATTTCCCCCAATTACCCTTAGTTTATTGTATTTATAAATACGGAAGCAAAGGGCAACACATAAACTTTAAGCTTCATACGTTTTTCTCGGTCACAACATAATGGACACTAGAGAAAAGTGGTATTTATTTAGGCATTCATAAAAAATTACAAGATCTGTATTCATGATATTATTATTTTTCAGTGTTTTAAATAACGGCGCAATTGCACGCAATTACGGCGCAATTGTGGAAATTACCCATAAACGCAACTCGCGATGAAATTATAGCAACAATAGCGTTTTCGCCGCTACAGGCGCTATTGCGGTTGAAATAGCGGAAAAAACCGGCGCTATAGCACTATTTGGATAGTGTTTTTTTTATTTAGACCCGAAATTCATTAACCCGAACCCAATCCAATAAGTAATTAAATCCAAACCCAATAAGTAAATAAACCCAAACCCAAAAAAAATAAAACACATTTCTTTCTCCATAGGCAAACGAAGGCAAAAAAAAATGATAAAGACAAAAAAATGATAAATCCATACCCTACATTTCTAAAATGATGAAGTTGATTTATTATGTTCATCCGAAGATGATGAAATAATGAATACTAATTTCTCTTCATCCGAAGAGTAAATAATTAGTTTAAGTATTAATATTTATTTTGGATAATTAAGTATTTGTGTGTTTATTTTAGATAATTAAGTTTTCATATGTTTATTTTATGTCGCATGTTTAAATGCGGACAATGAATTTTGTGTGGTGCATGTTTAATTATGGATTATTGTAATATCTTTATTTATGGTGGTTTTGATTTTGATTTTTATATTGAAAATTTTGTTATAACTATACAAAATGGCATTTCCCCGCTATGAGGTCGTAGCGGCGCAATAGCGCCCGCTACCGCGATCCACTACAAAAAAAGCTCAAACGCTATGGACCGCTGTATCGCAATTTAAACCATTGTTATTTTCACATTGAAATAATAAACTATCAAGCTCAATTTTCACTTTTCTTCTTCAGGTGTTTATATGTGAGCAGAAGTTGTACACAAAGCTTCAGCTGAACCAGCACATAAAATCTGGGGACTCGGAAGTAGACGGGTCGGAGAGTGAGCGGAGCGGGTTTTTGAGCCACCGAGCACTACACCTGTCACATCTGCCTGGGGTAATGTGATTTTGAGTCTTTGGAAAACTTTTCTAGGCTATAATCGTAAATTTGCCACATAGGATTTTCTAGGGGTAAAATATTGGAATTTCTAGGCTTTCAACTTCAGTTGTTCTAGGGATAAAATTTACGATTTTACTGCTAGAAGACTTGAAAGTCATAATTTTCTCAAATGTGAAAGCGAAACTTTATGAATTATTTAATTGAATGTTTTTTTTTTCACTGAAGCACTTTTTTGGTGAATTGATGTTAATTAGAGTGAATTAGAGGTGGTGAATTAGTTCCGAGATAATGACAGGTTAGGGTTAAGTCTATTATGGATAATTAGTTGAAAGCAATTTTAAATGTTTCCTCATGAAATACGCAAAATACCATCATTTATTATAGCTATTATTTATATTAATAATAAGTTCAATTCCATTTTCCCCCGAATCAAACAGATGTCTTTGTGGAGGCGATTTTTATAGACTGAGTTTTATAAAATGCATGAATTTTATCCTTCTTGGAGTGAGATGTAGTTAGAAAGTTGTAGGGAATCAGTGAATTATGAACCCACGATTTGACTTAGATAAATTGCTAAGTTGTTGATTTGTTGTTCTATCCTTTCTTTAACCTCTTTATGCAAATTATCCTTTCATTTATGAATTTTTGTTGTCCTGTTTCTTATGATTATTGCTGGTATAAATAATCCAATTTAATCACTAAATGACAGTTTTCGGCTCAATTACAATACCTAACTGCAACACCAATGATGAACCAGCTTGGTTCAAGATCTTGGATTCAAAATTATTTGCTTCTCCTCAGAAGGTGTTTTCTTTCTTCCTTCGGATTCAAGTCGAGTTTCAATAATTTCTTTTGTATTCTTTAGGATGAAGAGACTGCAATGTCTTCTATCAAATCTTTGCATGAGAAAAGCATGCATTAGAAAGCCTTACTTATTGAATTTAGAGCACTTGAGATCTATTTTGAATTTACAAATATGCTTGTAATTTGATATATGTTTTTGGCGGTGACAAGGGAAAAATGAATAATGGGTTATGACCAAAATGCACCCTTTTTTTAAAACCAAATTCAGCCACAAAAGTATATTTATTTGCAAAAAAACATACATCAAATTACAAAAATTATCATGCAACTTAAAACCACATTTCTTGTTAGCTGCATGAGATGAGAATGTGGTGCTTTCATGAGGAGGCCTGAGTATTGTTTCTTCAAGGTGCACAAATATTGAATGTAATTTGTAATTTGTGTGGAGTGCATTGATGTAATGGGTTGTATTATGATTCAGAATTAGCTATGATGTTTTGTTCTAATGTTGGTGTGCTATTCCTTCTATTTAGATTTATGTGTAAGAATGTAAATTTCATTTTGATTATTTGTTTGTTTAAATATTACTGAGTACAAAGGGAAGACACAAGAATTTAGTATAATGTATTTATGGTGGAAAATGTATGTTTAATGTACAATGTAAAATGTAAGTATTATTTGAAATATTTGTTATTATGAATGCTAGTAGTGTTTATTTGTTAATAGTTTCTTATTTAAATTGCTTTGTATTTAATTAATTGGTATTTGAGATGATTTGTTCGAAGCACATAGCAAATATGTGTGTCGGCTATCAATGTGTTAATATGTTGCATATCTTAATCCTTATGTTATAATAAGTATTGAGCTTTTACCAATTTGGATAAAATGAAATAGAATTGCAATATATTATGAGTTCAATTCAATTTACATTCTTCTAATTTTTCTTATACATCGATAATATTTCATACAGCTTTTCGAGATTATTTGTTTGAAAACACAATTATAATTCACAAATGTTCGTTTCTAGAACACGTGCGGATTACAGTAAGTTAAATTAGTAGTTTAAAAGACATATTAGTACTTGTAAATTTATATAATAAAAGATATAATGCCATCTTAATAAGTTTCGAGATTAATTCGCAATGTAGAATATTTAATTTCGTTTAACAAATAATTATAAATTCCTTTTATCATTAAAAGTAAAACAATTAATTTTACAACAATAAGAAAATAAAGAAATGAAGAGAAGTTAGAAAGGAAAAAATTACCAAATGAGTTGTTAGATACTCAACTATATGTAATAAATTGAATTACCGTCACGTGCAACGCACGTGCTAGAACTAGTAACTTGCAAAATAATTAAACTGCTGCACTTGAGATGAGCACTAGTGTAGTAGTGTTTTGGGATTCTATTTGGCTCCGAAATTGCTGCTGTTTTGAAGGCAAAAGCACATAAGCCGGCACACTCATCAAGTTTACAAGTTCAGATCTTATGTGGTCTACCATATTGTTTGTATGTAATAAAGTCTAGGAATTTATGTCTTCGTAATTTGCTCAAATTATTCCTCTAAACTAATAATTTTGAAAGAAAATATCAATATTTCAGAAGTTTTTATAAATCCTAAATATTTAAAAAATCTTCCATAATTTGGAACAGTTGTTTATACAAATATTGTAATGTTTTTTAAATTTTTGGCTAAAATATTTGACGTTCTACTAAATAACATGAAGGTGCTTTCAAAAAAAATATGAAGGTGCTTTGATCCAAGAACATGAAGCTATATTTGACTAATATGATTTAAAAGTCAATATAAGATATAAAAACATGTTATATAGAGTTAAACAGAAAACTAAAAAGCTTTTAAATATTTAGAAAACATGAGTTTTATTTAAAATTTACGTTCAAAAAAAAATTTCATTATCGTAACAATTTGGCATTTGGATTATTGTGCGATTTAGTAGATTAAAATGAATTTTAATGAGATGACTTATGTTCGTGTTACAATGTTGATGTTCTTAAAGACTTATTCGTCATCATCAGATATATTATTTAGTTAAACCGGGACAACGAATAACCTTAATACAGTACCCCTATCTAACTGCGTCTACACAAAGAAAAACAAACCTAATAGTACTAGAATGTATTAGACTATTGTAGTATTTGATATACAAATTTTCTGCAGTAATATGTAAATTTGTGTGTTATAATATTTTTGCTCTTCTTTCTGGTTGTGCATCTCATCTTAAGAATGAAACTATACTTATAATGATATATCTTAATCTTATTCCATAATTTCAGCACTAGCATTCATCACATGCAACATATTTTATGCATTAGTTCACAATTTCATGTTATATTTGTCACAATCAAATTAACCACACGTGTCATGATAACATGTGATTTTTATTTTGTGACAAACATTAATCACTTGTCTAATTGAAAACTTTGACTATATGTAAATACATTTTCATCTCATTACATTTTCATCTCATTACACACGTATCAAAATCTTTAATTAATTATCTTAAATAAAATACATAAAATTTTATTTATTTTGAAAATTCTTTAACATATAGTTACCTGAATTGTTTGACTGATAAATCAAATATGTGTAAATAATTTACTCGCATTTCACAACGCAACCCAATAGTCAATCAATACCACATGAGAACCGACTTTGGAATCAGATGTATAATATCCCTAATGAACAGAAAGAAGGTGTAAAAATTAAAAAAATACATTGGACTTGGTGAAAGTTATTTTATGAAACAAAATTATTAGGTTTCATGATTCAAACTAGAAAGCTGACTACTATTCAAATTGCACCAACATATTCTCCATTTATCAATCAACGAAGCATCCAGTTTCCATTTTTTTGGATATCAAGCTCACAGTTCGTTCGCATTCAAACCAACTAATTCCTTTTAACTAAAATAACAACTGGAGATGAATCAAACTCAAATTCAAACTCCCCACCGTCCACCTCGCCTCTCTTTCTCAGTCTCTACTAAAACCACACCCCTTGAAAAATCCTAACACAAATCTAAACATCCATGACCAATCTCCATCTCCATCTCTCTCTCTTCCTCCTCTGCCTCACCCCTTCTTTCTCTCTGTACCAACCAGCGTACCTCGACAGCCCATCTCAGTTCGTCGATATGGTGTACCACATGGGACCGGTACTCACTTCCCCAATCAACCTCTACCCGATCTGGTACGGCCAATGGAACCCTAATCCCCAATCCATCATCCGTGATTTCCTCCTCTCGCTCTCCTCATTTTCTCTCCCTAGTCCCTCAGTGCCCGAATGGTGGCACACGGCTACACAATACACCGATCAAACCAACTCAAACGTAACATCGTTTTTCAACATCATCTCCGAGCATCATGACACAAATTACTCACACGGAAACTCATTAACAAGGCTATCAATCCAATCGGTTATCAATTCAGCTGTAACCGATTATCCTAACCCATTACCGTTGGATCCAACGAATGGAGTTTACTTGGTTTTGAGCTCGCCTGAAGTACAAGTCCAGGATTTCTGCAGAGCGGTTTGTGGGTTCCATTATTTCACATTTCCATCTATTGTGGGAACCACTGTGCCTTACGCATGGATTGGACATAGTGGGACCCAGTGCCCAGGTACCTGTGCATACCCTTTCGCGGCGCCACCAAGCGGTTCAGGATATCAGGTACTTCATATGACAAATTTATGATATGAATGCAATGCAAAGCCTAAAAATAATTATGAATTTTTATCCTTTAAAAATATGAAATTAGTTTTTTTTTTCTAAAAGGGGCCCAAAATGTTAAATTTAAAATTTGAATTGTATTATATGTATATAACAAAATAATACAACACACAAGACCCCTCCCCTCCTCCTTAAAAGATTACATAATGGTCAAAGCTTAGAATTATTTAAGGCCAAACTAATCCCAAAATGCACAAGGATTTATACATTTCAACATGTTGACCGTGAGACGACGGAATTTGAAATCCCCTTTTTTATTTGAGGCAGGATTTAAAACTTGAAGTGGAATAACGAGATAGATAACTTGAAAATCAGATTATTCTGAATATTTGAAAAATTGAGAAGGTTAAGTTAAATAATAAATACTGAAGCTTGCCTCATATATTTTTAGGGTGATATTATAGGCTAATAGCTAATCATTTGAGCCGCTGTAGAGCTTCAAACAACTAACAATATTAGTGGTGCAGATATATATACATATATATGCTGTTATATTTAACAAAAGACTAATTATATGAAGATCAACAGATATTGGGATCACCAAATGGAGACATAGCAACAGATGGGATGATAAGTGTGATAGCTCACGAGTTGGCAGAGATGGCAACAAATCCATACATAAACGGTTGGTACGCTGGAGACGATCCAACGGCCCCAAATGAAATAGGAGATCTCTGTGAAGGGATCTACGGGACAGGTGGCGGCGGGGGATTCGTCGGAAATGTTTTCAAAAGTTCAGATGGAGTAGGCTATAATTTGAACGGAGTTAATGGTCGGAAGTTTTTGGTGCAGTGGATTTGGGACCGGGTTAGACAGAATTGTTATGGTCCTAATGCTGTTGTTAATTGATTAGGAGAGTTCGTTAAGAGGTTTTTGAGAGGGCCATAGATTATGGCTGGTAGGATAATAGTGATCACGTTTTTTATCAGTGTATTCTTTTTCCACATTTTGGGATTTGTTTTTGTATGAATGTATTTTGAAATCTGCAGTGGAGAATTCAAACTTCAAATTACAATTTTTTTAGCAATGGATTTGGAATTTTGTAAAAGTGGGTTGATTCATTGCCTGAATATACCTCCTAGATCAAGCTACCAGATTTAAAAAATTGAAGGGAAAAAAAAAAGGGGGCTATCACTAGCACTTTAACTGAACATTTCGATTTTGTTTATAATTTAAATTCATATAATTTAGAATCATTCTAAGAATTTCAAGCTTTTCTAAAGGTTTGTGTGAAATTATGGGAAGTGTGCACTGTGACTCCTGATCGAGTAATTGAACATAAATAAATGGGGATGAAGATTCTTCCTTATTTTCAGATTTTTAATAAAGCGAGGTCCTTGACTCTTTTTCATTGCTTCGAGTAAATTATTAGAGAATTGCATTAACCAGAGGTGACGTTCCGTAAGGTAAAATAAGAGTGGAATAAATAGTTTATTCAAGCCGAACAAAGATGGAAGTAAATGGAAAACTAGGTGGAAGAATAGAATTTTCTTATTTCATGAGGAGGATGAAAGATTTTTATTCCATACAATAAATCAAAATTTAGGACAAAAATACTCTTATTTCTCCCACCTTGGAATGACATGGCAATAGCATAATACTACGTCTCTCTCTTATTTCTTTCTAAATATTTTTTGTAGAAAAATAAGTATGAAAAAATCATTGATCCTCAATAATAATTTTATAAAATAATAGATTAAAAATATGAAAATAATTATGCTCATTTTTCTCTATCTAAAGAGATTCATCTTCCCTATCTTTCTGACGTTATTCATTTTTTTCATCTCTCTTGTCATATATAAAGGATTTAGAAAATCAAACAAATTATTTTCTATCTTACTTAATTAAAAAACTTTTTTAGTTATTTTCTTTTAAGTTCAATAATAATAATTTACTAAATTAATAATTTTATGGTTAGAATACATTGTAGTAATTAGGCATTATTTATATATTGGGTAAAATTCACCACAAATCCCTCAACTTTCAAAAATAATCAAATAAGTCACTCAACTTTCAATTGTCTCATATAGGTCACTGAACTTTCAAAAATTATCAAATAGATCACTCAACTTTCAATTGTCCCCTAAAGGTCCCTCAACTTTCAAAAATAATCAAATATGTCACCCAACTTTCAATTAACCGGGTGACCTATTTGGTCATTTTTTAAAAGTTGAGTGACATATTGGGAATAATTGAAAGTTGGGTGACCTATTTGATAATTTTTGAAAATTAGACAATTGAAAGTTAAGTGACTTATTTTGTCATTTTTTAAAGTTGAGTGAGCTATGATGGTATTTACCCTTATATATTTTAAACCAACTTTTTATTTCATAAAATTTGCCGAACGATGGTGGAATAAAATGTGAATAACCACTCTTCCACTTTTCACCGAACAAGCCCAGAATGAATATAAATTGCATAAATTTTGCGCACCATAACCCCTTCATTTGACATTTTAGTAAACCCTAATTTATGGCCAACAAGTCTAACACTGGTTTCATACAAATGCAGTACATATTTTATACTATGAAACAACTACACCCAAATAACATTATAACAATAATACATCTAAATATCTGATCCAGTAAGTTACACCCCAGCCTACCCACAAACTTCCCTACCATGTTCCATAATTTAAAGTCATGAAGAAATAAGGTAAACATCAACAATATTACATCTTAACACTAAACAGAAACAAGATCCAGCTTGTTCCTTTAGAGAAGCCGAGATCCTCTTGTATCGGGCCAATTGAAACCTTGAGCTCCATTGTAGTGCGATAAATCAAAAGAAATCGTCTCCACCTGCCGCCGGAAAAAAAAATTGAGTTAACAAAACAATAATGTATCTAAAATACTGGAATAGCACCAAAATAATGTATATATGTATGTATTTATGCATACATATATATGTTAATAAATAAATAGTATATATAGAAAGACGGACCCCGTAAGGATATGTTTCTTGGGCCCCGCCAGGTGTCAGAGACCATCCCTCATTCATCTGTTGCACCTGTAAGGAAAAAAAAAACCAAACAATAAAAAGTTAGACAAAAAACCATCACCAAAACCAAAAGAAAAAAGGGAAATTTTCAAAAACCCCCTAACTTTTCAAATTCTTCAAAAACCCCCTATAAAGTTGGTTTAATACACACACACAGAAGTTAACTTTAACTTTTTCATCCAAATTTATTTTTAAAAGACCAAAATGCCCCTCATACTTTTTTCATATTTTATTATATTCAATTACTAAAGACCAAAAATTCAACTTACTTTACACGGGTATTTGAATAATTTGAAAAATTAGTGGCGTCTTGATAAATACCAAAAAAGTTAGGGTGTTTCTCAACAATTTCCCAAAAAACCCCACCAAACACTCACATGAAAAACCTCATTAACACTACCCCTACCAGCCCCGCTCGATCCCGCCCCACTCTTTACCACTTTCTTCTTCCCGCTTTTCAAGGCGCCCAAAGCGCTCACACTTAATCCGGGAATCTTCTTCCTCTTTTTCTTAGGTTGAGGCATGGTCGGATCCCAGCCTCTCGTGCTTAAGAGTGATTGGGGATAATATACTATTTTGTTTATTTTTTATCCTGTTTTAATGTACTATTTTTCTATATACCGTTTTTACTGTTTATGTTACAAAAAAATGAATTATATATACTATTATTATCATGTTAGTAAGCTATATATACTATTGTCGTGATTTCAGCGAGCTAAAATGCGTCATGACATATCAGGTCCCAAAAGAAAAAGAAAAACAAAAGTAAACACTCACATGTATAACCTCATTCATATCAGCCCTACCACTCCCGCTCGTTCCCGCTCCACTCTTACTCACCACTTTCTTCTTCCCGCTTTTCAAGGCGCCCAAAGCGCTCACACTCAATCCGGGAATCTTCTTCCTCTTCTTCTTAGGCTGAGGCATGGTCGGATCCCAGCCTCGCGTGCTCAGAGTGATCGGGGATAAATCGTCGGTGAAATCCTCGTTGATTAGGTTGTAGGTGTAGGTTGACGGAGCCGGCGTGACGTCGGCGTCGAGACGCATGCGTTGCTCTCTTAAGGATTTTTCGTATGAGATCACCTTGTTTAAGAGGTGGATGTGGTTAGTGTGATGTAAGAAAGGATGGAATGGAAGAAGAAAAAGTTTGATTTGGTGTATTTGAGTGGATTGTGTTGGTAAATATAGGATTTGAAATGAAATTCTTTGTTTGATTTTGTGAAATCCAGGATTTGAGAGCTTAAATCGAGGGATTTTGTAGTACACTCAAATTACAAAATACACCAACTCATTAATTAATATAAAATAAAATTAAATGTATACTTATGATAAATTTAATTTAATTGGTCATACTCATAATTAAACTTAAAATGAGATGACATTCTGAGAGCGCATTTATTATTTTGAGAGGTGAGAGTATGAAATAAAGATGCTCTCAGAATGTATCTCTGCTCTCAGAATAAGAAATATGCTCTCCGAATATCATTTCGCAAACATAAAACAAAATTAACCACTCAACTAAACATAAAATTTCTAACTTTCAACAAGAAAAACCAAACAATAACATCCGAAATCCACGATTTTGAACTCCACCAAATCAAACACTCAACACAAAATCAAGAACTATGTACCTTATCCATAGTCTCCTTCAAAACCGAAACAGCATGCTCTTTCGCATCCCTGGTCCCCGTACCGAAATCAAGAACCTGAACAAAGTTCTTGTGCGCGAGTCGGTACAGATCATCATAACCGACCTGTTGCTGTTGGTCTTGAGAGCCGGGTACCACCAGGGATGCTGACGTGGACGCTGACGTGGCGGCCTGTAAACGTTTGAAGTCCTTGCGCCACCTGGCGATTATGTACTTGTTGGGGATCAGCATCACGATTTCCTGTCGGAGGACTGATAAGGCGTGCCGGCAGAGTATTCCTCTGTGCTGGAACGACCTGGGAAATAGAAAAGGTGGGTGAATGATAATTGAATAATAAAGGGAAATTTTCGAAAAAGAACCTTAAGTTTTCAGATTTTCAAAAGAATCCCTATGATAAACATTTCATTTTCAAGAAACCCCTAAATCTATTATTCCATCCAAGAGTTAGTTAAATTTTATGAAATTGCAATTTTACCCCTCTATGATAAAATATTTTTCTAAAAAAATTCTTAAGAACTATTTTCATAGAGTCAAATTGGAATTTCACACGAAATATTTCTCAAAATAATTAACTAATAATCAGATGGAAAAGTTTATCATAGGATTTTTTTTTGAAAACGAAACGTTCATCACAGAGGGTTTTCTAAAAATCTGAAAACCCAGGGTTGTTTTTCTAACATTCATGAAACTCACGGGCTTTTCCAAACTTTCCCACAAACAAACACACAAAACAACAACATCTCACCTGTACATGCACCAAACATCCTCCTCAACACTATCATACGCGACTCTATACCCCACTTTCCTTCCATTCTCGATTTCCGTGACCACGTAAGAGACCTCGGTCCCGGTCTTAAAATAATTAGCTAAGTATTTGATACTTGCTACTTAGAGTCTTTCAACCGTTGGATTTGATTCGTGTTTTTCATGATAAGAACAAACTCTGAGGTGAGATTCATTAAAAGTTGTTTTTATCACGAAAAATGCAAATCTCAATGCAAATTCAATGGCTTGAAGGCTCTAACAAGTGCTAAATACTTAGCTAAGTATTTTAGTTATCCTCATAAAATAAAACTAAACGTGCAACTAGTTAAAGTACAGGACTAACAAAAATATTTTATCAGAGGGGTAAAATAAAGTAGGATACAGTGTTGCTTATGACAGCGTTGAGGAGGATATTTGGTGCCTCTGCAGGTGAAATGTTATTTTATTTTATTTATTGGAAAGTGGGATAAATAGTTTTTGATATAAATAGTTTTTGAGAAAATATTTTTGTAATAAAACAAAAACAACATCTCACCTGCACATGCACCAAACATCCACCTCAACACTATCATACGCGACCCTATACCCCACTTTCCTTCCATTCTCGATTTCCGTGACCACGTAAGAGACCACGGTTCCGGTCCGATCTACCAGAACGCCGCTCATCTGGAATAGCTCCTTCACCTCTAGCTGGAACTTCCTGAACATCTCGGTCGTGCATACCTTCGCGATCTGCCCTCTAGTCTAGTGGTTGAGTATATTTATCGTGGAGGGTTTTCGAGGTGAAGGAGCTGTTCTAGATGAGCGGCGTTTTGGTAGACAGGACCGGCACCGCGGTCTCCTACGTGGTCACGGAAATCGACAATGGCAGGAAACTGGACTTTTCTATGAATAAATATATAAAATAAAATCTCACCTGCACATGCACCAAACATCCTCCTCGACGCTGTCATACGCAACTCTATACCCCACTTTCCTTCCATTATTAATTTCCGAAACCACGTAAGAGACCTCGGTGCCGCTCCTGTCGACCAAAACGCCGCTCATCTGAAACAGCTCCTTTACCTCCAGCTGGAACCTCCGGAACATCTCGGGGGTGTACACCTTTGAAATTTGCTCTTCGAAGGGTATACCTGGTTATAGAGAAATAATTAAAAAATGAATTATTAATATTATTATTATTATTATTATTATTATTATTATTATTATTATTATTAGATTATTATTTGAGAAAAGATACACAACCCCTGTTTTTTTGCAATTTTCAATACTACAGGGGCTTTTTTGCAATTTTTAATACTACAGGGGCTTTTTTGCATTCGGCATAATGCAGGGCTTTTTTTTTTTGCAAATTCCCGTTATTATTATTAAAAACGAAACGGGAAGTTTTCAAAGAACCCCTTAACTTTTCTTGAATATTACAAAAAAAAAACCCTCAGTTTTGTTGAAATATTTAGCCCAATAAATGGTTAACTTTTTAACAACAAAGGGGGGGATTTGAAAATTAAATTTACTTTTGGTGGTGTGTGTGTGTGGGTTCGGGGAGGGGGGGGGGGTTGAGAAATCTGAAAAGTGAGGGTTTTTTTGTAATATTCAGAAAAGTTGGGGGGTTAATTTGAAAATTTCCCAAAAGAAATAAATACTGATTTATTCATTACGTATGATATTTTTAACATGCCTGAGATCATCTGGGGACGCATTTGGAGACACTTTAAATCCTCATATGCCTCCTTTTCTGCACTCAATTTGCTTTCATTTTCATACTTTTCAAGGAAAGTTTTCAATGTAGTTTCTGGCTTTAAAAACCCATCAAAATAGGAAATTACGGTTTCGCCCCTCTCAGTGACTGACAAACCGGCCCAAAAATAATCCTTCACATAAACTGGGGCCCACTGCTTTCTCACCTCGTATAAATTCAACAACCAGTCGTTGTTTAAAATATTAAATTGGCGTAACAGTTCGCCCCATTCTTTCTCAAAATCCGGTACGGTTTGCGAGTCGAATATAACGTTTGTCAGCCTGAAAATAAATGTATCTAGATTTTCCACGCCTTGTAATTTTTGAGGCAAATCTTTCAGAATTTGGAAGAGGCAAAAACGATGCTTTATTTCCGGAAATATTTTCTTAACAGCAAGGTCTAATTCTTTATTATGCTCAGTAATTAATGCAATTGGAGCTTTTTCATCCATACACCTCAATAAAGTATTAAATATCCATAAAAACGTACCAGTTGTTTTGCCAGATATAAAACCAGATCCAAGTAAAACGGGCTGAGCATGATGGTTCGTACCGGTAAATGAAACAAGATACACATCTTCGTACCGGTCCATGAATTTAATTATTTCGAAATTAATTACATCACCATAGTACAGGTACGCAGCTCGCCACCTGGCATCCACCCAAAACACATTTCGTACCTGCCCTAATTCATTCAAATCCAAGCTATAAAAGAAAAACGGATTTTCATCCTGCATTTTATCAAAATACTCCATTAAAACATCAAAATCCTCCTTTGAGAATTTCAACCTCCTCGTACCGTTCATACCATCATTATAATCCATTTCTTGGTTCATACCAACCAAACTATCATCTAATGCACTCGTACCGGCCCCATCACCATCTTGAGCCTTACCTTTCTTAGAAAAAGGGTGTTTTTTCAAATATTTCTTCAATTTAGGGTTTCCAGGATCGAGCGGGTGATTATGTTCCAACTCAAGCACAATCACTTCCCATTTATTTTGAAAATGCGCGTCTTTTACAATCATTTTAGCTT
The DNA here is from genome assembly GCA_027726005.1 of Juncus effusus. Lineage (NCBI taxonomy): Eukaryota > Viridiplantae > Streptophyta > Magnoliopsida > Poales > Juncaceae > Juncus > Juncus effusus. Next base: position 6,282,303 of record CM050909.1, read on the forward strand.
TACATCCGGTTTTACCACCTTTCTTTCTAGGTGGTCTCTTAGCATTAGGTCTGTGTCTTGATTTGCCCCCTTTTGAGCAGATGAAAGTGGACCGGTACCGAAACCCGTCGAAAGTGTTGTTGGATCTTCGTACCGTACCGAAACCGGTACGGAAGCCGTGTGCCACGTAGAACTGAAACGCTTCCTCCTCTGAATTGAAAACCATACCGAGTTTCGGTTCAGATGAGTTATCATCATCTAAAGCTTCAGTTATGGATTTTTCATTGGAAACTATTGTGAGTTGATTTTCGGGGTTTTCTTCTAGAGAGGTTTCTTCTTCAGAAGAAGATTCACTACCACTTTGATCAGACATTATAACAAAATCTGTGAAGTTTAAAATAAGGGATTAGAGCAGTTAAATCAGATCCTAATTTCAGCTTTATTGTTTTAATTTGGTAATAAAAATGCCCTAAACTCCACTGAGTCGAATTTATTGCTAAATGTTTACTCTTCTTTAATTTGAATACTACTGGGTTCCTTCTTTTGATTAAAAATGTTTTGGGTTTTGTCCAAATTTCAGGCTCAGTTCAGTTAAGCTGAGAAAACATTTAACAAAAAAAGGTATACAACAAATCGCAAAACTGAGAAAGAACAGCGAGAAATAACTAAAATCCAGAGAAAATAACCCTAAATTTAACTAAGAGGAACCAATAACGATTACCTTACGGCCTAAAGAGCAGAGATTGATGGAGAGAGCGAGTGGACTGAGCTGCGATGCAAAGAGAAGGGAAAGTGGAGGGGAGAATGAAAGGAGGAAAAACTGAAAAGCAGAGGAGATTCGGGAAGGGGAAGGAGAAGGAGAGAGTTGGGCTGAGAAAAGGTAATTTGGGCTGGGTTTTTATGTTTAGAGTTTTGGGTACCTCTCTATTACTAAAGCCCAAAATGTGAAATTTATCCCTTAAAATAATACTAAATATCAAATTTATCTTTGTAGAATACTAAATATCAAATTTATCTTTGTAAAAGACTAAATATCAAATTTATCCCTTTAAAATTAATTAGTATCTGCGAAGCATCACTATTTTGAAATAAATTATTTAGATACGCCACGTGGAGCATTTGATACTGTATCCAGTGGTATTAATGTTTGATACGGTATCTGATACAATATGACTAAATTTTTGAATTATCCATGTAACAATTAGTGAAACATGAAATGTTATGTTGATTGTCAAATATTTATAATATGTCATAATGTACTAAAATGAATGTGGGAGGGTCTACAAACATGTTAAACAAAATGTACCAAATATATCATAATAGATAATGATACCATTATTATTAAGATTTGTATGGCAAAGTTTCTCTAATAAAAGTGGTTAGACGTTGTCCCATTCATCAAAAAATTATGATTCGAAACTCATTAAAACTGATTTCTTTTAAAAATAGACATAGAACATATGAACCATTCTATAAAAAAAAAAAAAAAAAAAAACCTACCGCCATTAGTACAAGATATTTATCCTCTCACAAACGAACATCCATCGATGATTAAATTATGATAAAAGAGTTAATCATCACATTATGACAGGGATAATCTCTGACATATCTCATTTATTTGTCCCTTGCTTTAGGAGTCAAACACTCACATTGTTGGGTGAAAACATGTGACTCACTCTTTGGCTTATGGCACACCTGTATATCTGTCAAGTCTTAATTATTCATTCGTTCCATAATTGCTGGGCCAAACTGATTTAGCCGAGTTTCGAATCAGCCAAACTGACTTAGCCGAGTTTCGAATCTACATCCGTTGATTGGTAAAATAATGCTTTATCACTCTACTAAAGATGGATTCGTAGAATTGGGCCTCTTCGGAGTTATAATTTGAGGTAATTAAGATATATATTTGTATTTTAGAAATAGAAAAGCGACCAGGGTAGGTAAGATGCTTGTTCCCTTGTCATGCATGGAGTCTCCATTAGGTTTCACACCAGAATTTGTTAAATCTATTTTTTGGTAAGAATCCTTAATTTTGTTAGTATGATCCAAGTGAAAATTCCATTCATGATGATAGATTTCTCTTCGCTTCTGCTTCAGTAAAAGTGGCTTAAATTTTCATGATATTCTAGAAAGACAGTGTAAATTGAAGTAAACAAAATCCCCGAGGAACTAAATCAAAATTTCTCATCTTATCATCTTAAATTTCTTATCATTTTGAGATTCTGTAGATCCTAGCTAGCTGTTTGCTTAAGTTTTTTTCTTATATATCTGTCATGTTGTCCTTTGTGAAGTACTTGATGAGTTCATACTCTTTCCTGGCCAAAAACATTTTTACTTGGTATACTTGCAAATTAAAATATAACACTTATCACTTGGTTTGACATCTAGGTGGAAAGCAATCATTTTTTGTTTTGTAACAATATTTAACTTAATCCTGTCAAAAAAAATATTTAATTCAATAAGCTTAGAACCAAGTTTTTAAATTATACGCCAAATTCACATTCAAATATGAGGTACCATAGCGGATACGCGTTTTTGACATTATAAAACAACAACGATTCCATTCATACTAAGTATGTCCTCATTAGAGACCTGATATATCACGACATAATTTCCGTCGTGATATCACGAAAGTATATAGAGACAATAAAAAATATATAAACTTGAAATTAACAGTATATAAGTGAAAAAAATAAAAACAGTATATATATATATATATATCAAGGTTGCAAATAGCGTTTAGCGGTGTGTTGCGTTTAAGATTTTCATACAGCGAATTGCGTATAGCGCATATGTTGCGGAGATATATTTTCATAGCGGATAATATATGTAAATATTATTTTCCCTATATACCATTACATAATATATGCACCACAAAATCTAAAAGAAAAAATATGCACCACTAAAATATGATTAATATTAAAATATTAACAATAAAAGTTTGAAATGTTCTTGTCAAAAGTTACATGTCCAAAATCAAAATATGATTAATATTAAAATATTAAAATACAACATATTTATCGATTAAAAAAATCCATCAAAAACTCTATTCAGCCGCTACACCGCAACATACACGCGCAACACCGCTATTGCGGACCGCTTCATCGCTAAATCGTCGAAATATATATATATATATATATATATATATATATATATATATATATATATATATAACAGTACATAGAAAATAAAAAAAATATATAGAAACACGAAATAAACAGTATACGGTCGCGACGGGGTCGTGCTCAACCCCCGTCGTGATTTCGGATTTCCATTCTCATTAACCCCCCACCAAATTTGGAGAGATTTATTGTCAACTGATTAATTAATAAAAAGCTAAGTGTATCTTGTATTATTTTTGTTAAATTCAATGAAAACTTGCCAAAAATAAATAGGACAATTGGTAAGTATGGATGAAAAAAAAATACAGTTAAAAAAAGTATGGATGAAAAAAAGAAGGATAACATTCAAGTGCTTCATTTTTTTTTTTTTATGAATTTTGGAGAGGGCTTCCAATATCCCCTTCCAAACATGATATAAATTGCCATAAAAAGAGTTTGGTTACATTCTTTCTATAAATTTAAATCAGGAAAAAAGAGATTCAAGTGCTTCATTGTTTCTCTTTTTTTTTTTTTTTTAGAATACGCAATAGGCGATCGTCTATTGTTGTTTATATTAAATAAAGCGTTCGTATTTACATCATGCCACAAAATCAAGAAAAGAAAAGGAAAAAAAAAGAACGAAAGTTATTACAATTTCTCCCACGACCCTACCCACTCAAAATTTAGCTTCACATCCCTAGCCGTTATCTCTCCACTCCCTCATAATTTTAATGGTTCTTATTGCAATTGTGCAATGAGTTGTAGCTTTGGCGTTGCAGATCTGGTTATTTCTTTCCAACCGGATGACATAGATGGGCCCATGATGTCTCTTTTCTGAATATTGGGAAATGTCAGGATCTTATCATTTAAGATTAATCATACGAAGATCGTCCCCAATCTGTGTGTCCATGTACATTATATCTTTTGGATTTATAATGAATTTATTGACCGACCTCGTAGTGAATTCCCATTGCTCGTCCATCTCTTGACTGGATTTATATTTCTTTCTAATAACGTATGAAAGAGTGGGGTTAGGGATATTAGACGGGATTTTAGAAATGTAATTTTTTTTCACATAATCAATCTCAATAATGGGATATGGAGGCATCCAATGATAATAGAAAATGATATTCTGGAATTTGTTTGATTATGAAGGGATGAAGGATTCGGTTGAATCTCATATGATTTCATTTGAAGTTTGGTCTGAAATCTCAGGAAAGAGCCAAATTAGGGAAGCAAAATGGCCAAATTTGAATTTTGCTTCCTTCTCATTTCATACTTAAATCTCATAAGAGCTGACTCTCAATATGTCAAAGTCGAAAATTATTTAAGAGTTTCTTTGGCATTTCTTGTTGCTTTTGTCAAATTAACATTCAAAAATTTCAGATGTGAATATATCGTAATCAATGTGAAACATTTCGCTGCAAAAAAACGACATTTACATTCATGAAACATTCCATTCTTTCTAATAGAAATAATATGAAGTTTGGTCCAAATTCGATATCTCAAGAAAAATCTAAACTAGGGAAGAAATGGCCAATTTTGTTTCTTGTTTCTTGTTTATTCAATCTCATAAGATCACTTCGGATGTCAAACAACATGAGTTTATTTCAGGTCAAGTTCAAATCAATATTCAAACAATCAAATAAGTCAGGTATATAATGTGAAAACTTATGACACAAGGGACAGTTAAATTGCCCACCTTAGTAATTCCTTAATATTTTGCTTAATTGGTGATGTGACCATTTTTTTAGGGATATGATATTATACGACGCGAAAAAAAGTATATACAGGCGATAACAATATATAAAATTTTAAAAATAGTATATAAAATTTATTTTGTGTAAACAATATATAGAGCTAAATAAACAATATATAAGTAAAACAATAAAAATAATATATAGAAAAAAATTAATATATTGAAATATGAAGAAAATAATATATATATATATATAAACTTTTGTCATCGCCGATTTCACATTTTCCTTTAAAAAAAACAAAACAAAGCTAGTAAGACCCATAAGGCCACCATGGTTTTATAAATAAACTAAAAACAAATCATATTAGTAAAATATATAGTTTGAGTAAATGAATATATCATTATTCACGAATATAATAATCCACGAGCAAATGGAGTCTTCATTTTGTAAGAACAGGAGACAATCATAATCTCTCCCTGCTTCAGCCTTCGTGCGGTTGTATCTTGTTTAGGAAAGGAACATAGATCTCAAATTTGATGCATTATTAAGCAAGCTACAGTTAACATCATAGAAAAAGGCATGTCACTTTCGATGGAAATGCTCCACCATATACCCAGCCACTCAAAACAAGGCACATCGTTGGTTTCAGGTGCATCATTTCAGAATGATTCTCTACAGCTAAGTTTTTGCATAAAAACAGTCTACAGTTTGGTCATCTCCAGACTTTCAAAACAGGGTGCCTCCATTTATAGTAGTATTGGTGTCAATAACAATTCCAAGTCAATTGGACAATCAATAGACATGACAAGTTTACAATTTAAAAGGTTAGATTAGGAACTTATATCTTTGGTCCACAAAATAAAAGATGAGGGATGTTTCCATTTGTGCCCTAACGGAGACAATTACAACTAAACAGTGTAAATTGTAATTTGTTAGCAGCCCCATGAACCCTGAGAAAGCTTAATCACATTCACATGGCATTTTATGTCTGGTACAGTACTAACTAGGCCCAATTCCTACTAGACCCACATTGTAATAAGTGAACTTAGGATAGAGATATAACCTTTTTCCTTTTTCTTTCTACTTTTAGTTTGATTATTACTTGTACTGCTACCACGGATTGAGCTAGGATTTGCTAATAAGAGCACAACCAGGCTCAATTAGTTGGCAAGATCCGCCCTGAATGACATGAATAATTGATAACTTACCTGTTTTAGATTGTGGGTTGGATCTAAAATAGTAATTCTCTTTTGCCTTTCAAAAAAAAAAAGTTATTCAATTTTGATGCATCAAGAAAAATTTCATCATATTTTACATTTCTTGATAATTGGGGTAAATTTTGAAGTTTGTAATGTCGCTATCCAAATAAATCTAGAACGACACAAGCTTATAAAGCACCTTTTAAAGGAGACAAGCAGGTTAAATGATTGGCAACTCATGGAGAAAAAAAGTTAGTAAATAAGTGCCGAATGGAAGAGGGGTTAGTTTACCAAACTAAGAACGCACAAATTGTACCAAATCAAATTCTTTCACTATTAATTGAGTAATATGACTGATAGACTAATTAATTTGATTCGAAATACCAAATATTTAGTAATCCAACTGATCTAAAATTATTCTTAAATTACATGCCGGTAAATGGCTGATAACTTAGTTAATAGAACATATTGCACGTGTGGCAAGAGATTATAAGTTTAAATCCCAGCAAATATAATCTTATATAGCATATATTTAACAAAATTTCTGAACCTATCAAATATATTTTTTTTTTTTTGGAATTGTAGCCGAAAATGCTACTTAAGACTTTCATTAAACGATAAAAAGTTGTTACAAATTAGAGATTACAAATAACACCTTTTAAAAGAGTTCAAATGCTATTCCTAATCAACAAAATGAAAAAAATACTAACCTCCGTCTAATTTGCATTGGTTCTTCAAATCGTCGTATATGTATGGCTCGTGAGTGATCTTGCAGGGTTATTTCTCCGACAAATGGAGACCGACTAGGTGGGTGACAAACAGTGATAGTATTTGGTGGGAACGTTGACCTCATTCTTTTGGAGAGTCGAGGAACTCCTCCTTGGTGCTACTATTCCGGTGTGACGCGAAATACGAACTGCGAGAGGAACGGTATGGTAGTCGTGACTGGTGTTGCAGGGACTTAAATTTTTAACTAATTGCTCAAAGTTCGTGCTAAACAATCGTACTCGAATTCATGCTAAAAAAATCGTACTCAAACTAAATAATCAAATAATTGCAGATTCGTGCTTTAAGATAACACGTACAACCTCTCGTACAACCTCGTACCAATAATTTAGGTCCCGAATTTCAGCCAACACATGCCACGTTGTACTAGTCGCTTGCCGGCCACCAAACCGGCCACAAACGGCCCCGTACCATCCCAAATATTGGTTGATTCTAAAAAAAAGATCAAATTACATGCCATATAATGACGAGTCACATGATAATGGGTGCAAGTAGGGCAACATTAGCAGTTCTCTTTTCTTAATCTCATCTTACAAATAATGGCTAGATGAGTTCACTTTTTGCAATAATAATTAGAAGACTTTTGCAAAGAAAACAAAACAAGTTTGATTAACTTAAAATAGCAATGCTATGTAACAAAACTAAGACGCCACATGAGATACACATTTTAAAAAAAATCTATATCCTACAGCATCAAGAAAGAATAGATGATTTCTGAGTTCATGATAATGTTTCTCCAAGATTGCTATATAATAAAACCATCTCTATCGTAACCTATAGGCATATTATCTTTCATTATATTTTTTCTTAGGGGGCGTTTACTTTGAAGTAATGTGATATTATCATGATAATCACATTTCTAGAAATGTGATTCTTTAGAATCATTTTACCATGATAAGAGAATATTTTTGTTTACTTCATAAATTTTGATTCATGATAAATCTATCTATTTGAATATTTTTAAATATGAAATGACTAAGATTTCCTTGATATTAGTATAACAAATCTACCATATTAATTATAAAATTTTACTAACTTCATATGACGTAATTTCTAAATAAATATTTTTTCTATAAAATTGTATGTTTAATATAATTTTAGTTGAATTGTATTTTTTTAATTAAATCATAACAACTTTGCAATAAATTAAAGAATAGAAAATTCACAACCCATTTTTGAATAAATATTTAATGAATACAACATGTAATTTAATTTCTAAATTAAAATATTAAAATATTAGTATTAGTATTATTATTTTTTAGTTATATTTTATTTCTATAATTAAAATATAATTAATAAAAATAATAAAATAATGATAATCATATTAATGTAAATAATAAATAATATAACAAATAAGGATATTTTGGTAATAAACATGTAACATTCCCATCCCTTTTTATGGGAATCACATTCCCACAAATATGGTAATATCGCTTTGTCATGGGAATGTGATATTCCTGTTACGTAGAATTCTCATGTCAAAGTAAACATGATAATACGATTCTAATGTCCCAACATTCTTAAGAAAGTTTAACTTTTTCACGAAGTAAACACATTCTTAGAAGTAAGTTATGAAAATGATACTGTAATAATAATTCATTATAATGTAATATTATATAAGAATATAAGGGCCTATGGCCATTTCAAGCAAAAAAAAAATCATCTCTATCCATTTAAAAAAAGAAAAAGAAAAAAACCATATGTATCTGTCATGACTTTTAAGAAGACACGTCTTCATTTTGGTAATTTGAACATTAAAATTTCACAGTGCAGTCCTAAATTGAGTAAATATTTATGCAGTAATCCTGCAACATAGTTACCATATGGTGTTGTCTGAATGGTGTTGGTATACCAATTCTCTGATATTAAATGTTAAACTAGGCTAATTGAGTCGTTGATACATTCTTATCCGTTTTCCCCACTGGCTTGAAAAATGCCTTGCTAAAGGACACTTGGTTTGGTGGCTCAACTCCAAACTTCAGAACTTCATTAGAAAGGTTGAACTTTATTATTTGAAAATACAAGATTATATTATAAATAAAACAGTGGTTCGTTTCACAGACCACATGTCTGGAAGAGCCACTAGAGGAATATGACTCCCAATTTGTGCATTAACAAAAGTTTAGATTGCTGACAAAGAGGATTAGAAAAACTATTGGGAATAAGAGAGGAGAATAAGTTGGGTGCTTGTTTTATTCTTCGGAATCACACGGAGGATTGAGCTGTTTGACAGTGCACCCGTGAGCACAATAATGTATTAGCATGACCATTTCATTTCTGTTTACACTGAAGGTGTATCTTTTCTTTTTCAAACCTTGCTTCAATTCTTACAATTTTTTTATTTGCATTTTGTCCGATCAGATTGCAAATTTGCTTCTCAATTTATTTACTCTTATGTCGTATGATATAGAAGAAAAAATAGTGCAGTATCGGCTCAAATTGATTCAATTATGAAAAGTTTATGTTAGGCTGCAGTTTTATAAAATTTATTGTTAGAAAAAGATAAAATTATTCATTATAATATAGTCCAAAAAAAAAATTGATTCATTATTAGACTATGTAATTTACTTAAAATATTAAATTTTGGTCCTGCTATTAGCATTATTGCATATAAGAGATTTAGTTGAAGACTGATCAAATTCTTGTATTATACTTTATATCATTTCAAATAAATCTAACACAATATAAATAAATCGTAAACATGCAAGATTATGTGCCATCAATTTAATATTTATATTTTTTGTACAAAAAAGATAAATATTATTTGTACAAAAAAGATAAATATTATTTTTAGAAAGATGGCCCAGATGTGTTAACCCACACTCTCAGGCGAAATTTTAACCTATAAAGAAAATAATTTTAACTTATAAACATATAGCAATCAAAATTTGTTTTTGAAAATTCGATTTCTGTCAAATATAGATTAGAAATTTGTTTTTGAAAATTTGATGTCTGTCAAATATAGATTAACTGACTAATACAACAAAGGGGAGATAAGAAAGAGTATTTAGTTGTTGGATGGTAGCATAGAAAGCCCCACATCAGCAAAACAAAACAGAAGATCAAACAGTATTATGTCGGACCATGTTGACTTCTGCTCCTATATAAATGTTAACACCCCCCAACAAACCCCTACGTACTGAATTCCATATAATTATATGTTTACTAAGTTAGTACCATTGACATATATACATCTTCTTAGTTACTATCTTTAAATGTTAAATCAAGTTTCTTATAACTAAATGTGTGAAAGGAAATAAGATTATTCTAGTGATTTCTCAATTGGACTGACCCAGATTCTAATAAATTTGATAGGACGATTATATATTATTTTATCCTATATAATATAAATATAATCATTTGTACCATAGATTGAGAACAATTATGATTTAAATAGGTTTTGTACTTTTTTCATTCATAAAATTAAAATATATAAAATCCCATTACTGCATAAATATTTCGATATCCATTCTGACATATAATAAATATTTATTATAATTTCTTATTCACAAAACCTGCTATACCAAATACAAGCAAAAGTCAGAATTTAAAAAGATAATAGTGTAATAAGCACCCTCAAGTAATCAATAAAAAAAAAATAGTGTAGTAAGCACAACCGAATCTAGAATGTATAAATATATCCCAATAAAGGATTTCAACTGCTCTCTTTCTAAGACACCTCTTTCTTCACGAAGCAAATTCTGTTCCTCTACAAGAAAATAAATCCCAACCGCTCTACACTCTCTCTCTCTCTCTCGTCATAAAAATTTCTCCAAAAACAGAGCAATCTGATTATCCTTTACTGGTCATTTTGGGCGGCTCATTAAATCCATCACTGAGCCCCTCTTAAATCCATTAACTACAACACGTTGCCCGATGCAATCCATGATTTCCCATGCATGCATATACATGTACAAAACTTCTCTTCTTCCTTCTTCTGTTTAGCTAAAACAACAACAAATACACTCTCACAATACAACAATGGCGAGGTTTCTTCTCAAGCTCATCTTACTGTACATTCTATCCACTCTTCTTCTATCCTCAGCGCAAATAGTAAACTCAACTGAAATGGAGGCTCTGTTGGAAGCCAAAAAGGCGTTTGTTGAAGACCCATCAGGCCTTTTGGATGATTGGTCAAGTGAAAACCCGGTTTATTGCAATTGGACTGGAGTCACATGTGACCCAACTGGTGCAGCAGTGATCGGGCTGAACCTCTCGGCCGGTTCACTAGGCGGTTCAATACCTTCTTCTCTCACAAAACTCAGCCAGTTACAGTCCCTTGATCTTTCTTCTAACCAACTTACTGGACCGATACCGGCTCAACTCAACACTCTCCCCTTTCTTTCTGAACTACTTTTATACTCAAACCAACTTACCGGTATCATACCGGAAGAAATCGGTACGCTCTCAAGCCTTCAAGTGCTACGAATAGGTGACAATGTAGGTATCTCTGGTACAATACCTGACTCAATTGGTGACTTGCACAATTTAACTGTTTTGGGTCTAGCTTTTTGCAATCTAACCGGTTCAATACCCGGTACACTCGGCCAATTGAGTCAACTGCAAAATTTAAATCTCCAGCAAAACCAACTAGAGGGATCCATTCCTTCAGAACTTGGCAATTGTTCAAATCTTATTGCTCTCAGATTGGGGATAAACGAGCTTAACGGATCAATTCCGCCTGAAATTGGGGATTTATCTAACCTTCAAGTACTCAATTTGGCGAATAATTCAATTGGAGGGACTATACCAGCCAGACTAGGAGAATTGCTACAACTTAGCTATCTCAATCTCATGGCCAACCAGCTTACTGGTACTATCCCAAAATCTCTCTTCAATTTGGTTAATCTCGAAATTCTAGATTTATCAGTAAATAATCTTCAAGGAGAGGTACCAGATGGGTTTTCTCAAATGAGTGAGCTCAATTTTCTTGTGTTATCTCAAAACAACTTTTCGGGTTCAATACCGGACAAATTTTGCAACAACGGTACCAATTTGGAGCATTTAATGCTCTCTACGAATAATTTCTCAGGTGAAATACCGGCAAGTGTCGCAAAATGTTGTGTGTTAAAACAATTGGATTTGGCGAATAATAGTCTAACTGGTAGGATACCACCCCAACTTGGTGAATTATATAACCTCACCGATTTGTTACTGAACAATAATAGTTTGTCCGGCCCAATACCCAGTGAATTATTCAATCTTTTTAATCTCAAAACATTATCCTTGTATCATAATTCTTTGCATGGAGAATTAACAGAGGAGATAGGCAAGCTAGTTAACTTGGAGATTCTTTATATATACGAGAACCAATTAACTGGCCCAATACCGGTTTCTATAGGTAACTGTACCAACCTTCAAATGATCGATTTTTTCGGTAATAATTTCAACGGTACGATCCCAGCTACCATTGGAAAATTAAAAAAGCTGAACTTGTTACATGTCAGACAAAATTCTCTTTTCGGTCCAATACCACCTGAGCTAGGGTTTTGCAGAGAGTTGACAATTCTTGACTTGGCTGATAACCAAATACAAAGTGAAATACCTATCACATTTGGTATGTTAAGTTCACTTGAACAATTCATGTTATATAACAACTCGCTAGAAGGTCCAATACCTGATTCAATGATTAATTGCCGTAACATAACCCGTATAAACCTATCTAACAACCAGTTAAATGGAAGCATACTTCCTTTATGTGGGTCCCACAATTTGCTTTCTTTTGATATAACCAATAATTTGTTTGATGGAGAGATTCCAAATCAATTGGGCAATTCACCAGACCTTGATCGGATCCGACTTGGGCATAACCGATTTTCCGGTCCAATCCCTAAACTGCTTGGTAAAATTGAATCTCTTTCTCTTCTTGATCTCTCTATGAATTCCTTAAATGGGGAGATACCTAATGAATTATCATCATCCGCCAACCTTAGCCACATTCTATTGGATCATAACCAATTGACAGGTCCAGTGCCTAATTGGTTCGGCGATTTGCCTAAACTAGGGGAGTTAAGCCTTTCTTTTAATTCATTAACTGGACCTATACCTGATTCACTTTTTAATTGTTCCAAACTCTTAAAACTCTCTCTTGATCAAAATAACCTAAATGATACACTTTCCCCATTGGTTGGTGATCTTGGATCTCTAAATGTACTTAACCTTGCAAGAAACAAAATTTCGGGCCCCATTCCAACTTCACTGGGGAAACTAACGAATCTTTATGAACTTAACCTTTCGCAAAACCAATTCTTCGGTGAAATACCGTCTGAAGTCGGGCAATTACAAGATTTACAAAGTGTGTTCGACCTTAGCATGAACAACCTAAACGGAACCATCCCACCTTCTGTCGGGTCACTTTCCAAGCTTGAAAATTTGAACTTTTCTCACAACTCACTATCAGGTGGGGTCCCCACACAAATAGGTGAGATGAGTAGCCTTGTAACCCTGGACCTATCAAATAACGAACTTCAAGGCAAGTTAGACAACCGATTTTCTCATTGGCCGGTTGAGTCATTTATGAGCAACCTTGCCTTATGTGGAGGCCCGCTACAATCTTGTAGTGAAAATAATTCTACCTCCAACCATTCAGTTCTACATTCAGCTTCTATAGCTATCATATCCGCTACAGTAACCCTAACAATATTACTTCTATTAATTGCGGTTGGATTCTTTCTAAGACGCCGGTATTTGGCAAGAAAATCAAGTGAAGTGGATAATTGTAACTTTTCTTCAAGTTCTTCAAATGCCAATAAACAACTCATAATAAAAGGTTCGGCTCGGCGAGAATTCAAATGGGATACAATAATGGAGGCAACTTGTAATTTAAGTGATGAGTTTGCCATTGGGTCAGGCGGATCAGGCAAGGTGTATAAAGCAGAATTACGGACCGGTGAAACCGTAGCTGTGAAACGAATAAAAACATTAGACAATGACTCTATGTTTTTTCATGAAAAGAGTTTTGCTAGAGAAGTGAAGATACTTGGTGGGGTCCGGCACAGACATTTGGTGAAACTGCTTGGATTCATGAGCAATGGAAATGGGTCAAATCTATTGGTTTATGAATATATGGAGAATGGAAGTGTATATGATTGGTTACATGAGCCATCTGAGAAGAGGAAGAGACAATTAGGATGGGAAAAAAGGCTGAAAATTGCGATTGGATTGGCCAAAGGGGTTGAGTATTTGCACCATGATTGTATACCAAGAATTATTCATAGAGATATTAAGTCAAGCAATTTGTTATTGGATGGAGATATGGAGGCACATTTGGGCGATTTTGGTCTCGCCAAGGCGGTATTTGAGGCTAAAACAAACAATAATTCGACCGAGACTGGATCATGCTTTGCAGGCACTTATGGCTACATTGCTCCTGGTATTTATTTATTTATTATTATTATTTTTACTATTATTATTATGTTGTATTATTATGATTATTGAATTGAGCCAAGTACACGAGAACATGGGGAAGGAGTACTATAAATGGGTTGCGCATGCAAAAATCACAATTTTTAGTTGCAAAAAAAGAAAAAAAGAACAAAAAGAACTATACCAACTGCTTGACTTCAATTTTAATATGCTAATGACCTTGTACTGAAAAGTACAAAATGTTGAAAATTGAAACTTGTTACAACTATTTTGAAATATTATATGGCTAAAATTAATGAAATATGATTTTGAACCTTTTTATCATTCATAACTTATTTTTTTGTTGTAATATGTATTCCGCAGAGTGTGCTTACACCCTAAAAGCATCCGAAAAAAGTGATGTATATAGCATGGGGATAGTATTCATGGAGCTGGTGACAGGTCTTATGCCAACTGACAGGAAATTCTCAGGTGACATGGACATGGTGAGATGGGTCGAAACCCTAATTGGACGGTCACAGTCCGGCTCCTTACACAAACAGCTATTTGATTGCGTCTTACAACCGCTAACACAAGAGGAAGAAGCTTCCATGCTTGAAGTGCTTGATATTGCTTTGCAGTGTACTAAGATTATACCGGCCGAAAGACCGACTTCGAGAAAGGTGTCGGATTTGTTGTTACATGTTTTGATTAAGGTTCACAGAGTTGGGTCCTTGAAGAAGGTTTGATTAGGGTTTGGTTTGGGTGGTTTTGATTTTTTTTTTTTTTTTTTTTTTTTTTTTTTGGAGACAAGGGTGGTTTTGATTTTTGAAAGTGAATAGAATTTTTCTTTGTTGGGTAAGGAAAAAGGTATATGAAATTGATTGTCTTAGGGTTTATTTAATCATAATTCATAACAGAGCGGTTTTAAATGTTAAAAGAGTGCTTCTGATGTTTTGTTTATTCTTTTTTTTGAGAGAGAGAGTAACAGGCGTAGCCTGTGTCCACTCTAATTTTATTAAAATAAAAAGTTTTTTTTTAACATTGTACAACCTATTACATTGTACTTTATCGTATCTTAGCCCCCGTGGCAAGGATATTGATACATGCTACATGGGTAATACACGATGGAAAAGAAATCTTCTGATGGCTGTGTGATTAAGTAACTGATGTCTGCCAGAGTGTTGTTTTCCATTGCGTGGCGAGCTCTTGACTTTCTTTATAAATGATGGCGTGAGGTCTCGATTTGGATTAGAAGATACGCCGGTTTCTCTCCCTCCAGATGGACCACCATATAGCCGCACAGTTTCCGTCCTGTTTTGTTTATTCTTATTTCATGTAACTTTTTTTTTAATATAAATCGTGTTCCCTTTTCTTCTATTTGATGGTAAAGATAGCATGTTTGGTTCACTCAGTTAACCTCATAAACAGTGACGAAGCTTGAGTAAAATTTCTGGAGGAGACAAAAAAATTCTTCTTATAAATTAATACTGCGTAAAAAGTTTTTTTTGGAGGGGGGGGGGCAAATACACAGACATATATGTATTTCAAAATTTTATTCACTAAATTAACACTAATATATACTACTTTTTAAAAACTTTCGGGGGGAGGGAGAGGGGCGATGGCCCTCTCCGGTCTGAATAAAGCTCCGCCACTGCTCATAAACTGAAGATGTAAGAATCCTGCAATTTTGAAACTTCAATTTCAATTTCACTTATAAAACAAACATTGAGTTACTTTTATATTATACACCCAACGACCCAATTCTTAGTCATTAACAATAACGAGTGATTTTTTCAATTAATATAAAATTTCAAAACTCGCAGCATAGCGCGAGACTCCTCCTAGTGGGCTCAAATTCTCCTTTAAATCTTTTAAATTCAAATTGCATTTGCCTTTAAATCTTTTAAATTCAAATTGCATTTGAATATATTACCGAATCCAATATTTACCCCCACTCATTCACAGCCCAAATAGTTCCCAAGCCCAAGCCCATGGCCCATTTCTTCCAATAACATTATATCCTTCTCCCTTGTTTTGTTCGTAGGGAAGAAGAAGAAGAAGAAGAAGAAGAAATCGATCCCATTCCAGAGAGGAAGAACCAAAATCAATCAATTGATACAGAGAGAAATGGGAGGAGGAGGAGGAGGGCACGCAGATGGAGGAGATTTCAGGATGAAGGTGTGGAGCATGACGGGCGGGCCCAACTGCCGCCCGCTCCACTGGAAGCGCAACACCGCCATCGCCGCCCTCGGGATCTTCCTCGTCTGCATCCCCATCGCCATGAAGTCCGCCGAACTCGAGGTCAGTTTCGAGAGGGATTTCCCGTTTTGGGTCGTTTTTGTTTTTGATTTGGTCCTGATCTGGATGGATCCGTTGTGGGTCTTAGCAACCCTTGTGAAATTTCATTAGTACCTTCATTTTCAATATTTCATATTGAGTTCTAACGATTTCTCTCCCATAGGGATTCTGTTGTGGGATTTCTTTTGAGCAATGGTGTTTGAGTTAATTTGATGTAGTAAATTGGTTATCATTTTGTAACTCAGGTTTTTACTGAGGTTTCTTGATCAGGATGTCACATCTTTATGAAAGTCAGAACTTTTCTGTTATAGAAATGTCAATCTTTAAACTGAGATCTGAATAAATTAGCTTATCAGATAGAATGAATTCAGTATAATACTGAGAAATAGATAGTGAAGAGGAACTTATTTAATATGCATTTACTGAAGAAGCTATAGAAGAAGTATTAAAATGCCCTTTTAGGGCCATTTTTCAGTGGCCCTTGGATAGCAATTCTAGATTATAGTTGTTTTTTATGCAAATAATACCACAGGTAGGTAGTGTACATTCAAATTAGCCATGTCGTGAAATGTTAGTGATTAATTTTTTTTCTCATTTAAAGCATATTTATGTTTTAGGGATTGAATTTTGGAGCGTCATGACGTGATTAACCAAAGATTTGATGTTGGTTTAAAATTATGCTTTATGTTCTTGCTAGTTTAGTAACATAAGAAATATATGGTATATAATAGTTACTAAATATTTTTTTGTTTTTCTCTATCTGACAGCAAAGGCCACATCACCCAGTTCGTCCAATTCCTTCACAGCTCTGGTGCAAGAATTTTGGTACCAAGGAATATTGAGTGCTCTTAACTCGTGATATTCTCATATATAATAATATTATGAGGCGTATGTTTCATTCTTAGATGCCTCAGAACTTGATTGTTGATGGATGATGCTTTCTTTTTTCTTGTTGTGATTCTCTGTTTGATTTCCCTTGAAACTCTTGTTTTTTGCTCTTGAGTTGAATTTTCTTTAATAAATCAAGTATAATGTGTCTTGATGTCGAGATGACGTCCATATAGTTGTTCTTACCTTTTTCTTCGTTTGTTTGATTGTTCCAGACCTTTTTTTAACATGTTATCGTCTCCTCAAATAAATTATATATCGTGCTCGCTGCTCATTGCTGGTAGAAGATAATTTGACTCTTTCAAAATTAATTTCATTTGGAAGATAATCAAGATACATCATTGCCAATATGGAAACTGAACATGACCCAACTATCATTATCAGAAACTACTGCAACTTTGATTGACCCAACACAAGTTATTCACAAGGTCCAAAATTCACCTGAATCTGAACTGAAAAGTCCATTTAACAATTGTTAAAATAAGCAACAAGGCCGGCCATGTGTAATGGCTTACGTATAAATTAAACATCACTACTTATCATGTTAGAATAGATGGTTAAAACAATGAGCTTGGAATGCAAAGTGTATAGTTGAAGTCTTGCATCAGACATAAGGTTGTCTGGTTTCCGTAATTATTTCTTCTTCAAGGCTTCTTTTTGGAAATGGGATCAATTAGACGTATAAAAAGATATTGTTTCAAATTTAATTCTACATATTGCATGAACATTAATTCATCACTTTTGAAATATAAAAATATATTTCCTATATTGACAACATGAAATAAGATGCACCGTTCATTTTCAAGACAATTGGGACTCTCATCCATCAGATCTTGATGCTTCACCAGTGTAGTAATTCAATTACGAAGTTCAATCGATCTCTACGACTTTCTAGCGCTTTGAGTGGCAAATCCCTTTTTTTTTTTTTGTTTTTTCAACTAATTCTATGGAAGCATCCACCTGCTGACTCCCATTCTGGTCGATTGAAGTTATGCAATTTCTTTTCCACTATCATTCCCAACAGTACAAATATAATTTTTTATATTGCTATTTCGAGAACAAATTTTATTGTTCTTTGTAACTTTTTATTGATTTGTTAGCTTATTTAAAATAAAACATAACAAATAATCATTTTTACTTGTATATTCAGAAGACTAGAAACCAGTTTGTGCTCTAAGGCGTCGAAAAGATAAGGACTGACATCACTATCACAGTATCAAACACTAGGTAGATCCCGTGGATCTATCACGTTAACTTAATCTTGATCTTGTTATAATTTACAAGAATGCTTTGTTCAAGCTTGAAATCATTGGGAAATTAGTAGAAAGGTTTGACCTAATTAACAAGAAAACCCAGATCTTTTGCTCTATTCATATGTTGAAAGGCATAGCTCAACATGGTGGTTGGGGTTCTCTTACACTATAGGCTCTTCAGCATGATTTCTTCTGAGAAAACACATTTACGTGACCAACCAATAAAAAATTACCATTTGTTGTGCAACTTGCCTCGGCTCCAAATGATTCAAATACTTATACAAATGACGGTCTTTCATCAAAGTTTAATTTAAAGGAAATATTAAAAGAAGTCCCTATTTTTCTTAATTTTCATAAAATTCCACGACTTTTGGAATATTCAAAAAAATATTGTTTCTTGAATATTGTAATTTTAACTTTCTGTCATGTAGAAAAAATCACAAACCCCTTATTCTAAAGTAATTAGTTTACAAATTTTTTTTACGTGTATATGTATTTTTATTATACAACAAGTAAAATGTTCTAGATATATATAATTAAAATTATTTTGCTTTTTACTTTACGGTGGGATCATACATCCCCAATCCCTCACCTATTTTCGAAAAGAATCTAAGTTTTCGCTGAGACTTGAACTTAGAATCTCTCTCAAAGTTTAAGGATGTCTTACCACTCGAGTTATCAAGTTTTCGCGTTTCACTAATTTTATATTTTGTTGAAACAATAAAAAATTCGTAGCTACAAAACATACAATTAATCTTGTATTTTTTATAACTGAATCAATATTGGTTCTATGTTATATTAGCTTTAATTAGCTTTGTGCTTGAAATTATTCATTTAGTTACAAAATAAATATACATATAATTTTTATGTTTAAAGTCTGTAAATATATTGCTCAATTTTAAATATTTGAATTGTTACATACAAAAAAATATACAATTTTTTCTGAATTGTATAGGGGCTCGTATGTCCCTCCAGAGAAAAAAAACATGGTCTAAGCCGGACTCGAATTTGGGATCTCTCTCTTGTTCAAATGATGCGTTGACCACTTGTACTAATAAATGTTGGCAATATATATAAAAAATTGAATTGGTTCATATCATTTAGTGCATTTTTTTCAATTATTTTCTTGAGTCGAGAGTTTTTTTTCAAAAGTCCAAGGTAATTAAAAAAAAAAGTCCAAGATAAAAATAAAGACTTTTGAATGTTCCAAAAATTACCACTATTAGAATAGATTAGTGGTAAGATACTAGGTCCATCATTCCATAGGTGAGAGATTCGAATCCCGCCTCTAACAGAATTGATTTAAAAAAAACAAAAATCAAGCGATCGTTTGTAGTTTTTTCTAAAAAAAACTGTTCCAAAAATTAAGGAATGCTTTAGCAATACTAGAAATTGGGGTGAGGGTGGTTGGAAAATGTATCTTGATTTATCGTGGTGCTTGAAGTTAAAACGTAGTGAAAGAAACATCAAATTAGCCAACTGTTTTTCATTCTTAGAGAGGTATCACCAAAAAGTTATCTAGCAGCTTATTCCTCACACTTATTTCTCATGTCATTGTCTTATTGTGATATATTGTTAAAATGTCACTGTTTGGTAAAGTAAAATGGTTCTCCCTCTAATATTTGTACGAAGTAAAAAATTTCTCTTATGTAGTTAAATGAGTGCAGGTCTTAGATTTTGAATATGACATGCTAACCAATATATATTTCCAAGTAATTCTCATATTTTACTGAGAGATAAATTATATATTCCATATTTGTTGTTGAAAAGAAATAGTTTATCAATTCATAGTGTAATTAGTGCTTGCTTGAGGTTGTGAAGTAAGATGGATTTCTTGTTTGCAAGTAGTTCTTTTTATTGATGCATTATTGTTTTCTACAAGATTTTAAGCATTACATACTATATGAGGACTCTTCTGGCGTTCTGTTATCTCAATCTTTGGGTTATACATTTTCAATTTCATACCCTAGACTGGGTTATCTAGTTAACTTGCAATAAGAAATCCAATTTCAAAAAAGAAAATTTTTTTGCAATAAGAAATCTTGTACCCTTTGGGTGATCAAGAAGTTGGAAATAACTATCATTTATGTCTTAATAGGTCCACACTGTGTTAATCATCTCATTTTTTTAGATTAATAATTGGGGAAAGACAACAATTTATATATAGCAATTACTAGAGTGATCTAATACATCTTGTTCGAGCCGAAGTACAATTATTGGTCCAGCACAATCTAAAATGCCCATATAAAAATGCTTAATCTTGATTGATGGTAACAGTAAATAATGCACTTGATTATTTAAGTTACTTCACTCTCTTTTAATTATCCAAGGTAAGATTAATCAACTGTCTTTCCTTTTCTCTCAATTTCATTCCGCAATGTAACAAACTCCCCACTTAAATTTCTAACATTATTGTCAAAAGACTCAAAACTAACACGCGGTCGCAATCTCATTCTAGTAAGCTAGTAGACACATGTGTGTACCTTTGCATCATATATGTATCCCGACTGAAGAATCGCAGGTCCCCAAGCATTCTGGTTATGCGTGTGGTATGAATTCAGCCGCAGGATAATTTTTCTAAATTTTGCTTTGAATATCATTTGTTAGAGCCCAAATATAATTACTGACATAGGATGACCTAAATGGGCTCATGCCTTTGACCTTGAAAGTCCTTAAATTTAGTTTGTACTACTAGTAAATGCATTTGACTATTTAACTTATTTTCTTTAAATTATAAATTATTTAAGGTGAGATTAATCAACCTAATCTTTCCGCTAGTCAATTTGTTCCAAAATGGAACACAACCAGTCCGAAACATCATATGGTAACTGTACCATACTCACAGTGCCAATAACAAGGTGGAATCTTAACAGTGTGATTGGGCACCCTAGTTTGCATATATAGTTCTCAAATTTTAGATCCATGTTTAAGGTAAGTTTGCATTTTAATGGGAAACATAGACAAACTTTTACTCTAGTCGGGAACAGTGAAAAATATATATGGACAAATATGCATTTTAAAAGAGAATACAAGAAAAGAAAGACCTTTTGTAATCAACCAACTTACATTATATTTATCATGGAATATCAATATGCACTAAAAGATTCCTTAATTTATATGCACATTTCATGTAAATTGTAACACAATTAGGATGTTCCATATTTCAATTATCTAAAATATAAGAATTTTTTTTTCTTTTTCCCCTGCAAAATGAAAATATCGAAAGATTTCCAAATGTATCAAAGACAAAGTAACCTAATTTATTCACAATTGGCGTCAACCACTGTTGTATCGGTTATGCAAGCGACGAAAGACATGTAATATTTCTTCTTTTTCGTGGCCAGAAAAGCTACACTGAGGTTACGGTTGGATAAGCATGTGATCTATTGTTGGAGAAGAAATAAGGCAATAAAATAGAATATGCAAAATCCATATCTAGAGGAACTTCAATAAAAGAACCTGAGGCGACCGTCTTAGACCCCCTAAAATGTTAGAGCCCCACAAATGTATCTTGTTAAGAAATAAGCCAAGAATAAATGGAAATAATAAAACCAAGTCTGGTATGGACTTTTGTAATAGCTATTCAATAAACTTCAAATTCAGAAAATCAACTTTATTTGTAAAACTAGTGTTTTGGCCAGTTATTTTGGCGAAGATTATCTTCGCCAACAATGCTGGCGAAAATTTGAAAAGTTAAATTTCAAGTAGAAGGTTGAATTAGGGCTAATTTGATGTTCAAACTGACACTCGCCACCCGCGCTGGCGAAAATGGTAAATATTTAATTTTGTTAATTAAATATGGGTTTTGATGCCATATTATGAAAATATATTTTCGCCCCCTACATGTGGCGAAAATACTGTAGTATTTTTTTTTTTTTTTTCACTTTCGTCACCAGGGCCGGCGAAAGTATTTTTTATATTTCGGTAACCCAATATTAGTTAATTAACTAGGCAAATAACTCTTGGCAGTGGCGGAATGTGATTTCTTAACTTTTGCCGGCTAATCTAGTGAAAATTATGTATATTCTCCAAATCAATGGGCGAATTGAAAAATAAAGTTGGTTTATCTGCTATTTTTTGAATTAATTTTTTTGAAGCTGTTTAAAAAAACTCTCTTGTATGGCATCTATTATAAAGCATAAGTATCATATTTAAACTGCATAAAATCTATTATCATTTATATTCTAATTATATGAACTAAATTTATTATTCTTCAGTTTGATTCTTGTAAAATGATAAAACTTGCTAATTTTTGTGAACTCTTCATACTTTGTTAGTTCTATAATTACAAAGTTTTACACTTAATTTGGGACTGTATTATTTTTAAAATCCCAAAAATATGTTCGCCTAAGGCCCTACAATTACATGATCATCGACCCTGTTCGCACGAAGTATAAGAATCTTTTTTCCAAATAAACAAAAAAATAACAAAGGAAAAAAAATTAGGGAGCTGATATGTACCATCGGCTTATTTACCTTCCAGGATCACCCGAATTCAAAAATGTATAATAGAATTATAAAAAAGTGTATTGATAAACCAAAAAAGTAGAATGAACATATATAAAGATATATTGATTTACAAAGAATATTATTTTTAAATTATTAATTAACAACTAAAAAGCTATAAATGTATGGTGATGTTCTTTAGGCGTTGGTTAAGTGGATGATGCGTATATTTTCTCAAAAAATTATATGATAATATGATCATGCAAATTCATAGCAACTTAAATGTTTTTTCCCGTTTTGGCCAGAACATGATCAATGGTTAAAATATGATCATGAACATAGAAAATACACACCATGAGGATAGCACATAATTAGTTGTGATTATTATGGTATGACATCTATATACCTATGCAACTTTTAATTTGTTCATCATCCAGGCAACATGACTGTAATAGGATTTTCCAACATAAAATGTACACTACATCATTGCTATCACTTTCTTTTTATACTTGTACTACTTGAGATGAACCTAAGACATTCTTTTTTTCTTTTTTTTTTTAATAAGACACTTCAGTTTCTTCTCTTTATACCAAAAGACAAACCAAGAAACGCATATCAAGTATGAAAGGTTGTTAAAGATCTTTGTTTCCAAGTGGTAGAACATACACACTTGTCCTAAGTGAAATTGCAATAAGCCAAAAAGTTACTTGTGTAAGTTATAAGTAACCCCAATTCATGAAATAAGACAAGAAATGAGAAATCATAATAAAAAGGTTAAATATGAGGAATCAAATCATATAAAACTTGAAGAAAAAATTGAATGCATATCTCATACACCATCCATAGGCCCCTTTCGTTCGAATTGAAGTCATAAAAATGAGCAATTTTTCAGGAAAAAAGATAAAATTGAGAGAGAGAGAGAGAGAGAGAGAGAGAGTCTCCAAGATGATGCCATTGCAAAATATGAGAAGTTTATATCAATTATAATGCAACACCAAAACACAGTATGAAATTTCATCAACTTTATTATGATTTTCTCAATTCGGTTGGAATTTCTAGTTGAAAATGAAAAAAAAAAAAGAGTAAATGAAATTAACCGGTAGAAAAAAAAAATCAAACATCAGCAGTCCCACTGAAGTTGTTCAATCGAGTCGCCGCTTGATCCATACAGCATTCCGCAAGGCATCAACGCCGACTCCATAAGCTCAAGATCAAATGCATTTCCTGCATAATGTGTATCAATCTCCATTCCCTTTTCATTCGTAGAAGCATTAAAATCCACCATTAATCTCCCGTTACAATAATTTTGAGGTTGATTTTGTTGTTCTTGCCCAATGAGCCCTTGTTGAATCACTCTCACCCCTTGGCTTTGTTTTGGTACTTCAATTGTGCTCATGCTATTATGTGACCATATGGTAGACTCATCAATGAACCCACTTGGTTGGTTAAAGGAAGAAGAAGAGGGAATGGTAGCATGCTCTAAAGAGGAAGAGGAACAAGAGGCAGCATTGGTGAAATCAAAATTTGAATTAGGGTTTTGGTCTTTAAAACTCATGAGAACACCATTATCTTGGTACTGGTAGTTTGTGATGGGCATATTTGGATCATTTAAATGGAGATTTTGAGGGGGGAATGTGAGAAGTGCCGGGTTGGTGTCAATTAACGGGTTTCCTTTAATGCGGTCGAAGTTGTTCTTACTTGGAGAACTAATGGTGAAAGGTGTAGTAGATGAGGAAAAGTGATGAGAGGAGTGATTGTTGTTTAGGCTGTTATTATAAGAACCATTAGGCTTTGATGTAGTCATAAGGTTGTGAGTCTTTGGATCGAGACCTTGGGCGATTAGCTTCTTCTTGATGCATGAGTTCCAGAAATTCTTCACTTCGTTATCTGTTCGTCCAGGCAAGTGCTTTGCAATTTGGGCCCACCTGTCAAAAGAAGCAACAAGGAAAAATGAACTCGAAGTAAGATTTATCCATTTCTGATCTAGAGGAATTTTTTGTTTAGGGTTGATAACAGTAGAGTTAATTGGTATTAGATCTAGGATTAGGGTTTGAGAACCTATTGCCCAATATCCTGTGCACGTCTATGATGGTTCTCTCCTCTTGCTCTGAAAAGGTTCCCCTCTTCAGGTCGGGCCTCAGGTAATTGATCCATCTGAGCCGACAACTCTTTCCACACCTTTGCAACCCTAAAAATTACAGATCAAACACACAAGAAATTAGATCATCTCAGAGAGAGAGAGAGAGAGAGAGAGAGAGAGAGAGAGAGAGAGAGAGAGAGAACCTGCCAGTTTGGGAACAGCGCTCCAGCATCCATGGCCATGGATTGTGATGTACTTGGCAAGTTTCTCATCTTCCTCAGGAGACCAAAGCCCTCTCTTCACCTTTTGCTTGCTGCAGCAATGGTGACCCATCCAACTAATCCCTCTCTCTCAGCGCACAACACACACACACAATCGCACACAGTGTGTCCCTCTGAACTCTCTCTCTCTCTCTGCCCCCTTTTCTCTCTCTTTATGGGTCTTATTAAGAGTGTCTAATATAGCACAGCACTGCCTTTTGAACCTTAGAGGTCGTCTCTAATGGCTTACACGTGGACCCTTTACAAAGGAACGTCCCACTAGTGATAAAGGTAATCAATGTAAGACAAAATGCCATATAGACTTGGTGTACAAACTAATAGATAGAATTGTATTCTTTATATAAATTTAACATAGTTATTATTTATCTTAGTTTTTTTAACTCACTGATTGCAAATTCGAGTTTATAAAACTTCATCACCAAATCTTATTAGCACAAGCGGTAACATTATTGAAATTTGGAAAAAATCTCAAATTCGAATTCGGCGAACGTTAGAATCTCAACCCACTTATCGTAGATTAATTTCTCAAAAAAAAAAAAAATTGGCAGAATACAAAATTTCTCTTTGTTGTTATTCAACAATAACTACATATTTTTTTCTAATTAGCAAGTGTTTTAGATTTTAAATAAATTCAATGATAATGACGTCATTTTTGTTTGAAAAAAAAATAGTGCAATCCAATTATTTCATCCAATTTCAAACAATGCCAAAACTTTGTAATTAGACCATGTCTACGCAAATCTATCAAAGATTGACCCAGTCCGAGAGCATGACGGCCAAAAGAAAAATCAAATAGAATTTGGAAAAAAAAAGTTCTAGAAATGGCTTCGATTTTACTCATGCGATTTTACAAGAGTAGGACCGACCATGCTGAGAGCACTTCCTTCATGTTGGACCTTTTCTAAAACCCTAAATTTCATTTCATTTGCTTGTTTAACAACACATGCCAATATTAGGTATAAGATTCTCTAAAACATTTCTTGTAAGAACTTCATGTCGGTAGCTAGAGTTTTTTAGCCTAACTTGTTTTTTTTAGCCTAACTTGTTGGATGCAACAAATATGACAAATATAAGATGGTATATATACTTATATGGAAGTGCCTCAGTTATAAAAATAAAGTATCATTTTATAAAAAAGAAGTGTCTAACAAGATAGCCTGTTATATCCCGAATTTTTATTAAGGAAATTTTTGTAATAATTAGAAGTTAGAAGCTAAGTTACAAATATTAAAAATTATTTTTTATTAAAATAATAAACATAATATTTAATTAAGTAGTTATATGTAGTTATATGTGAAAAGATATGTATAGTATATGAAAAGTTGTGTATTTGTGAAAGATTGTATAAGTGTATGAAATAGTGTTTATTAAAAATAAATATCAATAGAGTTGAATAGGTGTTTTGTAAAAATATAAATATAAGGGTGCAATCAAGAGGTGTAAAACAAAAGAAAATAATATAAAAGGAGAGAAGCGCGAATGTGTAATTGCCTTCCCATATATCTTTTCGTTTCTTTCCCTGTTTCGTCTCTTTCTTCTCTCTATCAATACAAAAAGACGATTAAATTTCCAACAAGAAGTTTTTCAACAGATAAGTAAACCTCAAAAATATGAGAAGGATCGGTTCAATTATGTCGCATTCATTTCAAGTAAGGATTTATGTCATTAAATACGTTTATGAATTTTAAATTATTTTAAAGGAATAGTTGCAAGTTGCAACTATTCAGAATTTATATTGCAATAAAGATCGAGTTACAAGTATGTTATTACAAGTAAGTCATGACAAGAATCGCATACAAGCGCAAAATAAATATTCTAAAACCCTAAGTGTAAATTAAAACATTTCTAAAACCCTAAACCCTAAATTGGGGATCACATCCGCCACAAATGTCGCCATATCACTAGGGTTTGGCGTACCACTGCCACCATAGAAACAAGGTTTAGCATGTCCTTGCCATCACAAAACTAGGGTTAGCGGACCATTGTCGCCATAAAATTAAGGTTACCGGACCCCGCCACGGAAAACCGAGGGTTTCACGGATCCTTGAGAACGGAGCCTTCAAAAACCGAGGCGGACACGCGGTTGGCTGCTACAGCCTTTACATCATCAATGCGGCCATCAAGGCATATTCGACTACACGACCCGACAAACCGCCAATCTCTTCACTGTGGACCTATTCTGAGGAGAGGTGGAAACCTGATGACCTTTACCGTCATTGGTACTCTTCACCGTTGATCTGAACCGTCGGTTTGAACTCGATCTCTTCACTCCCTTCAGATCTGCAATGGAGCTCTGGATCGGTCCATGGCTGCCTCATACGTCCTCCTGACATAGAGATCTCCTCGCATCGTACTATCGCCACGTGCTGGCCATTCAACAGCGTAATGGTGACGATGGAGGCGAGGCGGCCAAGCATGTGTTGCCTCGCGCCAACAACTATTCGTGTTTGAAGCTTCAGATCCGGACTCGATTTGAGAAGGGGAAGAAGTAAAAAAAGGGGTGTTAGGGTTTGGTGATAAGGAAAAGGGGCAAGGGAAAGGTGGGAAGAGGAGGGTTGAGGCGGTGGGGAGGGGCGGGGCAGAGGCGCCGCTAGGGCAGCCGCCGCCCCAGATTTGGAATCGCTAGGGTTTGTTTCTCTACGTACAGATATTGAAGAGAGAGAGAGAGAGAGAGAGAGAGAGAGAGAGAGAGAGAGAGCAAGTTTGATGATTTTTAAACTATTTTATTTTTAATATATATTAAAAATATAAATATATTTTATTTGGGCTTATATTATTCGTAATAAATATTTTGTTATTTATGGAAATAGAATATTATGAGAATAATATATAATTTTTTTGAGAAAATAAAAAAAATATTTTATTGACTACAGTAAATATTTTAAGAATGATTTTATAGGATATAGAATGAGATTTGAAAAAGTGAAATTAATTAAAGTGGATATAGCCGTACTTGGTAGGTGGAAGCCAAAACTTCTGATTTACGAAAGGTCAATGGCCGAACTTACTAGGTGAAAGCTAGAGCCACCAAATCACACAATAACGAGCTCGGAAAGACTTGTATCTGTGTGCGTACTCGATGTCACAGAGCACGATCTAATGTGTGTGTGTGTGTGAAATGCCATGAGACGATATCCCAATATGAAAGGATTTTAAATATATAATAAAATGGGTGTGGCTAAACAACATACGTATGCACAACATACGTTTTTTTGCCACACCCAAAATACGTATTAAAAAAATAAAAATAAAAATTTCAACCGTACGGATGTAATATATATGTTATGAATATGTTGGAGATTAATTTTCACAAAAATCAGAATATTATAACATTGCCATCATATATCATCAAAAATATGCAGCACTATTCAAAACATATATCGGAATAATAGTTTGATGATACATGATGGCAATGATATATTATTCTGATTCCTGTGAAAATTAATCCACAATATATTCATAACATATATATTACATCCATACGGTTGAAATTTGAATTTTTACTTTTTATAACCACTTTACGGGTATTTTAAAAAAACGTATGTTCGAACATACGTATGTTGTTTAGCATCTCCCTAATAAAATATATATTTATTATGATTTATTCAAATATTTAATTACTAAAATTAATATTATTTTTAACGTATACGAAGCATACTCTTACTGAGTTTCATACTCACCCTCTTTTCTCAGATTTCAAGTTTAGTTATTCAGGAGCATCGGGTTGAGCGACGTCAAATATCGAGATAAATTAAAAATAAGAATAAAATGTAATAAAAATAAATTTAAATGCTTAATTTTTATTATTCCGTGTATATTTTTTTGCTGCTTTAATACAATTTTTGCGTTGTATATCCATGATATAAGTTGAGGATATATACGTGTGATGAGATTTGGAGAAAATATTGATAAATATGTTCTTTCTCCACTTATCCAAATATGAACTCTTTTACGAAATAAATTTCAAACTCCGCCACTATTCATTATACAAGTCATATGTTTGTACATCACAAAGAATTCGGTGTTTAATTATCATTAGCTTGGGATTGGGGCAGAGGATTCATTTAATGCTAGTGATCGGAATGAATCTTTGTCGGTGTGAGAGTGAGGGAAACTAATCTAAAATCAAGTCATTGTTGGTGGGCGAGACCTTCCATTTGTCTTCAGATTTGGATTTTGGACCCAAAAAACTTTTTGTTAACCACCTTTGTCATATTTTTCTGATATAAATTTGACCTCAAATCGTTTTGACGTATAATTCATGTGTTACCCACAATCGATCCAAAATGAATGAATTCCAAAAAAGCTCGAATAGGAACTTAAATTTAAACTTGATCTCACAAACCGGCTACTGAACTACAGAAATAATTTAGTCTTGATCTGTAGAGATTGAACCTAATGGGAACCTAATTTGAAAGAAAGGGAAATTATTTCTATTCCACTCATTTAATTGGCGACTATGAGATTTTAATCTCTAAAATTTAACCAAAATAATCAATAACAGGTAGCTTTCATAAGTTGATGCTGATCAAGTAGTACTTTAAGGGCCTTTACAGTGTACCCGAGTTGACTAGTTACACCATCAGCACGTAATCTGTTGTATACCTATATATACAACAAATTGTTCATAACTAATTATTAATTACGCAGATGAAA
Organism: Juncus effusus; assembly: GCA_027726005.1. Taxonomy (NCBI): domain Eukaryota; kingdom Viridiplantae; phylum Streptophyta; class Magnoliopsida; order Poales; family Juncaceae; genus Juncus; species Juncus effusus. Next base: position 6,312,317 of record CM050909.1, read on the forward strand.
GCTATGTTTACCTTATTAATCATAATAAATTTTTTAACAGTGTGCATCAATACTACAACAACGACGACGACAACAACAACAATAACAATAACAACAAAAACAACAACAAAAAAGAGAAAATTGTTAGCACGCATGCCAAAGTAACTTCAAGTATATAACATAAACATTTTTTTTGTAACTTTACGTTTGAAGAATATGATCATCTTTTGAAGAAATATCATGTTACAATTCATCCAATCATCTACTAACCTCATATTAGCATTATTTTACGTAGGGGTAGATTTCATATTTCTATTTAATGAACTCTTTAAATAAATTTAGAAAAAAAAAATGAATATGAGGGCTGCAGTAGAACTCGGTGCCACCACCCTCTCTTTTATTTCTGCACTCAAAGATTGCTTGTCAATGGTCATTGTCTATTTCTTGGAGTCAACGTTGTCCAAATTGATTGGCTCTTCTCTTTATTTTTATCTTTGTTATACACTTGATTAAAAAAGGGATAATTTCATATATGCCATTACAAAAACTCAAAATATCATATTTGCCATTCAAAACTTAAATATCATATTTGTCATTGTAAAAACTTAAAAATATCATATATGCCATTACAAAATCTTAAATATCATATTTGCCATTACAAAAACTTAATATATTATATTTGCCATCAAAATTTACTCAAAATTTAAAATTATCCATTTTTCCGTTAAAATTAACGGCCCAATCTTATAATTACCATTATACCCCTAAATTTAGTTAATGAATTATATTTCATATTAAAAATTCATTTGATGATCTCTCTCTCTCTATCTTTCTCTCTCCATGATTGAAATTCATAGATAAACAAAAATAATTCTTACTTCAATTTGTTAGTCAAAATAATTTGACACGAGAGAAAAAATCATTCAAAAAAAATAATCAATTCATTTCTCTCATATCAAATTCTTTTGACTTCAAATTAAAAGAAAGATTTTTTTTTGCTTATATATATGAATCTAAATCATGAAGAGAGAGAGAGAGAGAGAGATAGAGAGAGAGATGTTTAATATGAATCTAATTCATGAAATGAATTTAGGGATATAATGGTAATTATAAGATTGGACCGTTAATTTTAACGGAAAAAATAGATGGTGTTAAGTTTTGAGTAAATTTAATGGCAAATTTGATATATTAAGTTTTTGTAATGGCAAATATGATATTTTAGATTTTGTAATGGCATATATGATATTTTTAAGTTTTATGATGGCAAATATGATATTTAAGTTTTTATAATGGCAAATAGGATATTTCGAGTTTTTTGTAGTGGCATATATGAAATTATCCCATTAAAAAAAATACCAGGTACAATTAGGACTCAATATACCATATGGTAATTCATAGGGCAAATTATAAAAAAAATCTGTCCGTAATTTGATACTAATAATTTTTTATGTTTTTTTAATAAGATCTTGTTGATACTAATAATTAATTTCCCATTAATCTCATTAACCTTGTTAATGCAAATTACAGTGCTACTTACTAATAAATCCAGCAATAATCTCTATGTAGCTTTCATAAGAATGCTATGTAGTTGCTAATTTGGGATTCAATCTTAAGACCTCACGTTTGAGTATTATCTAATGTTAGCCAATCTTGTTAAAATATTTATTTGTTAAATGACTCCTTTAAACATAACACTTTTAATATGAAAAATCTAATTTGAAATAGAGTTAATGGAGGGATTATTTTGTAAAGCACATATATATAACATAATTTCCTCTATGCTTCTCCGTTACTACTCTCATGTTTGTCATCATCTTTGCTCCGTCCTTTTTTTATTTATAATCTTCTACTATATTGAGTACGACACTAAATTAAATTAGACAAATTATTCACATGAAAGGTAACGAGCATAACGAGAGAGAGAGAGAGATAGCTTGAATGAAACGCATAGCCGGTAGATAACTTTTACTTTTGTCTATACGTGTGTTTTTTGTTTTCTTCCTTGGATGCAAGAAACTGTGGACCCTTTATTTGATCTTTTGGGAAAACTTTAATTTTAGTCTTCTTTTTTAGAACCATTTTAAAGTCTGTTTTTTCCTATGAAAAGGAGTAGATTTCAAAGTCTTTTTAAGAGTGATTCATTGGAAAACCAGCAATAATCTCATTAACCTTGTTAATGCAAATGAGCAACTACATAGCATTCTTACGCATAATTCTAAAAATTAATCTAGATCCCCACCATCTGTAGCCGATCAGAGTTCAAATCTTCTGTATCCACTGTATCCATTGGTAATGTGTGGGGCCTACAACATCAAGGGTTAAGAGGCCGGCTATGCAGCCGGCCACAGAAGATTTTGAACTCAGCCGATCACTCCTAGGCCGAGAAGGTTGTGCTAAATGTTTTTCCGCCTAATGTGCTTCTAGGGCCGTTTGGGGCTGCCTAGGGTAGGACTGTTTAATTCTCACCTCGGCCCCTTTTTTGTCTGTCTGACCCAATTTTTTTATGGTTTAATTTTTTTATATATGAGATTTGAATGTATTTGTTTTGTTATTCAGACTTTATTAGATTTTATGAATTTGTTTGGATTTTCAATGTGTTTGTTTATTTGTTTATTTTAGAATAATTTCTTTGATGTTATTTAGATTTTGATATAGACCATTGGCTTATTTGTCATTAGTATCGCCAGAACTCACTACTATATAATAGATTTAACGGTAATATTTACATCAAATAGATTTAACGGTATTCATGATATTTGAATGATTTTACAAAGGTATTGGTGTAGTTTATGTTTTGCAAGAGTATACGTGAAATTATGATGTTTTTGGGGCTATACATGAAATTTCGCCAATACAATATTATTTAAAATAATAATCGGTCTAGTCTGCAATTAGTTCCGATTATTTTTCAATTAATTCTTCTAAACTAGCCCGTCGGTAGCTATTTTTCATTTTTGTTGATCCCGACCATTTGACAGTCTTAAACACGCTTAATTAGACAAAAAAAAAGACAGTTCCGCCTGAGCCTTTGGTGGAACTGCGTAAAATTCATTTTTTTTCAGGTTAAACTCTTAATTTAGAAGACCAATTAGCTAAAAAATTACGAATTCAGCAACTCTGGCGGAACCGCTAATTTTATATTTTTTTTGCCTCTAAACAGCCATGAAAGTTTAGCACAAAAAAAAAATCATTGTTCTGCCAGAGGGGCTGGCGGAACAGTGAACATTTTTTTTTTTTTTATTAAATTTTCATGGTTGTTTAGAGGCAAAAAAATATATATAAAATAGGCGGTTCCGCCAGTGGGGATGGTGGAACCATAAAATTCATAATTTTTACGTTAATTCCCCTTCTAAATTTGGAGTTTAGGCTGAAAAAATAATTTTTAATCAGTTCCGCCAAAAATTCTGACGGAACTGTCTTTTTTGCCTAATTAAGCATGTTTAAGACTACCAAATGGCCGATATCAACAAAAATGAAAAAAAAGATCGGTCTAGCGGAACCATTACAGTTCCGTCAGAGCCTCTGGAGAAAATACTAGTTGTTGAATTATTTTCAAATCATTATTATTTTATGGATTATTTTTAAAAAAAAGTGCTATTAAAAAAAAAGTCGAGAAAAACATAAATTTATTTGAATAAATGGGCCCCAGAACAGAACCACTTCCTTTTAATTCCAACTACCAGTCAAAACCTCCAAACTCTTTACCTCCCCTTCTCACCCTCCATTCCTCTCTGTCTCTCACTGATTCTAGGCTTAGGTAACCTTACTACTTAAAGCAGGTCATAGCTATATCCCAGTCACACTGAAAAAAAAAGTAGTGCTATTATTAGTAATATACTTTTTGGCACAGTTAGTGCATTTATTGAACATGGATAGCTCATACGAGAATGTCTCTACTGATTCAAGAGGTACCTCTTTTTGTTCAAATATTCCGTTTGCTCCTGTTTTTTCCTTGTTCCTCGTGGGACGGACAAGTCGTAAGTGAAACATCTCGTGTTGCTAATAAGGGGCTTGTTTGGATGTGTTAAATTTTCTAGTATAGTATTAGAATATTTTTAGTGATTAGGATTTGCAAAATTTAAATACTAAAGTATTATAAATTTTAGGATGTGTGAAAAAGTATTACGTTTGAATGTAAATTAACAAATTTATAGGAATTTATAATATAATATAATAATTCCTAAAAAATTTACTAGAAAAAAACTTAACAAAAAGTTAAGTTTTCAAAGTGAAAACTTTTGTATACAAAATTTACTAAAAGTTGAAAAATATTTCTAACACTAAACTAAACCAAACAAATACTAGCCATCCAAACAAGCCCTAACTAGTAAATGATGTTTTTGGTTATTATCTAAACAGTAGAAATTTGAGGGTAAAAATGAGGGCTGGCAATCCACTACAGCCTTTATTGTTCTTGTCCAGAGCTGTTCTCTGTCTTAATTGAATATGTCCAAATTTTCAATCTGTTCTCTTTCTTTCTTTTTTGCATTGTCAGAGGAAAGTAGCCAGGACTCAAAGATGGAATTCTCAGAAGAAGAAGAGGCACTTATTGCAACAATGTACAGATTGATAGGAGAGAGGTTTGATTTCTAAATTAATACTTTAGATTAGATCAATAGATTACATCGATTTAAAGCCCTTGAGACAATTTTATTTGCTACAATCTTGTTGTAAGATCACATTTTACCATTAATTTGATATTTGTAGATTTGATCAATCATAAACACTTAATAATGAGGATCTTATATATAAAAAGTTTCTCAATATCTCAATTTTTTGTTCCAATTCGCCTCCGGAAGCTTCAAGAAAAAAAAAAAAAAATTTTGTTCCCCAATATCTCATTTATTTGTTAAGAATATATCTGTGTATTATTAAAAAAGGATAAGACGTATCCATACATTTAGGATCAGAATTTTTCATAAAGCGATCGTAGAAGATAAAATCTGTACAAAATTTTCACATATAATTAAATAAATCTTTAACTTTTTTTTTTTTTTGAGGACGCCGAGTATTGAACTCGGGTCGCATACTTAAGAGGTAAGTGTTCTTGCTAATGGGCCACTGCCCTTTTCTTTACTTTTCATTAGAAAGGAAATACAACTTTAATTTTTCAAATTCAATCATATCAATTCTTAGAGCTGATTTCTCAAATTTTGGTGCCTTGGAACTTGAACCAGGTGGCCGCTGATCGCTGGAAGAGTACCAGGAAGAACAGCTGAAGAAATTGAGAAATATTGTATTTCTAGGTATTCTTCCTCAAGTGAATAAATTCAAATGGCGACATTTGAAATTTATCATTTTGTGGTGAAAACTGCCTTACATTATACTTTCTGGAAATATTTGATGTTATAGTTTTCATGTTAAAGAGCACTAAATGGTAGAGACTTTCATTTTTTTTTCTTCTCTCTCATCTATTTTCGGGTGAATGTAATTTACTTTTTTTTTTGCTCATTTATGTACACATTTTAGTTTTATTGTATTATTATTAATGGCTTCTATAAATCTTTTGACTCTATTGGTTAACACTTTCAAACAAAATTGCAAAAGCAAATCCAATTGCACACCGGTGGTCTTACCACTTATCATCACATGGGAGGTTATCAGTTTGAAACTGCCTCTTCAAAAAAAATAAAATTACAAAATTCCGCATCCAAATATAGCCAGAATTTCATGTAACTGAAGATTATATTATTTTGAATTTTCGAAGGAAACATATATTAAATTTTCCCCAAAAAAATAATAAGTACCATCAAATAATGAACAATTATTAATACTTATATTTCCATCATCCAAATGAGAATATGAACGAACCTCTCTTTCGAGCAATTCCAGATTTATTACACAAACCAATTATCCGAATAATAAAAATACACATTTACACACATGTTACCTTTCTGGGTAAAAAATATGGTGGGGATCCTTTTCACATTTTTTTAGGCGGGGGATCCTTTTCACGTTAACACAACAAACCCAGTTTCTTACCATTTCATCTCAAACTTTTATTTGTGAAATAAAATAAAACATGATTAATGCAAATAGTGCAAATAGCTTATATAGCTTATTTTACATGCGATTCTTCATAAATTAGCGGATTTTTTTGAAGAATTTTTATTTCGCATAGAGATCAATAGAACCTATCTGCAATCTTGATTGAGAATCAGGATTCTTCACCGATAGAACCTGAAATCTGGTGACAAATTAAACCAAAATTAAATTATGACATTATTAACATAGGTAAGGACCCCAATTGAGATCCCAAACCTTTTATGAAATGTAGAGTTTCATATTGCTCTATCAATTAAATAAATACAAGTACCTGAATGTATCAGCTGAATATCGAGTTTCAACTCTGAAAGATTTCCGTAAAAATCTGCCTTCAAAAAATTGAGAGCTATGTTTGTCTATTATTTCCCAGTTCAAGCCTCCGTCCACACTTACTTCAAGAACCGTAAAATGCAAAAAAAAAAAAAAAAAACTTACATAATATAAAGATTTGCATAATTATTTTTTAACAGTTTACTACCTCAAAAAAAAAATTATTTTTTAACAGTTTTGATAAGAGTAGCAATTCGTGGGATCCCTTTCAGGGAAAGCATTAGCTGATACCAGATCGTATGATTCTAAATCGTACAATTTATCATCATGCACCTTATAAATCAACCAACACCCTGAAAAATCACAAGTGGAACAACGTAAGCTTAACATGTGATGCGTGTTAGAAATAGCACTATTTATTATCTTATTTAAATACATTTAATAGAAATATCATGGTAAATTAATGTTTTTAATTTATTGTCCTACAAGTTCATGATTCTACTAATATAAATATGTTTTGAATATTTTGTAGGAAATAAGATATAATTTGGTGCAACACAGAGGAGGATGGATTATGAACCAAAACAAAACATGTCATGGTCCATGGACCATGTTTAAGTCAAAATATGCTAGGCTCATTTCTCCACCTCATCAATCCTCTCTCCCAAACCTAGACCAATCACATACCCTCTTTTGACTTAACCATTAGATTAAGTCATAACCACCCACTAATCTCTCTGGTTAAATCCTAACCATAAGATTCATTACTTAATCTTTCTCCCTCTCTCCATATTTAGAAAGAAAAATTCCTCATTATCATTCCCTCTCATCTCTCACCATCCATCATCCACCATCCTCATTCCACCATCTCACCATTCCATCATCCACATTCCACCATTCCATCATTTTCTCTTCCCGTTCTACTCCATAGTTTTGAAAAAAAGAAAGGCAAGAAAACTTCAAGAACGGATCAAGAAGAGTTTTCTCTTCTCGGTTTTGAAGTAAAGGAGAAGACCGATTTCAAGATTGTGAAATGCTTCTAAAATAGGGTTTATTTTCTCCTTCTTTCCCTTGTTTAATTTTGTTTCTATGATGTTTGAAAGATTGGTATGTAGAGGTAGAGTTTTATTTGGTATTTGAATGCTTGAGGATTGATTTTATTGTAGAAACTATATATTTGATGGTCAATATTAAGATTTCTTAAATTCTTGATATTTGTTAAGTTGATTTTATTATTTTTTAATCTATTATGATCGAATAAAGTTGTTAAAGTTTTCTTGCACTTTTCTTGATCAATTTTGGCATGACAATATTGTATGTTTAGTATAAGCTTTCTTATTAGATATATTTCATTTTGTCGGTAATTCTTAATTTAAATTAATTAATTGAATTGTTTATGTTTTTAACTTTCTAGATTCAAACAACCAATTAGTTAGGGTTACAATCATTTAAACTTGCTTGTAATTGTAACCATATTAACAAGAATTATAAATCTTTTAGCTTTCTAGGATTACTAATCTAATAACTCAATACTTTGTTTTAAATTCCTTTGACCAATGATAGTATCATATACCAAAAAGAATCCAAATGCCTCTACATTTTATTAATTCGTTTCAATCCGTATTAACCATATATATTATTACTTGTACTACTTTATTAAATAATATATTATTTGCCTAAATCCCCTTTTATCACTAAATATTATCCCTACTACGTATTAAAAACATACTTTAGAGATTATTTTACTATATTCTAAAGCGATTTACATCCCGACTCTCTAAGATTGACCCCAACTTACCTCTACTACATTAGTTAGTAGATTAAGTTGCGGATTATAATATAAATATTTTTTGTTGGACGAAACGCAACTAAATCGCTTCAACAACATGTACCAGCACTATAAAAGAATTATTACCAATATTATTATTACAATACCTTTAGCTCCATTTGGATCTTCCCATTTGTAAGCACGGGTCCCATCAAATGCTGAAGTAGCCTACAACCAATTTTTTTAAAATTAATCTATAATATTAAAAAAATATCTGAAAAGAAAAAAAAATTTAATATATAAAAACTGAAAGCAAAACAACTTACTATTCCATCGGGAAGTTGTTCGCCACTTGCAATAACCATACGACAACACAATCCATCATTTAAATAATTAAAAATTTTATAATTATTATTAGCAATCTCATCAATTAAATCCATAGCACCTGGTATAGCTAAAGAAGTAACCACCGGATTTCCATTTAATCCAACTTTGATCAATCCATCATCACCAAACTCTCTCTTTAATGAAATCGCGGCGTGCAATTTTTCAAAGAACCCCTCGTTTTTTCTGAAATCGCATGACCTTTGAGATCCATAACAGATTTCCTATCTTTGAAGGGTTGACTTTTAAGGTCAACAAGCAAGCCCTTAACTTTCTCTAAAACTCCAAGAATTTTAGGGGTATTTTGGTCAGATAAAAGTAGAGAAAAGGCTGTGTGTATTTCTGTTACGTGATTATCTATACATTTACGTATTGGGCAGGATGAGAGAGAAAGTGCCTCGGTTTCAGTGAGACCTAATTTGGATCTAGATTCGTGGCACTCATCGGACCAACTTTGTCGACCCGGTAAGGATAAATAAGGATCCGAATTGAGATGAGAGCGTTCAAGCTCTTGTAATTCACTCTCATAACGGTTATTTAGAATTGTTTTAATTTCTGATGAGTAATTGTTTCAGCATCTATTTGTAATTGAATGAAGAATAGAAGATATATCTTCTGTGGCAATTTTCCTCCTGTCCAAAAGGTGCAGGACGTTTAAGAAATAATAAATAAATTTTGGAAAGTATACAAATACAATTTTTTATTTTCTGGGATATGATGATATGTTCTGATTTTATACTCGTCCCATTTCCTTGTGTATCGTTTTGTGACGTCATGAACCCCATCTTTTGAAATACCAATAATATAATCTAATTTCTTGCCCCACCTTAAGAAAAATTGAAAATAAAAAATAGTTAGGCATGCTGATTTTCCTTAAATAGCAACTTTCTTAGTGTTCTGTTTGAGATTTTCCATAAATAGACATAAAGTTTTATTCTCACTAAATGTGTTTATAAGTTATATTTATTAGGCATAAAGTTTTATTCTCACTAAATGTGTTTATAAATTATATTTATTATTTTTCTCAAGGCTTAATTGTGCCAAATTTCCAAATAGAACATTATTTTTATAAAAAAAAACTTTGTTTTGATGGAGATAGTACATATACATACCCATTTTCATATAATAGTGGGTTATCATATACACCTTCACATGGATCAAGATGCATCCACCTAACCATAGAAAGTAAAATCAGACAAATTTTTAGCTATTTAAAATAAGGGAAATGGAAAATCACGACGGATACTGTAGTGACGAATTGAAATTATATACTGTTTTCATTTTTTAAATATATACTATTTTACCGAATGAATTTTTATATAGTTTGTTTTCAGTTTATATGTTTTCAGTTTATATGTTTTTAAATGTTATTTTCATTTTTTTATAAATATATATTGTTTTACCGAATGAATTTTTATATACTGTTTATTTTCAGTTTATATGTTTTTTTTTTCAGTTTTTATATATCGTCGCTGCAGCGCGACGGTATATACCGTTGTGATATATCAGATCCCTTGAAATAAATAATAATTAAAAGATAAAACATATTATCTGAAAAATATTATACCTCCCAAGGAAATTTGAATAATACTCGGTCCAAACATGGTCAGTGAAATCAAGTATCTGAAAAATAAAAGGTAGAGAAAAACAACCAAATAACTCCAATAAGATATCTAAATTAGTAAAGGGGAAAAAGTAAGATCTTGATTCTAGAAAATTAAAATGAGAATAATTATCTTAGACATTTTTATAAACTAACCAGACGAGCATCATAACCAAAGGAACGACAATAGAGTTTGAAGCAATTCTCCACACCGCCCCTTTCTTGTTTCTACAAGCTGGTAAAAATAAAAAATAAAATAAATAAAAGTTACTATATCCAATTAAATGAATATTATTCTAACTAAGAGAAGAAAGAAAAGGAACAAGACTATCAGAAGTGTTATATTAGACCTTATAGGGATCATTATATCTTGGAAATCGAGTCATGCTTGAACAGCTCTTGCATCTATGAAACATATTGCCAAAATAAGTAAATGAAATTATATAAAGAAATACAAAAGAATTCACACACAATTAAAATAAATATAAACACAAATTAAACAAAAAAAATAAAGGAAAGGACCGGGTCACTCTTTTATAAATGTTGTACAAACTCTTTTAGGATAAAGGAAATTAAAGGTTTTTATTACATGATGGAGATTAGTGATGTTAGTTTCATATTTTAACTTACAACTTACAAAAGGAAATTAATTTTTTTCAATCATATGATGAAAATGATTTGTCAGATTTACCTATATATTTCAACACATGAAGCATCAAACTCGAGCTCAGCACTACCGCATTTATCACAAGGGGGTGCATCTACCCATCTGAATTAAAAAAAAGTATAGATGTATTATATATACCATTTCTCGAACTAAATATTGTGTTTTCTCAAATATCCTTTTATAAATTTTAATTCTAATATTATTTGAGAATTACACAAAATTTAATAAATATCACCAACAAAATGAAATGATTATTAATAATTGCAGATATTTCATATATGAACATAAAATGCTAATGCTTTAATATAAGAAAAATTATGTTATTGGTATGTTCTCTATGTTTCGGAATTATAGTTTTTCTTTCCGTCTAACAGATCACTATGACTATGTCCGACACATTACATAACAGATTGTCCAATGTAAAAATCAAACCAACTCCTAATGATAGATGGAGTCCTTCATATCACCATAAACAAATTAGTTTGAGCAGGAAAAAAAAAAAGTTGGTATAAAGTATGAAAAATAGAAAAAAAAAGTGCTAAAGAAATATAAATCAATGTTACTTGCACGTGCTAAACCAATTCGTTTTCAAAAAGCAAATGACGTAGAAGCAGAAGGCCTTTTATATGGTTTAGGTTTAGTTCATAATTCGAGGTTACGACTATTACTGATTGAGAATGACGGTAAAAATTTAATAGATACTATATATATCACAAGGGGTTGCATCAAAAGAAACCTGAATGACTGTTTAAACCAGAAGAGCATTTGCAGCAAGAAAGCATGAGATTCTTCATCTTTTGATGGGCTCAAATTTCCTTCCTGTTCAATAATATAATTTTTTTTTCAGTTATAAACACTCAAAGAGTTTCCAATGAATCATGATTGGTTCTAAAAATTCAAAGACACTTAGAATTAATAATAAATACCTTGACTAAGGAAATCAAGGCCTTCTCCTCAAGCTCATTCAATGGAATATTTTCTCTAGCAGCAATTTGGCGTCTTGTATCCTCATACTATGTCCAAAAAAAATTCCAATTTAAAAAGAAAAAAAAGGCAATTTTAGGTCTGGACCTTATTTCTCTCTGTGTCTATGGAAGCACTCTGCGCAGTACCAATCGTGTTAACAAAACTACTGATGATACTACTGTGGATTATGGATGCAGATAGGATATGTTTGACTCCTTCAATTTTGGTTGTTAATAAAGGCAAATCGATAAATAGAAAAATGGACGGATAAAATGACATCCATATGTGGTATTATCAATATTTTAGGAAAAAAAAAATTATAGAAAAAAATAGCTTTAAGAATAGCTAGGGGCGTACAACAAAATCACCAACCCATCCAACTCAACCCAATAGAGTCTAATCCAGACGGGTTTTGAAGTTATTGGATCGGGTCGGATTAGTATTTTAAATAATCCAAAATAACGGATTGGATTGCGGGTTTGCAACTGAAAATCTATTTTAATCCAAACCAATCCATACAAGTTAATTAACATATAAAATATTTCTTTTTTTATCAAATACAATTAATGTCATAAAAATATTTTTTCAAATCTAAAATTATAACTTTTCAATAAAATGTTAACATAAATAAAATTTCACTATTATTATTAAAGATAAAAATGTTAAATATAATTATTCCAATTAGAGAGAATTATAAGAGAAAATATAACAAATAATAACTCGTTTTACAATCAACTCAGCAAATTCAAAGGATAATTACGTGGTGAAAGATTGACATCGTAATATATGAATGATATAAATATTGCCGGATTAGGGGGATTTTTAAGCATTTATTATCGGTTTGGGTGAGTTTTGAATTAAATCTCATCGGATTGGGTGGATTTCAAATTATTACGGGTTGGGTCAGGTTGGAAAAATGCTAATCCAATACAGTTAGAATGGGTTTATATTTTGACCTAAATCCGTTCAACTCAATCCATGAACAACCCTAAGAATAGCCACACCCTACATTTTCTCAAGATAATTCAATCAGCACTACCTCAAATAGGAAAAACCTTATGCAGAGGATGAACTAGCATCGCGTACTTGGAACATAAAATAGTATGTAAATTACAAAGAACTCACCATCATACCTTGTTTCAAGTGAGATTCAACCCGCTCCCTGAATTCTTCAGCCTAGTAGTGACAAATAAAATAAAATAGAGTAAAGAAATTATAATTAGTCACATTATAATATATAGAAACTCACCATCTCTTAATCTGGCTTCACAATCGACTTGGACAAATTCTCAGATTCTTCAATTGAGATCCATGCTACCATCTACAAGGCAATGTTCATCTTCTGCAAGTATCGTCAAAGAATGAAAAAGAACAGTCGAAAACAAGGAAGGGTCTTTGTATGATACCATACCATCATGTTAGACCTTGCAATTCTACATCTAGTAAATAATTGAAGTATCTTGTAATTAGATGTAAACTTAATACTGAAACTAGTCATTCATGATAATATAAATATGGGAAATTTGCAAAAAATCCCCTACATTATCCATAAATTGTAAAAAAGCCCTGCCTTATTGGAAATTGCAAAAGAGCCCCTGCATTCTTGATAAATTTAAAGCATATATTATCTGATTGTGTGGGTTTTGAGCTAAATTTCATCGGATTGAGTGGGTGTTGAAGTATCACGGGTTGGAACGGATTGGAAAAATGCAAACCCGGTATAATTGGGTTGGGTTCATAATTTGATCTTAATCCGCTCAATCCAACCCATAAACACCCCTAATTTCCCATTTATCTAATTGGCTGACATGTATGTACAAGACTTTGGTTGATGAGATAAGTTCACATATGAACAGTGTCAGGAATGAACTTATTTGTATTTTGCTTACAGTTATTGAGACTCTCATTCATTCAAATTACAATATGATACTTGTATTTTTCTCCATTTTGAAGAGTGCGAGGAATTTTTTTTTTTTTTTTGCCTTGGGGCAGAGAAGTATAAAAAACTAAGAGAAGACGCACAAATGCGCAAATAATTTAGTAAAATTAAACTAAACAAAAGCAACCAATATTCTCCATTCCTACTGAAGTCAACTCTATAGAGAAGAAGTCAACTGAAGTCTCTCTCTTTCTTTCCATACCACATTCATAGGAGCAAAAAGAAAGAGAATAATAGCAAACCTTTTGATCCTCAGGAGCGGGGGAGATGACTTCATTTGTGCAGACTAGTCACAAGGGCTACTGTATCCTGGAAGGATATTCATTGACCCTGTGCACACCAATAATTACTGATGGGGACGAATAAGTCTTTAAAGACAGCGATATTGTAATGTGAACAGAAGCCATCTCATTAAGCTCCATTATATTCTCTAAATCCCTACACCCCACCAACAATCTTGAAGACTTATTCGGTATGGTCCCATTCCGCTTCTTTACTTGCTGATTCTAAAGTTATTAGTTTAGCAACCATAGTTGAGTCTGCTATACATGTGTGTTTGTTAGATTTCCAAGAGACTGCCCTACCAGCAAGTGTAAGTACCCAACCGCTTGTTGAAGTATGATCTTCTCTATCTGTTATCTAACTAGCATCACTATATCCATCTAATACTAAAGGATCACCACAATAAGAAATACCATAATTAATGGTTTTCTTTAAGTACTCTTCGTATTGCTTGCCAATGTAACTCATTTGGGTTACTAGTGTACCGACTTAGTTACTTACTGCAAAAGCAATATCAGGTCTGGTACACGTCATAGCATACATTAAGCACACAATTACTTGTGCATATTCTAAGCCCTACCATTATTTGGCACTAATTTCACACTTGGATCATAGGATGTTGATACTGGAGTACAATCCAGATGATCAAATTTATTTAATATCTTTTCGATATAATGTGACTTGGATAAAATTATATTGTTATTATTTCTAATAATCTTAATCCCAACTATCACATCTGCAACACCCATATCTTTCATATCAAAATTGTCAGATAAGAACAATTTTGTCTTTTCTACTATTTATAAGTCTGTGTCAAATATCAACATGTCATCGACATATAGACATATGATACTCTTATCATTATTAAATTTACAATAAATGCATTTATCTGATTCATTTATTGTATATCCATTTGCCAATAAAATTTGGTCAAATTTTTCATGCCACTGTTTTGGCTCTTATTTTAGTCCATATAATGTTTTAACAAGTTTACATATTTTCTTTTCTTGACCAGGTAGAACAAACCCTTTAGGTTGTTCCATGTAAACTTCCTCTTCTAAATTACCATTTAGAAAAGTTATTTTCACATTCATTTGGTGAATCACCAAATTATGCACAGTTGATAGTGCAATTAAAATTCAGAATGTTGAAATCCGAGTCACTGGTGCATATGTATGAAAATAATCGATACCCTCTTTTTGAGTAAATCCTTTTGCAACCAGCCTAGCTTTATATTTATCAACTGTACCATCCACCTTCATTTTTTTTTTTTGAAAAACCATTTGAAACCTATTGGTTTATAACCAGGTGGAAGATCCATCAACACCCAAGTGTTGTTTTCAAGGAATGAATCCATTTCATTATTTATTGTCTCTTTCCAAAAGATGGCATCATGTGATTTCATTGCATCTGTGTAAGTCACAGGATCTGCATCCGTATTAAAACAATATGGAATTTCTTTATTAACAGAAGTTCGTGTACTTTCAACTAGATACATAAAGAAATCCAGTCCAAAATCTTTTCCCTTTCTGATTCTTTTACTTTTCTTGGGTTCATAATTTTCGACTTTATCATTTTCAGAAAATTTTAAGTTGGGTCTAGGAATTGAATTAAATCTATTTTTTTTAATCAAATATAGCATCTCTTGATTCTTGGTTCGACTACCATGAACCTATATGCTTTACTGTTTTGGGCATAACCCAAAAATATGCATTCAATTCCTCTTTCACCAAATTTTCTCTTTTTCGGTTCTGGTACTTTTACAATTGCCCTACAGCCCCAAACTTTAAAATAATTTAAATTTGGTTTTCGTTTCTTAAAATATTCATATGGTATGATATTATTATTTTTAGTAGGGACACTATTTAAAATATGGCAAGCTGTTAATACAGCTTCACCACATAAACCTTTAGCCATACTTGAATTAGAAAGCATTGCATTTATCATTTCTATTAGGACCCTGTTTTTCCTTTCTGCTACACCATTTTGTTGTGCCGTATATGGTGCAGTCATCTGATGTATAATACCAGTTGACTCCAAGTCGATTATGCCATAAGCAAGATGAGTCAACAATATAAGTGGAAACGACATTATTATTTATGACATTGAGTTTAAATATACCATTACATAAGTAACCATTCCTAATAAATTTACCACCCTTGGACAGATAAAACTTATCTGCCTCTTGTGGTACATGATAAACATCACGGAAAACAAGAGTCTTCCCAGAAGTAAATTCGAGCTCACAGGTTCCTTTGCCTGCAACCTCCACGATGGATGAATTTCCTTTGTACAAGACAGTTCCTAACTTTACCGGCTCAAAAGTCTTAAGAAGACTCTTGTCCTTTCACATGTGCCGGGTGATACCTAGTCAACCCACCAAGCCCCACCCGCCTAAACTGTGCGACTTAAACGAAGATGAACGTTTGTTTGCCTTTTTCTAGCAGATGCACCGGTCAGCGTACAAATAATTCAGTAATGTTATTACGTTCGACACCTCATATCTCACTAATAAATAAGTTACATGAATTTCAATAGCAATTAGTGGTATCTATTTTTTAAGACACGCTAAATATTTTATTTCACTATGTATGTGCATCTACAACATGTCATTCAATCCATTTATTGGCATCAATCACCATGCCAGTCGACTCTCATGGGTCGTGCTTTGTTACCTAACGGTACCGACACATATGTGTAGTTATTTCAGACATGGGTAGCGTGTATAATTGGATTCATCCCAAACTCTTTAATAACCAACCAGATCAATGCTGCTATTTGTGTGTGTGTTTTTGTGGGGGGGGGGGGGGGGGGGGGGGGGGGGGGGACGGCATAGACTCTGTTTGTGACATATAAAAAAAAATAGCCAGAATTTCATGTAACTGAAGATTATATTATTTTGAATTTTGGAAGGATACATATATTAAATTTTCCCCCAAAAAATAATAAGTACCATCAAATAATGAACAATTATTAATACTTATATTTCCATCACCCAAATGAGAATCTGAACGAACCTCTCTTTCAAGCAATTCCAGATTTATTACACAAACCAATTATCTGAATAATCAAAATACACATTTACACACATCTTACCTTTCTGGGTAAAAAACATGGTGGGGATCCGTTTCACATTAACACAACAAACACATTTTCTTACCATTTCATCTCAAACTTTTATTCATGAAATAAAATAAAATATGATTAATGCAAATAGTGCAAATAGCTTATATACCTAATTTTACACGCGATTTTTCATAAATTAGCGGATTTTTATGAAGAATTTGTTTTTCGCATAGAGATCAATAGAACCTATCTGAAATCTTGATTGAGAATCAGGATCCTTCACCGATAGAACACGAAATCTGGTGACAAATAAAACCAAAATTAAATTATGACATTATTAACATAGGTAAGGACCCAATTGAGATTCCAAACCTTTTATTAAATGTAGAGTTTCATATTGCTCTATCAATTAAATAAAGACAAGTACCTGAATGTATCAGCTGAATATCGAGTCTCAACTCTGAAAGATTTCCGCAAAAATCTGCCTTCAAAAAATTGAGAGCTCTGTTTGTCTATTATTTTCCAGTTCAAGCCTTCATCCACACTTGCTTCAAGAACCCTAAAATGCAAAAAAGCAAAAAAAAACTTACATAATATAAAGATTTGCATAATTATTTTTTAACAGATTTGATAAGAATACCAATTCATGGGATCCCTTTCAGGGCAATCATTAGCTGATACCAGATCGTATGATTCTAAATCATACAATTTATCATCAGGCACCTTATAAATCAACCAACACCCTGAAAAATCACAAGCATCACAAGCAGAAAAACATAAGCTTAACATGTGATGCGTGCTAGAAATAGCACTATTTTATTATCTTATTTAAATACATTTAATAGAAACATCATGGTAAATTAATGTTTTTAATTTATTTTCCTACAAGTTCATGATTCTACTAATATAAATAATTTTTGAATATTTTGTAGGAAATAAGATATAATTTAGTGCAACATAGAGGATGATGGACTATGAACCAAAACAAAGCATGTCATGGTCCATGGACCATGTTTAAGTTAAAATATGCTAGGCTCATTTCTCCACCTCATCAATCCTCTCTCCCAAACCTAGACCAATCACATAGCCTCTTTTGGATTATCCATTAGATTAAGTCATAACCAGCCACTAATCTCTCTAGTTAAATCCTAACCATAAGATTCATTACTTAATCTTTCTCCCTCTCTCCATATTTAGAAAGAAAAAATTCTTCATTATCATTCCATCCTCATTTCACCATCTCACCATTCCATCGTCCACATTCCACCATTCCATCATTTTCTCTTCCCATTCTATTCCATAGTTTCGAAAAGAAGAAAGGCAAGAAAACTTCAAGAACGGATCAAGAAGAGCTTTCTCTTCTCGGTTTTGAAGTAAAGGAGAAGACCGATTTCAAGATTGTGAAACGCTTCTAAAATGGGTTTTATTTTCTCCTTCTTTCCCTTGTTTAATTTTGTTTCTATGATGTGTGAGTAGTTTGGTGTGTAGAGGTAGGGTTTTATATGGTATTTGAATGTTTGAGGATTGATTTTATTGTAGAAACTATGTATTTGATGGTCAATGTTAAGATTTCTTAAATTCTTGATATTTCTTGAGTTGATTTGATTATTTTTTTAATCTATTATGATCGAATAAACTTGTTAAAGTTTTCTTGCACTTTTCTTGAACAATCTTAACTCAATACTTTGTTTTAAATTCTTTTGACCAATGATAGTATCATACACCAAAAAGAATCCAAATGCCTCTACATTTTATTATTTCATTTCAATCCATATTAACCATATATATATTATTACTTGTGCTACTTTATTAAATAATATATTATTTGCCTAAATCCCCTTTTATCACTAAATATTATCCGTACTACGTATTAGAAACATATTTTAGAGATTAATTTACTATATTCTAAAGCGATTTATAACCTGACTCCCTGAGATCGACCCCAACTTACCGCTACTACATTAGTTAGTAGATTAAGTTGTGGATTACAATATAAATATTTTTTGTTGGATGAAACGCGACTAAATCGCTTCAACAACATGTAACCAGCACTATAAAAGAATTATTACTTAAATTATTATTATAATACCTTTAGCTCCATTTGGTTCTTCCCATTTGTAAGCACGGGTCCCATCAAATGCTGAAGTAGACTACAACCAATTTTTTTTAAATTAATCTATCATAATAAAAAATAATATGAAAAGAAAACAAGTTTTAATATATAAAAACTGAAAGCAAAACAACTTACTATTCCATCGGGAAGTTGTTCACCACTGGCAATAACCATACCATCACACACTCTATTTTCTCTCGGAAAACTTAATCCATCATTCAAATTATTATAATTTTTATAATTATTATTAACAATCTCATCAATTAAATCTAGCGCAACTGGTATAGCTAAAGAAGTATTCACCGGATTTCCATTTAATCCAACTTTGATCAATCCATCATCACCAAACTCTCCCTTTAATGAAATCGTGCCAAACAATTTTTCAACAAACCCCCTCATTTTCTCTGAAATCACATGACCTTTGAGATCCAAACAAGATTTTCTCTCTTTGAAGGGTTGACTTTTAAGGTCAACAATCAAGCCCTTAATCTTGTTTAAAACATTAATAATTTCCTCTCCAGGGGTGTTTTGGTCAGATAAAAGTAAAGAAAAGGCTGAGTATAAATCTGTTACGTGATTATCTACACATTGACGAATCGGACAAGATGAGAGAGAAAGTGCCTCGGTTTCCGTGAGGCCTAATTCGGATCTTGATTTGCGCCACTCAACTGACCCGCTTTGTCGACCCGGTAAGGATAAATTAAGATCCGATTTGAGATAAGAGTTTTTTTCAAGCTCTTGTAATTCGTTCTTATCACGGTTATTTAGAATTGATTTAATTTCTGGTGAGTAATTATTTCTGCATTTAATTGTAATTGAATGAAGAATAGAAGATACTGTGCTTTCTGTAGCAATTATCCTTCTGCCCAAAAGCTGCAGGAAATTTTAAAAAATAAAAAGTAAATTATGTTCTTTAATTTTTTAACTAAAATATGAAGATATGTTTTGGTTTTATACCTCGTGCCATTTCCTTGTATATCGTTTTGTGACATCATGAACCCCATCTTTTGAAATACCAATAACATAATTTAATTTCTTGCCCCATCTTAAGAAAAATTGAAAAAAAAAATAGTTAGGCATAATGGTTTTTCTTAATAGCATTTTTCTTACCGATCTGTTTGAGATTTTCCTTAAATACACATAAAATTTTATTCTCACTAAATGTGTTTATAAATTATATTTATTATTTTACTCAACGCTAAATTATATTTATTATTTTACTCAACGCTTGATTCTACCATAGTTCCAAATAGAACATTATTTTTACAAAATAAATTTTATTTCGAAGGAGAGTACATATACATACCCATTTTCATATAGTAGTGGGTTATCATATACACCTTCACATGGATCAAGATGCATCCACCTAAATAAAAAACAAAATCATTCAAATTTTCAGCTATTTAAAATAAACAATAAATCAAAACATAAAAAAACATAAAATCCCAAATATATTATACCTCCCAAGGGAATTTGAATAACACTCGGTCCAAACATGATCAGTGAAATCAAGTACCTGAAAATAAAAAGTAGAGAAAAAAACCAAATTAGCAAAGGGGGAAAGTAAGATCTTGATTATAGAAAATTAAAATAAGAATAATTTTATTAAAATATTTTATAAACTAACGAGACGAGCATCATAACCAAAAGCACGACAATAGTGTGTGAAGCAATTGGCCCACTCTCCACACCGACCCTTTCTTGTTTCTACAAGCTGGTAAAAAAAAAAAATAATAAAAATAATAATAAATAAAAAGTTACTATATCAAATAAAATGAATATATTTCAATTAAGAGAAGAAAGAAAGAAAGACTATCAGAAGTGTTATATTAGACCTTATAGGGATCATTATATCTTGGAAATCGAGTCATGCTTGAACAGCTCTTGCATCTATGAAACATATCACAACATAAATGAACGAAATTAAATACAATTAAAATACAAAAGAATCCACATACACAATTATAATAAACATAAACACAAATTAGACAAAAAAAATAAAAGGACTAGGTCATACTTTCGAGGTTTTTACATGATGGAGATTAGCCATCTTAGTTTCATATTTTAACTTACAACTTTCAAAAGGATAATAAATTTTATAATCAAATTATATAGAAAATGAATTATTTTATGTACCTATATACTTCAACACGTGAAGCACCAAACTCAAGCTCAGAAGACCATGGAGTCCCCATGCCAATATTAGTTGTTTCACTACCACATTTATCACAAGGCGGTGCATTTACCCATCTGAATTTGAAAAAGTATATTTGTATTAAAATGTTACAATATAAGGTATATAACCTATATACATTGAAGCATGAGAAGAAACCTGAATGACTGTTTAAACCAGAAGAGCAATTGCAGCAAGAAAGCATGATCTTGTTCATCTTTTGATGGGCTCAAATTTCCTTCCTGTCAATAATATATTCATTTTTCTTCCAGTTATACACACTCAAAAGTTTCCAATTAATCATGATTGGTCATAAAAATTAAGTCACTTAGAAATAATAATAAATAAATACCTTGGCTAAGGAAATCAAGGCCTTTTCTTCAAGCTCGTTCAATGGAACAGTTTCTCTAGCAGCTTTTTGGCGTCTTGGATCCTCATACTATATCCACACAAAAAAATTCCAATTTTAAATGAAAAAAAAAGTAATTTAGGTCTTATGATGGAGCTATATCTAGAGATATTATAAAGCAATATTAACAGTATTTTATCAGAAAAAGGTAATAATAGTAAGTATCTTTTCTCAAGATATTTCAAAACTACAAGCAATAGAAAATTCTAACACAAAGGATGAACTTCAAACAAAAAGCATGGAGAACTTGCAATACAAAATAATTAAATATCATGCAAATTATAAAAATCGCACCATCATAACTTGTTTCAAGTAAGGTTCAACCCGCTTCCTAAATTCGTCCCCATTATCTACCACACTGTACTCTTGCAAAAGGAGCGCCTCCTCTTCAGCCTAGTTACAACCCAAATAAAATAAAATGAAATAATTATGATTTGTCACATTATAAAATGGGAAACTTACAAAAAAAACCTAACTTCTTTGGATATTACAAAATACACCCTGAGTTTTCAGGTTTCAAAAAAACCCTATGATAAACAGTTTGTTTTCATCCCCCTAACTTTAAGAAGTTTTTTTTTTCATCATAAAATAAATTTTTTAGAAAAATTAAAAAAAAATTTAGAAAAACATTTTATCATAGGGGAGTAAAATGGGAATTTCAAAAAAGTTACTAATAATTAGATGAAAAAGTAGATGGAGGGTTTTTTTTTTTTAAATGAAATGCTTATCATTGTTGGGTTTTCTTCAATCTGAAAACACATGGGGGTTTTGTAATATTCAGAAAACTTAGGGGTTTTTTTTTAATTTCCCTTATTAAATAAATAAAAAAGTCAGTATGCACCTGTAACATGCGAGCCAGCTCTTCATCGGATTTCTCATGAGACTTGGACGAATTCTCAGCTTCTTCGATGGGGACCAATCGGACAAGGCGATGTTCGTCTGCTGCTACTGTCTTTTGAAGGATGAAATAAAAAGGAAATGGAAAATGGATTCAGTGCTTTTTAATCGAAGGCGAAAAAAGAAAGGGTGGTCGTAAAATACCATCAAGTTAGACCTTGCAATTTTCAGATCTAGTAAATGTTTAAAGTATGTTCTAATTAGATGTTGCAAACTTAATAATTATTAGTCATTCAGGATAATTTTGTAAATATTTCCCATTTACTTAATTGGCTGGCATCCATTGATACTCAGGACTTGGGTTGATGAGATAATTATTAATTTCACTATATGAAGAGTGCTAGGAATGATCATTTTCTATTTTGCTTACATTTATTCAAATTACAATATGATACTTGTAATTTGCTCCAATTTGATGAGTGCCAATAATTATTTTTTTTGGATCAACGATAAGAGAAGTATTAAAAACTACCGAAACCGCACAATTGCATAAAGAAATTTAATAAAAATAATCTAAACAAAAGCAACCAATTCCCTCCATTCCAATTCCAACAGACGTTTCTTATGATTGTATGTTATTATTGTTGAATTATGAGTCCTTTCATAAAAATAGTTGATATATATTTTTAATTTTTTTTGTCTTTTTCACATATAGGAATGGATGTAGATAGTCTTTTATCTGACTCAGATGAAGAGATTGAGAATGTCATGGAAGACATCGCTACATAGCAGATAGATTCCAGCATTCTACATATATGATATGTACTCATTACAAAAGAGTCCTTTGTGTCGTTTCTTCAGTTGCGAAGCACATTATTGTCCCTCCTCCACTTGATGAGTCCAAAATATAGACATTTTAAGGTAATTATCTTACCATTTTTCAAAAATATTTTAAAATATTTTAAATATAGGGAACATTCCTAATTTTGCTTAAGATAATTCCACAGAAATGTATTGGAGCTATTGATGGAACACATATTTCAGCTCGAATTCCTCTTGCAGATCAAGTACGTTATTGCGGAAAAAGAACCTCACCTACACAAAATATCATGTGTGCTTGTGCTTTTAATATGCGTTTCACATTTGTTATGACCGGTTGGGAAGTACAGCAAATGACTCCAGAATTTTTTTGGAGACAATTACTAAACCTAGTAATGGTTTAATTATTTGCATTCGTCCTGATGTTTTGGTGCTCTAAAAGCTGGTTTTCCTATACTCAGGGACATGACTCCGTACTTAAACAAGAAGCAAAAATATATTGCACTTGCACTTGCATGTTGTGTTATCCATAATTTCATTCGAATGGAGCCATTAGTTCATGATTCTGTATTTATTGAATATGGAAATGACAACATGATTGATCTTAATGATGATGGAGATGAAGATGCAGGTAGTACATCTTAAGTGATCTTCGTCGCATGAATGCGTATCGAGATCGATTGGCACAAAATATATGGAACAGTCATGTTCATGAACAATAGATATGAAGTATTTTAGTATGGATTTATCAAAAATGCTGTTCTTTATTTTTATATTAATTGTGTTTGTATGTTGTTAATTTGCTTTGTAAACATATGTTGAATGTTTTGAGAGAAAAATATTTTTGATTTTAAAAACAACAAACCATTTTTCAAAAACAGAAACAGAAAAAGAGAAAACTCTTTTTCCTTTTTAAAAAACAGAAAACAGAAAAACAAAAACAGTGCTAAACGAGGCCTTAGAAAAAAAAAAATTAAAAAAACATTTTATCATAGGGGGGTAAAATGGGAATTTCAAAAATATTAACTAATAATTAGATGAAAAAGTAGATGAAGTTTTTTTTTTAAAATGGAGTGGTTATCATTGTTTGTTTTTCTTCAATCTGAAAACTCAGGGGGGTTGGTAACATTCAGAAAACTCAGGGGTTTTTTTGAAAATTTCCCTTATAAAACAAATAAAAAAGTCAGTATGTATGCACCTGTAACATGCGAGCCAGCTCATCGTCGGACTTCTCATGAGACTTGGAGAAATTTTCAGATTCTTCGATGGAGACCAAACGGAGTTTCTCAGAGACCGCATCGAGATCCGTGCTGTTGTCTAGAAGATAATGTTGGTCTGCTGCTAGTATCTTTTGGAAGATGAAATAAAAATAAAAAGGAAAATGGATTCAGTGTGTTTTAATCAGAGGCGAAAAAAGAAAGGGTGGTCGTGTAGTACCATTTAGTTAACCTTGAAATTTTCAGATCTTATAAATAATTAAAGTATCTTGTAATTAGATGTTGCAAACTTAATACTCTGATTAGTCATTCAGTATAATTTTTGTAAATATTTCCAGGAATATTTACAAAAATTATACTGAAAATTATTCACTATATTAAAATTGCCAGGAATGATCCTTTTGTATTTTGCTTACAGTTATTTAAGTAATTGCAGTAATTCAAATTAGAATTTGACACTTGTATTTTGCTCCATTTTGACGAGTGCCAATAATTTTTTTTTTTTTTTGCATAAATTGGGCAAAAGAGAAGTACCAAAAACTACCGAAACTGCACAATTGCATACAAATTTTAGTAAAACTAATCTAAACAAAAGCAACCAATCCTCCCCATTCCAATTCCAACAGAAGCTACAGAAAAACCTTAATCAATTCAGTTCACTGAACATGCCTACTATACCAAATTCCATCTTCAATCTTCTCCAAATCAATAAAATCAAATCAAAAAGTACCAAACCTTTTGATCCTCAGGAGGGACGGAGGTAAGAGAGAAGATCTGGAACTGCAAAACCTACAAACAAAATAATAACTTTTCAGGGTCTGACTACGAATTGCTCAACATTTCAGGGACTAGAACGAGAAAAAGAGTGTGTGTGTGTGTATCTATACTTCGAGGCCGTGATCGGTGTCGTAGTCGACGGGGAACTCGGCCCCGTTGTGGAGCACCACGAATCGCCGAGCCACCATTTTCGGTGCTTTGTTTCTTCGTAAATTTCTCTTCTGTTTCTCGGTTGGTTTTTGCGCGCGGCAAGGTATATTATTGATTTCATGGTTGGGTGGATTAGAAAATGTATGTCATGTGGATGGTCCCTGTGGAATGTTGGAATTTCAGGTATTCCCCTATACAGAATTGATAATATCATGTATTTGTTTTTGTAGGGGCGTATATGAAATTATAAGGTTTTGTAGGGGTACATATGAAATTTAACCTTTTTTTTAATAGCTAAAGATTTTCATTAAATTTAAAAATTCGGAATGTACTAAATATAATTTTATATTTAAATATAGTGAATATAATTTTATATTTAAATATAGTGATACATATATGATATTTTGAGATTGTGTGGGTCAATATTCCTAATAGTGTGATTTTTTGACAATTATATGACTAAAACATCTTAGAAAAATTAAGAAAACAAATCACTGTTTCTAATTAAAGATACTTGAAATTTTTTTCTTTTATGGAATATTAGTTTTCAATAAATGATTTTGTTATTTCAAAAAAATTTACTGTAAGTATTCACTAAAAAATAATAACCAAATAAAATTTATTATATGTATTCAAGTCACATGCAATTATAATTAATCTAATTTCATTTCAGACAATATGAAATTAGTATTCCTTACTAAAAAAATATGACCCTCATGCATAACATGCGATTTTAGACAGGCAAACTAACAATTTTTCAATTCACACTTAAATTTTCAATTATCATTTGTCAACAAAACATTACTAAAGATATATTCTAAATTATATGAATCCATAATATTCTCTGAATTTTTACATGACATTATCTCTTCTATTTAAATATAGAAAAACATATGCTCTCAAAAAACATACAGAAAAGCATAACTAAAAAAACTATACCAAAGTCATGATTTTTTTTATTTCTATATACTTCAAATTGAACTTGTAGGGTTGTGTGTTTGATATTTTATTTTCACTTGGGTATATATGAAAAAAATCAAGACTACTTTTTAAGTAATGGGAATCATTAAAAATTGGGCATGTTTGGGTTGGGGTTCGAACCCATGCCTCTAACATCACAACCAAAGTGACACACCACTACAGTACAATTGAAGTTATGATATCTTGTATTAATAAACTTATTTAGTCTCATTTGGAGATGTACACGTGTCACATGTGTATCACACGTCCAAAATTGTAGTCTAGTAAAAATGAGCTACAGTTAATTGGCTCATAGCCTAATGATTAAGTGCAAAACATCAAAAATATAGGTTATGAGTTCAATTTTCATTGACACCAAAAATAAAAGTGGTACAAAGAACCTTCTCTATTCAATAAAAAGAAATGAGCTACATAAATTATTTACAATCAACATCTGTTAAACAAGTACTTGGAAGACTAATCTTACTAACCTTCAATTACCGAACTAAAAAAAAACTAAGAAAAAAATAATCTATAGTCTACCTCACCCTACATGCATGTTTGCTTGTCGATTTTTGTCTTTTCAGATTCATGCTCATGATTTACTTTAAAAGTTTGTTGTCAGTATGAAATGAACCTACAAGGTCACACAAAAAACAAATCTTAGTCGGGAATTTTTTTTCTAAAACTTATGCATGTGATGCATAAAAGATGGAATAAATGCAAGCAGTCAAGCGCTGAAGGATGGAAGAAAACAAATACATGCAACACCTGTTCGAATGTATAGTTGATTCGTTTGAACGAGTATGTATGGAAATTTCACTAATCCGTTCGAATGGGTCATGCCATCTGATCGAATGCATAGTGAGGTCATGAAATTGTTTCTTTATCGTATTGTTTCCTTATCGTATGCAAAGAGGGCCTCCTAGTAACGGAAATTTCACTAATCTGTTCGAATGGGTCATGCCACAACTAAAACCCTTAGATGAAGTGTAAAGAGAGAGTAATTTTTTGTGTGAGATTTCTGAAGACGGTTCTCCGAGTTACTAGAAGATCTCGAACAACTCCGGCTGGGTGATGTTTGAGGTGGATACAAGTAGAGAATCTTCTGGCTTGAAGATCGAAGGTGATAAAGGATCCTCCGAGTCAGGCAAAGAATTCGTTTAGCGAGTCGCACTTACGAATTCGGAAGGAGGCTTCACAAAGTTAGACGGAATGTTCGCGTTAACTCTACATTTGTTCTCTCAACAAATAGTTATCTGTGGTATAAAATTTTAAATTACTGTCGTGCCTTTATTTCTTAAACGGGTCCGGGTATAAGGATCGAACCGATTGTACATGAATATCAGTTTCCCCAACAAAGTCATTCATCCATTCTTTTTTCTCACTATGTGTCAGAAGCAACGAGACATGCACAGTCAAATCATTTTGTACCAAGTGTCAGACGCAATGCAAAAGATGGGTATTTGTCCAATATGGTCACAATCGCAACCTTGATTTCTTTCACAAAAGCAACAATCCTGTTAGTATTAAATTTTTTTTTTGACAGAACTCATATATATCAATACTTCTTTAGTAACAAAATTTAAAACTATATATATTTCTATATAGTACAATATTAATCTAGGAGGAATTTTTTTTCTCCTGAGTAAACACATCAAGCTCCTCCCCACTGTTTCTAATATTTATTAGCTCATTAATTATATGGTAAACAGACTTTAATCAGCGCCCAATACCAGATCATGCACATATGGAAGCAGAGAACGGTGATTCATTCACTCAGTCAAAATATCCATCCAGCACTGTCCTGACTGAGAGAGAAATGGCCATTGTCTCTCTCTCTCTCCTCACCTCCCACCACTCTCTCTCCTCCGCCAAACACGGACCCCCGAAGACATCGAATCAAATCAAAACCACCCAAAAAAGGAGAGCTTTCATAACCGCTCCTTTGTTCAACGTATTTCCACCCGCTATGGGTCCCACGTGTCAAACCTGCGGGCCCGAACTGCCCCTGGTCCGTTTTCTGACGTGTCAAACCTGTGGGCCCGGACTGCCTGGTCCGTTTTCTGACGTGGCAGTGGACGGGCCAGACTGCCTTTGGTCCGCTGACGTGGCAGCTGTGTGGGGCCAGAGTGCCTTTGGTCCGTTCGCTGACGTGGCAGTGGGGCAGCGTTGGTCGGTTCGCTGACGTGGCAGTTGGGTTGTAACAGGGCTGTGGTGGTCACGTTAGGTGACGTGGCAGTGGGGGCAGTGGGGCCGGGCAGCGTTGGACACGTTGGGTGACGTGGCAGTTGGGGGGGGGGGGGGGGGTTGAATGATATGGCTCGATTGCCGAGTCTTGTGTCAATTTCTCTCCCTCTCTTTCTCTCTCTTCGCACCTTTTCGTGTGTACCTTCCCCCTCTCTCTCTCTCTCTCGTTAGCCCTCCTTCCGTATCGCCCTCCGCCCCCATTCTCGTCCAGATCGAGGCTCAATCCGCGCGTTAGATCCGGAAATTGAAGGATTTCGGGTCGGTTTTGAGGATTCAAGGTCGATTTTGAGGTGGTGGAGATTCAGAGGTGTTGTCAGGTTAGTGGTATTTTATTAGGGGGTTTGGGAGGGAGGCTATTTTTGTTTAGTTTTGGTGTGTGAATCAATTGATTGAGCTCAGTATTGAGCTTGTTAGAGGTTTGTACTGCTTGATTTGGTTTTAATTTTGTAGATTAGATTGAAAGGGGGAATCAACCTTGTTTCTCTGTATTTGAATAATTTTGAGCCTTATTATTGAAACTGGCCACATTTAAAACCCCATTAAGGCCCTAATTTGTAAGTCACCACCAAGTCCCAAATATCACAAGGAATATTTTAATCACATTCAGAAATTTCTTTTAATCACATTCAAATGACAAATCTAATCCAGATATTTTCTCACAATTTTACTATTTTTTATCTACTTTTTGTGTTTATGCAGTTTTACTAACTAGGGCTCCAGGATGAGTGAAGGGAGCCCTTCAGACGACAACCCAGTGAATGAATTTTGGATTTCGAAGCGAAAAAGAAAGAAAACCGTTTCGATGGTGGACTTATCGAACGGTAAAGAAGGCAAGGGGAATTCCGTAATTCCTGACTCTTCACAAAGCAGCCCTTCTGTTAGTAAGAGATTGAAACAAGATGTTGTTGATGTTTCTCTTGTTAATGCTGAGAGGGTTAAAGGCGATGATGGGGTAAGTTATTTTACTGAAATTTATCAAAAAACCCCTATCTTTTCTGAATATTATCAAAAAACCCCTATGTTTTTAGATTCCCTCTCTAGTCCCTATAAAGCAAATTGAATTTTTTGATAATATTGAGAAAAATAATTTGAACTACTTTATAGGGACTAAAAAGGGAATCTAAAAATATAGGGGTGTTTTTGATAATATTGAGAAAAGTTAGTGTTTTTTTTGATAAATTTCAGAAAGTTCTCTTAGGTAGAATTTGTTTGCGTAAATGTTTATAGAATTCGAATATTTTATAACATTTGTTTTTTTTTAGCATTATTTTGAGTGTGAAGTGTGTAACATTGGAGGCGATCTGCTCTGTTGTGAGAGTTGTCCCCGGACTTATCATCTAGAGTGTTTAGTTCCACCTCTTGAGGTGAGAAAAATTTAAATATTTCATTTTGTTCCACTTCCATTTTTCATGTCATTTTGTTTTGCATTTTCCACTACTATGCAGTTTTAGACTTAGTACGGAATGTTTAGTTCCACCTCTTGAGGGTGAGAGGATTCGAAATTTGGGAAATGTGTAATCACGACGGTTAAATCACTCCTATATCACGCTGGTCAACATAGATTTATGTATACTGCTTTTAAATATGTATTTTATATAATGTTTTTTTATATTGTTATTCTATTCTTATATAGGGTTTAAGGTCGTTTTTATATACTGTTTTTCGATTTACTATTTTTGTATATAGCGTTTTCTGTTTTTTTTTATATACTGTAATTTTTTTTTATATATATAGTGCTTTCGAAAAATATATTTTATATACTGTTTTTTGTTTTTCATATACTTTTTTTTGTTCTATATACTATTTCGCTAAAAAAAGAAAAAACTTGGAGTGCTCTAAGGGAGTGATCTATCATGTCCCTTGAAATTTAAATATTTCATCTTCGTTCCATTTCCATTTTATTTTATTTCATTTCATTTTGTTTTACGTTTGTTTTGCATTTTGCATATACGTGTGACATGTTTGAATCATTTATGAATATCTTTTAATATCATTTAGTTCTTATTATTTTTATTTAATGCATGCAGAACCTTCCAGAAGGGAACTGGTACTGCCCCATATGTACAGGAGGCGAAACAGAAATAAAAGCAAAGCCGTTTGGAAACACAGATTCATACTCTAAACGCGCGAGAACAAAGAGAGTTATAAAGAAAACCGTACCGCAAAAATTAACATTTCACGCTAAAGAGAAAACGGCTTCTTCTTCGTCGAAACCTGATTCGTCTCATCGCAAAATAAAAGTGAAGATCAAGAAGAAATCAAATGAGAGCACTGAGAATAATAAGTCTGTTGAGAAGTTAGATGTGAATGTGCATGAAGAGAAGGGTTTGGAAAAGAAGAGATCAAGGTTAAAAAAGTCAACAAAAAAGTCAACGAGGGTTGTTGATATGGATTCGTCTAATGAAGATGAGGATTATTCTTCGGATTATTATTCTAGAAAGAGGCAGAAAGATGTGCGCAATTCTGCACGGATTTCGGGGCAGGAGAAAAAGAAGAAGAGGAGTGGTTCTACTAGTAAAAAGAAGCAACAGGTGTTGTTTTATTTTTGTTTTGTTGAGTCTGTTCAAAGTTATGTTTATTTGCGAAAAATAGAATTGACGTGGCACTTAATAATTTTGCGTATTATTTTTCAGACGCTTGATGAATTTGTTACTCCTTCGAATGAACGATTAGAAGAGCAAGTGTTGGCAGGAAGTGAAGCTTTCATAGATAATGCTCTTCTGGTAATTTTTTTTTTTTGAATTATAAAACTGCATGTATTAAATTAAATGCTTTTCATTATTATTTGGTAAAATATAGTGATACACTCAGTGGGTGAAAGTTTCACACTCCTTTCATTCGTAGACTAATTATTTGCAATGGTTAAATATGAACTATTATTATTAACATCCATTCAGTAACATTCTATTTCTGTTATAACTAAACTTATTATAACATAACTCTTCCTTTTTTTCCTTGTTTTAGGTTGATCGGATTCTTGGATGCCGACTAAAAGGTGATGATGTCATCGTCAATGAACCCACAACAGAACAAGAAAAAAGCACTCAAGAAGATTCCTTGAACAAAGCTGAAATTACCAAATCGCCCCTGAAGAATTCTTCTTCGTCTAAAAAATCCGATCAGTTTGAGTTTCTCATTAAATGGGTTGGTAAATCTTACATACACAAGACCTGGATACCAGAATCCCAACTTATAATACTCGCAAAAAGAAAACTTGAAAATTACAGGGCAAAACATGGACATGCTTTGATTAATTTATGCAATGAAAAATGGACCCAACCGCAAAAAATATTATCTCTTAAAATCGAAGAAAATCAAGAGCAAGTGTTGGTTAAATGGTCAGGGTTAAATTATGATGATTGCACTTGGGAAAGTGTTAATGAACCTGTTATAAAAGAAAATTCTCACTTAATCGACCATTTTAAGAAATTCGAATCTGACGCATTGGAAAAGGATTCGAAGAACGGATCTTCGAAAGAAAATAAAGAAAATCAAGAACTTAACGCTCTAACCGAGCAACCTAGCGAACTCAAGGGCGGTTCTCTCTTTCCTCATCAATTAGAAGCATTAAATTGGCTGAGAAAATGTTGGTTTAGATCCAAAAATGTGATTTTAGCCGATGAAATGGGTCTCGGTAAAACCATATCAGCCAGTGCATTTCTCTCGTCTTTATACTGTGAATTTAGGGTTAGGTTACCTTCCATAGTTCTTGTCCCTTTATCCACAATGCCTAATTGGTTAGCCGAATTCTCACTATGGGCCCCACATTTAAACATAGTAGAATATCATGGTGGCGCAAAAGCTAGAGCGATAATCCGCCAATTTGAATGGCACGCTAGTAAAGCTGGTGAACCCGGTTCGTCACGGACCAAGTCCGCCACGAACTCGTACAAATTCAACGTTTTGTTGACAACTTACGAAATGGTCCTTGCTGACGCATCGTATTTACGAAACGTACCGTGGGAAGTTTTGATAGTGGATGAAGGGCACCGGCTTAAGAACTCGAGCAGTAAATTATTCGGTTTATTAAACACATTTAGGTTTAATCATAGGGTTTTATTGACCGGTACGCCATTGCAAAATAACATAGGAGAGATGTATAATTTATTGAATTTTTTACAACCGGTTTCTTTTCCGTCCCTCACGGC
This sequence comes from Juncus effusus, assembly GCA_027726005.1. NCBI lineage: Eukaryota > Viridiplantae > Streptophyta > Magnoliopsida > Poales > Juncaceae > Juncus > Juncus effusus. Next base: position 6,345,139 of record CM050909.1, read on the forward strand.
TTTCGAGGAGAAATTCGATGATTTAACCACCACAGAAAAAGTCGATGAGTTGAAAAAACTCGTCGCGCCACATATGCTTAGAAGGCTTAAAAGAGACGCAATGCAAAATATACCGCCTAAGAAGGAAAAAGTGGTACCGGTTGAGTTATCAACTATTCAGGCTAAATATTATAAAGCCATGTTAACTAAAAACTATGAATTATTGAGAAACATTGGCAGTTCAGGCGGGGCTCAGCAACAGTCATTATTGAATATTGTTATGCAATTAAGGAAAGTTTGTAACCACCCTTATTTAATGCCTGGTACCGAACCGAATATCGGTACGGCCGAATTTCTGCATGAAATGAGGATAAAAGCGTCGGCTAAATTATCGTTACTTCACATGATGCTTAGGGTTTTGCGCCGAGACGGACACCGAGTATTAATTTTCTCTCAGATGACCAAACTTTTGGACATTCTGGAAGATTATTTATTAGGGGAATTTGGATACGGTACGTATGAACGGGTCGACGGGTCGGTTCATGTTTCTGACAGACAGGCTGCAATAGCCCGATTTAATGAGGATAAATCGAGATTCGTTTTTCTCTTATCGACAAGATCTTGTGGATTAGGTATTAATTTGGCGACAGCTGATACGGTTATTATATACGATTCGGATTTTAACCCTCATGCTGATATTCAAGCCATGAATCGGGCTCATAGAATCGGCCAATCGAATCGGCTTTTGGTTTACCGCCTCGTAGTCCGTGCGAGTGTTGAAGAACGGATTTTGCAATTGGCTAAGAAGAAACTCATGCTCGATCAGTTGTTTGTTAATAAATCTGGCGAGCAGAAAGAGGTGGAAGATATTCTTAAATGGGGCACTGAAGAACTCTTCAAGGAGGATAATGTCGATAATAACAATAATAATGATAACGATGATAATAACAATGATAATAACAATAGTGGTAGTAATAATAATACTAATAATGGTGGTGGTAGTAATAGGAGAAGGGTTGGAGGATTGGGAGATGTATATGAGGATAAATGCGCTGGATCTGGAAGTAAAAAATTAATTTGGGATGAGAATTCAGTTGAGAAATTACTGGACAGATCAGATCTCCAGTTTGATAAATTACTGGAGAGCAATGATGCAGAAATGGAGAGCGATATGCTTGGAAGTGTCAAGGTGCCTTTTCTTATATCCCCATTTTACTTTATTCTTTTAGTTTTTTTTTCTTAAAAACAATTTTTAAAGAAATTTTTAAGAAATTGTTTTTAAAAAAATTGATAATTATTTTTTTTCAGAAAATAGTGTTTTTTAGAAAGCTATTTTTTAAGAAAAAAAAGTTTAGAATTTTTTTTATCATAAGGGGTAAAATGGGAATATAAAAAATTACTAATAATTAGATGGAAAAGTAGATGTTGGGGGGGGGGGGGTTTAAAAAATGAAATATTGATCATAGGTTTCTTGTTGTAAATCTGAAAAGTCAGGGGGTTATTTGTAATAGAAAAGTTAGGGGGTTATTTGAAAATTTCCCTATATTAATTAGCTCTGTTGTGTGTTGTGATTTGTTAATTAGGCGACGGATTGGAACGATGAGACGACTGAAGATCAGGCTGTGGCTGATAATTTAGAGACTAAGGATGAAACCGAGGGAAATGAAACTAAGGATGAAAATGTAATTAATGGAAAAGAAGAGAATGAGTGGGACAAACTTCTACGTGACAGGTATGTGTATAATATATTAAATTTTTTTCTCCTCTTTCATAGTATTTTTATGAAGAATTTATGTTGTGATATTGTGAATGGTGTGATGTTAAGGTGGGAGAAGTATCAAGTTGAGGAGGCGGCTGCACTAGGAAGGGGAAAGAGACAAAGAAAGGCGGTTTCGTATAGAGAGACGTTTGCTGCGATTCCTTCTGAAGCTCTAAGTGAGGTATGTATATATATAAAGCATAATATGTTGTTTTATTAAGGCTTTCAGTACTATATTATTGTTGAGAAAAATTGGGGTCAAATTTGTGGGGTATACTAGATTTGAAGTAGGGAGAAAAAGCAAAGATTTGACTTGCCATCTTCTTAGGATATAAATTAAATGTTTTAAAATTGCATTGAGGAAATGTTTTACTTGTTATCTTTTTCCTTTAAAATAAATGATAAGGATTCAAATATATATATTTTTTTCATAAATCAGAGCAGCGGAGATGAGGCAGCAGCAGAACCACCGCGAGAGTACACTCCTGCTGGTCGTATATGGAAAGAAAAATAGTAAGCATTAAAAACTATATATATTTCATTTGTATGTATAAACTCAACTAATACGTTTTTACTTTTTTTTTTCCTATTTAGTAATAAATTGCGCGCTAGACAAAAGGACAGAATCGCAAGAAAAGGCTTAGAACCCCCTCCTCTTCCTCTTCCCCCTCCAAAAGAAGAAGAATCATCAAAAATATCTCAAAAAGCAAAATCTCCTCTCATATCAGAACCCAAAAACACATTTAATACACCATCTTCATCGAATTTCAAAACACCCCCAAATCCCATTCTCAAATCCTTTACCGAATCCATTCTCCCCTCTCGAGTCTCAAACCCTAATAACAACAACAACCCTAATAACCTCAAATCATTGACCGAATCGATTCTTGAAAAACTCGAGAGCAAGCACATCCAAATCCCTTACAGACCGACCAAAACCAACAACAAAATCCTCTCAGATCTCTCTTACAGACCTTATAAAACCAACAACAAACCCGTTTCAGATCTGCCTGTAATTCCAGACAAAGGCCCTTTTGTGCCGAATTCAGTCGCTCTTTCTTCAAAACTCATGCCTGTTTTGGGACTCAGGGCCCCAAACGCGCCGCGTAAAACCACTCTCTCTCTAAAGGAGCCGGCAAGAGAGAGGAGAGAGAGAGAGGCCGTTCTGAAACCGGATTTGAGTTTGGGTTTGGATCCGGTGAGAAGATCCAATAAGGGACCCGATAAGGAGAGGAAACAACAAATTGGTCCTGTTTCTGCGAATAGTCATGCAGATTTGTTGGCGCGGCTCAAGAATTTTGGGAGTAATAGTAATAATCAGTTTCCCTTCTGCCCGGTATGTAGTAAATGCAGTTTTTTTATTATTTTGTTTCGTCTTTTTTTATTTTTTTATCGTAATTTTATTTCGTGACTTGACAAATGTGATTTTGGTCATGCTATAATTAATTATTGATTCCTTTTACTCCACTACCCACATCTTTAATTATCTTATGACTTGGTCAAGGATTATGTTAGGTCTTTTATGAAACTTAGCTAAATTTGTATATGAATCTAAGTTATCTGTATGCATGCTTACTGTTTCTGTAATTCCATTATGGAAATTTAATAGCACACTTCACTTGTATTATCTCTCAAATATTTTTTATGGAAAATTGGAAAAGTTGATTGCGTAGTTACTAAATCAAGCACTAGATCATCTATAACTTACAATTATAGCTACTTTGTTAGGTACTATTTAAACTTTTTATCAAATCATTTGGTTACTAATGACTCATTAGATGATCTAATCATGAAAGGCTACAAAAAGTAACTTTAGGTACTGAATTATTTCTGAGTTTGGTAACTTTGTGTCAAAGTTTCTTATTGAAAATTAACTTTGTTAGAAAAAATAAAATATTTTGCACTAGTCACGCTTGACCATATTTTCCAAAGTCGGAAACATTAATTGTGGTTCTGGATTTTTTGGAGCCGATAACAATATTAGCGGTCACAGAGTCCATTAAATTCCCTAATTATATAAAAAAAATTAACTATCCTTGATTCAAATAAAGAAAAGGAACACCAAATTCAATTTTCCAAAGTCGGAAACATTATTAGCGGTCCTGGAGTTCTGGAGCCGCTAACAATATTAGCGGTCTTCGAGTCCATTATTTAACCTAGTTTTAAATCTTTAATATTAGGGAATTTAAATGTCACAACCGTAATTCAAGATTCTCACATTTAATTTTTACTTATTTTGCAGGATCCTTTCACTCCCCCAACTTCTAACCGGCCTCCATTCGATCCAAATGCGGGCCCCTCCTCTTCATTCACTTCATTCCAAGAGAAAATGGGCTTACCTAATTTATCCCTAAATAATAATAATAATAATAATAATAATAATAATAATAATAATATTAATAACATTAATAATAGTAATAATTATAACAATAATGGCGTTAATGCGCCTCACATACCTGGCCATGCAAGACCTTCACTAGATCCATTTCCACCAATTCCACCATACCAACCTCAACCTGACAATTTTTCAACCCTAAACCCTAATTTACCCTTCATGCCTAATTTCCCTTTCAACCAAAGCCCTCAATATTCAAATCTCAGCCCGATCGTACCGCCACATCAGCAACAACACATGCCTGATAACCACAAGAAGGTTCTGGACAACATAATGATGCGGGCCCAATCGGTGCGAAATAAAATGATGAGAAAGAAAGTAAAAAATGAGTTTTGGTCCGAAGAAGAGTTGGATTTTCTTTGGATCGGAGTGAGAAGGCATGGAAGGGGAAATTGGGAAAATATGCTTAGAGACCCAAAACTTTTATTTTCTCGTTATAAAACTCCAGAGGACCTTTCCGCAAAATGGGCTGAAGAGCAAGTTAAAATCTTTGAGGAGCCGTCTTTTAAAAGAACACCAATAGTAACGGATGAAATGTTGGCGAATGCTTTGAGAGGCAGCGTGATGAATGAAATGCCACATCATAATCATCATCATAATCATAATCTTCCTCCTCCTAAGTTCAGATCTCATCTCACCGATATTCAATTAGGGTTTGGAATGGGCGATCATTACAACCCTAACTTTTTGCCACCTGGCATGGGCCCCACCGGTCCGATCAACAACCCGTTTAATGGGTCCAGCTCGAAATTCGATCCGAGTTTCTTGCCAATGTTCATGCGTAATAATAATAACCCATTCTTACCAGAAAGCTCTTCTAATGCACCGAATTTTCTTAGAAATACGCCAAATTTACCAAATATGCCAAATTTACCAACTTTACCAAGCGACTCGCTAAACATGTTTCATCACCGACCAAGCAGCAGTAAAGATCCGAATAATTTTGCTGGTGGTTCAAAATCTACCAATCTTCCTCATTGGTTGCAAAAAGCGGTTAATGTACCGGTTAATATACCTGTTAATATACCGCCACCTGTAATACAAGAAGTCCCCAATTTGTCTCCAGACACGACAGCTGTACCAATGGGAAGACAAGAAGTCCCCAATTTGTCTCCAGACACGACAGCTGTACCAATGGGAAGACAAGAAGTCCCCAATTTGTCCCCAGCTACGACAGCTGTCGCTCAGTCTCTCAAATTACTCTACGGAGATGAGAAAACCAAAGGGAATATTCCGCCGTTTAAAATACCCGGCCCGCCTCCTTCTATGCCGAAGGATCCGAGGCTGAGCATGAAAAAAAAGAAGAAGATCAATAATAATAATAAAGGGGATGGTGGGAAAAAGAGCGGTTTGAATTTGAACTTGAACAGGGAATTAATGGAGGGAAGCAGTTCTGAGAAGAATGGAGAGAGAGTTGAGAGAGAGGTAAAAGTGGCGGATTTGGGAACTGGAGAGTCTGTTTCAGAGGAGGAGGATTTGGGAACTGAGGAATGATCATGAGATTTTAGTTTTTTTTTTTTTTTTTTTTGATGTTTTATTAACTGGTGCTGGATGGATAAAGTTGTGTAGCATGAGAAAGTGTGGTTGTGTTGTGGTGGTAATGGATGAAGTCTTGCGGTGTTATGTGCCATGGTATATTATTTATTACCTGTGTTAGATTATCCTAAAATAAACTAGTTTGGTACACTTGTTGTACTTTGTTAAGTTGGTCAGACTAGAAGAAAAGAACTTTTGAGATGTTGACAGGTAACAATTTTCTTGTTGTAATTGTATTTAGTTTCTGGGTTAAAACTTGCTGTATGCTGTGAACTGCGATGATGATAATTAGTAATTTTTGTTTGCTATGAGGTTTTTTATACCAATTTTTCCATATGCTTGAAGTTATTTATTCAAATTTGAAAATATGAAAAAGAATGCTACTGGGCTTTTAAGTAAGAAACCTCTACAATAGAACAGGCTGTAATTGTTTCAGCCCAATCAATTATACCATAAAAGTAAAAATTAACATTAATTCATATACTCTGAATTTGGATTTTTTTTTTTTTTTTAGCACTATTGAGAAAAATAAAGCAACAGTTGCCACTGGTTTGAAAATAATGTGGTAACTACCATTTCCGCCACTATTAGTGGCGGAACAACCTGTGTTCCGCCACTAGTAGTGGCGGAACAGATAGATTTTCAGTTCTGCCAAAAACGGCTCATTTTACGCACTAAACGTGGTTAATTAGTATTAAAAATATTGTTCCGCCACTAGTAGTGGCGGAACATGTTAAAATATTTCATTAAAGATTAACATGGCTCATGAATGAGCAATTAGCGTAAAAATTGAAGAATTACTATGTTCCGGGAACAGTCTAATTAGTAACGGTTTTCTGAAAGAACCGTTACTAAAAGTGTAATTAGTAACGGTTTTCTGAAAGAACCGTTACTAATAATTATACTTAGTAACGGTTTTTCTGAAAAAACTGTTACTAACAGTAGAATTAGTAACGGTTTTTCTGAACGACCGTTACTAATAGTATATTTAGTAACGGTTTTTTTCAAGAACCGTTGCTAATAGTGTAATTAAAGCCCAAAATAAATAATGGCCATGGAATTCTCTTATCTATTAGTAACCGTTCTTTAAAGCTTTATTAGTAACGGGTCTTGAGAAAAACCGTTACTAAATACACTATTAGTAACGGTTCTTTTATAAAAACCGTTACTAATTGTACTATTAGTAACGGTTCTTTCAGAAAAACCGTTAATAAATATAATTATTAGTAACGGTTTTTTCATAAAAACCGTTACTAATTACACTTTAGTAACGGTTCTTTCAGAAAACCGTTACTAATTAGACTGTTCCGGCGGAACATGGTAATTCTTCAATTTTTACGCTAATTGCCCATTCATGAGCCATGTTAATCTTTAATGAAATATTTTAACATGTTCCGCCACTACTAGTGGCGGAACAATATTTTTAATACTAATTAACCACGTTTAGTGCGTAAAATGGGCCGTTTTTGGCAGAACTGAAAATCTATCTGTTCCGCCACTACTAGTGGCGGAACACAGGTTGTTCCGCCACTAATAGTGGCGGAAATGGTAGTTACCACATTATTTTCAAACCAGTGGCAACTGTTGCTTTATTTTTCTCAATAGTGCTAAAAAAAAAAAAAAGTCCTGAATTTGCCATATTCCTTCTAATATATAAAGCTTATGATTTGGGAATATTTTGACACCTGTCCAATTTGAGGATTTTCTATAATATAAAAAATATAATAAAAATAATATTATAGTATAATATAATAAAATAAAATAATTAGAAATATAATATAATATAATATATTTTATTTTATTTAATAATATAATAATTATGTTATTTGATGTAATTAATAATTTAAGTAATATTTAATTTCATTAAGTATTTATTAATTAGTAGATTAATTGATTGATTATTTAATTAATATTTTCCTTTTTAATTAAATTTTATTAGTAATTTAATTTAATTAGTAATTACTAAATAGTCATTAATAATTATTTTAATTAATTTTGTTTAATTACTAATTTAATTAAAGATTATTGTCATTTTTAATTTAGCTAATGTCATTTTTATATAATTAAAAATGTTTTTTTATATCTTCTAATTCTTCCTAAAAAGTTACTACAAAAAAACTTTAACAAATTATCAAGTTTTCTTTTTGCCCAACTTTATATACAAATTTCCCACAAAATTACTATACTAAATATTACTATAGCTTCAAAACTATGAATCCAAACTTGCAGTTTTAAGTTTTTGGAAATTTTTCCCAATACTAGCCTAAACCACAATATTACTACTCATCCAAACAAACCCTAAATGAATACTTTTCTCGGTACTATTTGGAGATTATTGATCCCTTTCACAGTTTATCAAGTCATGAAATACTAAACAATTACAATTTTTGAAAAGCCGTGCACTCTTAATGCTACAATAGTCTTCTTTATTGTTTTGTGTAATGAGTCATTATTGAGAAAATGGTAGGTTAATTTGACCCGCATCATATAATTTCAAAAAACAATTGCACATATAAAAAAGAAATATTACATTTTTCAAATAAATCCTGTACCATGGACTAATTGGAAAACAATCTTTCATAACAAATTAGAAGATTGCTCATTCTTAACAAAGACCAAAAAAAAAAAAATGAAACTGTAGACTACGTAAAAAGCAGAAACTAAAGTAAGATTTAACTAATATAAACAAGTTAAGATATATTGTGGCTCAAAACAAGTTAGTATAAACAAAAAGTTTTTTTTTTTTTTTGAGAAAATGCCTAATTTTTTTAAAAGAAACATGGAACTCATAGCCAATTGATTGAGAACACAATAAACCAAATTTTGTGATTCTGAGTCCCGTTAATATCAAAATAAAGGCGGGACGAAAAGTTATGTATATTTAATAATAAAAATAAGGAACTAAAGTCTCAAATCCAAGTCACATCATATATCATCTCACAATATGCTCACTAATTTTTTTTTTGTGTGTGTGTGAATATATTAGATACATTAACAAAACTTTTTTCAGGGTAGTTACTGACTTCACAACATAATAATATATTTTGTAGAAATATTATTCGTAAGAAATTTATTTAATATTTTTCTGAATATATTTTTTTTAAAATCTAAATATGCCCTTAATATGAAGATTTTTTTTGTCTGTCCTCATTTTTTTGGTTTTTCATAAAAGTATTTTGTCTGAAGCAGAACAAGGGTGCCTTCTCGCTAATATATAAAGCTTATGAATTGGCATTGCTGACACGTGTCAGCCATTTAATTGCTATGTGTACTCAAGTTGAACACATACATATTTTTATTTGATATAAGTCCCAAATTTGAACTCAATAATTATTTTCATATTTTTATTTTTTTAATGTTTGATATTATGATGTTCTATTAGTAATAAAATAATAATATAATATATTATGATATTGGATAAATTATAATAACTAATGGACCCCACTCTAAAAAAATCTTTTTCATAAACTCATTAAATATTTTCAATCATAAATGATTTCATTTGATATGAGTGTCAATTTGAAATCAATAATTATTTCTATATTTCCATTTTTTTAATGTTCGATATTATGATGTTTTATTAGTAATAAATTAATAATATAATGTACTATGATATTGAATAAATTATTATAAAATAATATGGATACCATTTTCATGATATACTTTCATTTTAGTCCCTATAGAATGAAACTTCTTAAATATTTTCATTATATGCTTTCATTTTAGTCCCTATAGAATGAAATATTTTAAATCATTTCAAACTTATATATTTTGACATAAATAAAAGTTGAGAGCTGACTTGATATAATTTTGAAATTATTTTGGAATTTTTTGAAACGCCCCTTATTTTTCTCAATATTTTTAAAACTCACTTAACCTTTTGCATTCATTTTTTAATCTCTAGAAATTATATACTTTTTCATAATAAAAAAAAAATTAGTTTTCTATCTATGTTTTATTTTAGTAAAATACTATTTAATTTTACATAATATTATTTGATTTTATAGAATAATATTTTTTAATATATTTTTTTATTCATATATATTTTATGATTTTATTTATTAACTATAGTATATAAAAATATTTTACTTTTCCGGTCATGATATGTGTCACATCAATGAATTTTTCCTTCCGAAATTTTGAGCATCAGAGAGCTTCATTCCATCAAATCTCAGCCTATAAACGCTACATATTTGTCCAATCAGTTATGGTATCATGTAAAGTAGGGGTGTTCATTCGGTTACCGAACCGAACCGGTCTATTTCGGTTAATTCGGTTCGCTTGTTCAGTTAAATCGGTCAGGTTCGGTTGAAAATTTTGATTTATTTGGTTTATTCGGTTCGGTTTTGATTTAGAAAAACCGAATAAACCGAACCGACCGAATTATATATCAACTTATTAATTTTCAATGATATAATCTTAAATTTTAGATTACATATATTAATATTAATAAATATAGTCATTATCTAGGATAAGAAAATGTTAACTTTGACTTAATATTCTATAGATTTCTTTCTATTTCGGTTCAACCGAATAAACCGAAATAAAGTTCGGTTTATTCGTTTCGGTTCAAATTTCGGTTCCATTTTTATTCGGTTCGGTTCGGTTCAAATTTAATTCGGTTTGGTTTAATTCGGTTCAGCCTTATTCGGTTCGGTTTAATGAACACCCCCAATGTAAAGAAATTTCATATAAAGAATTTCAACTTGATTAAATTTATCTCTGCGGAATTGAAGAGAGAGGGAAAAAACCGAAATTGAGGATTGCATATTAGATTTATTTTCATTATTCTCTATGGAGCATCTATATATATGAAGCAAGTTGTTTTAGTAGAGTATTTTGACCCGTTTTACAAAATGACCCAAAAATGCATATAAATATTTCATTTCATCAAGAATTCACCAATTTCTTATTCATTTTTTTCATCCTATAAATTAAAAAAAAAATTATGAAAAATAGCAATTTGGTCCGAAAATGACATTTTTTTGCCCATAAAAACTTAAAGTATAGTATATATTACATAAAATTATTTTTTTCCATATAATCTCATACGCACTCTATAAATAGAAATTGCATATATGTCCTTGCAAAATCTCAAAATATCACATACATTATCATTTTCTAAAAATGAAACAAAAAATAACCTTGATGCCTGCTCAGAACATATAATTATAAAACATTTTCTCTTTTAAATAGTTTTTTCATTTACATCATGAAAATATCACATATATTCCTATAAAATAAGAATATCATGTTAGTTATGAATCTTATGATACGTACTATAAAATAGAAAATATCATAATAATATCTTCAAAAAACTTAAAGTATAGTATCTATCTTATAAAATTATTTTTTCCATATAATCTCATATGCACTCTATAAATAGAAATTGCATATGTGTCCTTGCAAAATCTTCCCATTTCTAAAAAATGACCTTGATGCCTGCTCAAAACATATAATTGTAAAACATTTTCGCTTTTAAAATTTTCATTTACATCATGAAAATATCACATATATTCCTATAAAATAAGAATATCATGTTAACTACTTTTGTGTCTTGTCATATTTAACGTTTTTGTGTCATTTATATTGTTTTGTGCGATTTCTGTATTGTCTTTTAATTCTATATTCTATTTTGTGTTTTTTTATATACAATGTTTTTTATATATACTATTTTTGAAGTATATATTCTGTATACTTTTTTTATTTTATATACTTTCTTTATAGTTCTATATATTGTTTCGTTAAAAAGAAAATTGATTGTACTACTGGACTATGGGAAACCCGCATCGTGCATTAGCAGGTCCATTTAGTTAATATAATCCGAGCAGGCATTTTGCTTGAATCTCCTCCAAAAAAAAGGAACTTCTATAGTACAAAGAATTTCTATTTGCTACATATCTGACAACATTTAAATATAGCGTTTAGAAAATAATACACAAGCAACATGAGTGAAAGCTGGAAATCTATCTTGACCAATACATACACAACGAAGAAATCAAATTAAATTAATGAGAGAACTGAAGAAAGAAAGAAAGGCTCTGTGCATGATACAAAAACATTAATTTGTAACTTCAAATCAATATGCCAGTATTATGGATTCAATCAGATCATTAAGTGGCGCCAGCTCAGCCTTGTCTATTAACCGGAATTCCTAAACATATAAGTAAATTGTTAAATAAACCTTATAATTTGCCTTTAAGAAATCAAAATGCAGAATTGAAGGGTTTATATGAGATCAAAGAAAAAAGAGAGGTACCCAAGTGAAAAATGTGAAATGCTTGAAGCAAGTATTGAGATGAGCTTCTTCCTTGAGGCTCACAATCTTTTGAAAGTGTGAATGGTAAATATGCGCATATACCCTGAATAAACGCTTAAATATCGTTTTCACCACATCCCTGAAGTTAGGAGGAAAAGGCGCCCCTACCAGAAAAGATAAATTCCATCAATTCCAAAATTGATTCAAAATATTTCAAAAATAATATTTAGTGTTTTAAGCAATAAGTTTATGTACAACCACTGCTATATTTTCTTCCGGAAGAATAATAATTACCTAGTCTTTGAGGGAAAATAGATTCATCATCAAGTTGAGCTTCAATCCAGTCCATTAAATATTCAACATATTTAGGTGCAGATACTTCTATGGGCTTTTTTATCTGGACTCCATCTGCCCATCTGTACTCGAACCTGTTTTTACATTTTTACCCCTCTAATTATAAAAATACAGTAGCAAAGATTGACTTTCGTGAAAAAAACTAAAAAAGAAGAGAAAACAATACTTTGGTCCAGCTGACATGGTTGGGCAAGTAGCTGGTGTACAAAACTCCATCAATGTCCCATATAACATATTAACTTGATTAAAGAAGTCTACAGCTGAAAATAAAAATGGAAAATAAAAAAAAACAAAAAGAACTTGTTAACAAAATAACCTAGATATATATAAATTTTTACATAATAGACAAGTTCTCTCAACTGAATATGATAAGAAGACATGATACCCATCAATAGAAGTATATTATGAAACTATATGTTTAATTTAAGAAATAAAACCAAAAAAGTAAACACAAAATACTAACAAATTCAACTCCTTTTCAAATGAACAGACATTTTCTCTCCATAGAAGATTCTGTAACTAACTAACTAACTACATGCTAAGCACAACTCATAAAGAAATTAATTAAATTATCTAATGATGGTATGGTATAGAGAATAATAATTTGGGAAATGAAGAGGAGGTACGGGACATACTGTTGACAGCTAGCCATTCATTGAGATCCTCTCCAATTGGTAAACGAACTGCCTCTCTCAAGTTCCCACTTCCTAGAGTTGCAACAATATGCCTCTGTAACTGTGCCCCCTGTTTATACATTTTATGCATTTCAAAGTTTGTCAGTCACAAAGATTAGAGATTATAGCATCAGATCAATTCAGATGGTCCTGAACATTATAGATTTCTCACATTTTAATTACTAATAATCTTTGTTGTGAGAAGATTATGACCCAATTTAAGTTAATTGTTAGCCAATCAATTGCTCCAAAAATACAGAGGGTGCATATCAATAACAATTTGTTAATTGAAATTCAGGTTTACTTATCCCCACATAAGCATGATAATTGATATCATGAGGAAGGCCAACTTTAAAACTTGATTAATTTCTCCTTTTTTCAGCATAATAAATCTTTCTTTTTTTGAATAATCACATAATACATCTTTCAAAAGTAAAAATTGTATGATTTCAGTGCCAGTTACCAAACTTCATCACATGATCATGATATTTCATGGTCAGTAATAAAAATAGTATGCCCTACCAATTAAACAAAAAGAAACTAAAACTTCATTAAGAATGTGAAGAAAGTAACCTTGTTTCCTGATGGTGCATTTTTCTTGGGCCGGAAAGTCTTCTGATTTCTGCTCGGAATTACCAAAAAAAAAAAAAAAAATCGGATTAAAATTAAAAATAAGTTCATATAATTAAAACTTAATCAAAGGTGAAACAATACACAGATACACGAAGAAAACAGAAAACAAAAATCGCTAAAACCAATCTTCGGAAGATTCATAAATTCAAATAATAACACACAAAATTAAAATTTCATCACAAAAACCATAACAGGACACAAATTCAATAATAAAAAAACCCTTCAAACTAAAAATGAAAGCAAAAAAAGAGAGAAATGAATAAAACCAATTACCTGTTTCCAAGACCAAAGAGACTCATCTCTTTTCTCTATTCCAGACAGAGCGAGACACAGAAAGAAGATAAGAGATAAAGGACTGGAATAAAGAGAGAAAGAAGAGAGAGTACCGCTCCTCACCCTGTCTTGATTGTTATTCCTTTTCCTCTTATTCTCCTCTCCCTCTTTTTTCCTTTCTTTTTTCCCTCATTCTTCTTCTTATACGTGTATACTCATCACAGCCAGCCTGGCATTTGAAGAATATCAATACTATCTATGACAAAATTTCGTGGTCAGCGTTTTATATTTGAACCGTCGATTCTGGACATGCGGTTCTGATTGATAAAGATGCAGTGCATAGAGGACGGCTTAGACCGAAGTCCATCTGCACAAATGGCATGTTTTGAATGGTTGGATTAATAGGCGTATGTAGAGTTGGCAAAATCTGACCCGATCCGAAAAAATCGTGACCAACCAACTCGAATTTAAACCCGACCCGAACCGAAAATATTGGCAACGCAATGACCCGAAATATGACTCAACCCGAACCGAGATGATCTGAAATCCAACGACCCGAGACCCGAACGACTCGAATCCTGTAATACCCGAGACCCAGACGACCCGAACTCGAATGATCGCACAATTACTCGAACATGAATGATCTGAGCTTGTATGTATTGAATGAATAGCCACGAAAAATGTTGATTTCACAATTATGCTAGTATATTATATATTATTTTATAATACATTGTTATATATTTTTTCCATAATGTCACTATATTATTTTAGAAAATAATATATTATTTATAGTATTCATGTATAATATTATTTCAACAACTTAAATATAGTTTAACAATTATTTATAAACATACACTTGAGAAGATCAAAACTAATGCCGATTAGTTATCATGGCATATAATAAAAAATAATCTAAAATTAAAATCAAAATTTGACTAATCCGATGCAAGGACCCAATTGATCCGTAATACTGATTTTATTAATCTAATACACTTCAATGATCCATAATACAAACCAGAACAATTATGATTTTTTTTTTCAAAATAGCATTATTTTGAAGAATAATTAATCAGATGGCATTTTTTTCAAAATAATTCAGCAGATAGCACTTCCGCCAGACCCTCTGGCGGAACTAGGGAATTTTTTTTTTGTTGATCCCGGCCATTTGGCATCCTTAAACACGTTTAATTAATGGAAAAAGCTAGTTCCGTCATAGGGTCTGGCGGAACTAGGTAAAATTTATTTTTGGCCCAATTTGGACGGTGAAATTGGCCCAAAAATGACGATTTCATAGGTTCCGCCAGACCCTCTGGCGGAACTGAAGGGATTTTTCAACTTACAATCTGACCAAAAAAAATTCAAAAAAACAGGCTAGATCTGCCAGGCCTTTTGGCGGAACTACAACGAAATAACAGGTTCCGCCATAGGGTCTGGCGGAAATAGACAATTTTTTTCAACTTACAATCTGTCCCAAAAAATAAAAAAAAATGGTCTAGTTCCGCCAGACCCTCTGGCGGAACTAACTAGACCATTTTTTCCAAATTGCAATCTGACCAAAAAATTTCGAAAAAATGGTCTAGTTCCGCCAGACACTCTGGCGGAACTAACTAGAAATCACAAGTTCCGCCAGAGGGTTTTGCGGAACTATACCATTTTTTCAACTTACAATCTGACCCAAAAAAAAATCAAAAAAAATGGTCTAGTTCTGCCAGACCCTCTGGCGGAACTAGACCATTTTTTCAAAATTGCAATCTGACCAAAAAATTTCGAAAAAATGGTCTAGTTCCGCCAGACCCTCTGGCTAGCTAGAAATCATAAGTTCCGCCAGAGGGTCTGGCGGAATTAACCACTGCGTTTTTTTTAAACCCTCATTTAAACCCGTCCGACCCTCATTTTAACCCTACCCGTCCGATCGAAAAAAAAGAGCAAATTTGGGGGCGAAATTTCAGGCGATTCTATAGGAAATTAAAGAGGAAAAAAGGGAGAAATTAAAGGAAGAGAAGGAGAAGTTAGAAAGAAGAAGAAGTATGTAAGTTATTTTGTTTGATTTTGAGTTTTGATTAGTTATTTTTGTTGATTTGGTTGAATTAAAAATAGTGTGAAATAGGTTTTGATTAAGTAAAATTAGTGCGAAATAGGTTTGGATTTAGTGAGATTAGTTTGAAATTGGTTTAAATAGGTTGATAGTATTGAAATTTATTTGAATTTTTGTTGATTTGTTTAGAGAAGAAGAAGAACAAGAAGAAGAAGAAGAAGAACAAGAACAAGAAGAAGGAAAAGAAGAAGAACAAGGAGAAGGTCTAAATTTTTCATCAAATTTATTTGGTATGAAAAATTTTTGTAATTAATTTTTAGTACTTAGTTATTTTATGGAAAAATATAATATAAATTTATTTAGTAATATATTTATTTATAGTAATTGTTTAGGGTTTTATTTAATATATTCAATTTTTGGTATTAAAAAAAAAGAATGAAGCAATTTGTTTACTTTTGTGTTAAATAGTATGTTTATTTAGTTATGTAATTATATATTGTTTAGTTATTATTTATATAGGGATATTTTTATCAATTTTATTCGGTATGAAAATATTTAATAATTAATTTTCATTATTTAGTTATTTTAAGAAAAAATATAATATAAATTTGTTTAGTAATATATTTATTTATAGTGATTGTTTAGGGTTTTATTTTTGACTATATACTATTATTCTATTAAAAATAAGATTGAAGCAATTTGTTTATATTAAAAAAAGATTGAAGTAATTTATTTATAGTAATTGTTTAATTATTATTTATATTAAAAAAATAAAATTTATATTGGGATGTCATCTGGGGCGGATCTAGTCGGGCCGGATCTAGTCGGGCGGATCGGGGGAAGGCTCCTATGGTTGAGCCAGAAGGTCCGGCACTGAACGAATTCCAGGATGATCACAGAACCGTATGTTTCAGCCAACCGGACAGCACCAAGGCTAAAGCAAAAGGGGGTTTCCGATACAGGCAACATCATATTAATGTATTGTATTTAAAATTATTTCTATATATCTATTTATTTAATTATGTAAAAATAATTTACTTATATTTTTCGTTTCCGCAGGTGCCATGGAATTATCAGTTCGAGCCATATTTTTCGAGTGCGTATTTGTTACAAACGCAGAGGATCAGATATGTACCAATCGATGGTATACTGATAACCGCTCTGCAGGAACGGTGGAGAAAAGAGACGCATACATTCCACATGCCTCACGGAGAAATGACTGTAACGTTAGAGGACGTTTCATGCTTGTTGGGGTTGCGGGTGGATGGCAAGCCCCTTTGTGTGAAAAACAACGGTATTAATTGGGCAAATAAAGCAGGGGAACTACTCGGAAAAACACCCCCCTAAGAGATTTTCAGAGGATCAGGGACTAAGAAAAGTAACGTGTTGGTAAATAAAAAATGGTTCATGGAGAATTTTGCCGATTTGGAAAATGATGCCCCCATATTACGAGTCGAGCAATATTGTAGAGCTTACATGATCGGATTTTTTTTCCGACATTTTATTACGGATCCGAATGGAGACTGTTATTCTCTCATGCCCCTGGTACTTTTAGAAGAAATGAATACCTGTACAGAGAGCTGTGCAAAAGTACAGGTCCCGATCGGAAAAATATGAGAGGTTGCATCTTATTACTACAATTATGAGCTTGGCAATATTTTGCGACCGGCAGACCGAAAGTTTCATTGAACCCGGCAAGATTGAATATCTACGACTATCCGGATTACAATGATATGGTTGGTATGCTCTGGAGAGATGCAAGAGCTAAAGAGGATCCGTCGACTACTCATTTGTGGGCGAACCGCGACATGTTAGACATCATCCCTCCAAGTGATATCTTTTGGGCACCTTACGAGCCATACTGCGATAGACTACCACCCATTTGTCAGGAAGAAAGAACTACGGCACTACTCAGTGTGTCGTTGATTTATTTCTGGATCATTGAGCGTTATCGTCCTGAGAGGGTGATGTGACAGTTTGGGTATCGGCAAAAAAACCCCCGGAAATACCTGAAGCCGACAAAATTGCCGATAAAGAATTACGTGACCTGACGAATTTTCGCGGAAACGATTGGCAAAAGATTCACAAGAATTGGATTACACATTGGAATGATAAATGGTATTGGTATTCGCAAATGGATCCCCTGGAGCCGTATACCCCTCTCGATTATGATGGTTACATGAGCTGGTATTGGCAGAATTCCGATCCGTTGGTGCAGAGCACCATTTCGCACGGTTCTAGCACATACCACCCTATGGTCCCGGAAAAAAGATTAGCGATAATATTTTAAATTTATTTAATATTTTTAAAGTTAAATATTTAATTTTAATAATTTTAATATTTTTAATATTTTAAGGCACAAACCGCCATGGAGGGCGGAAGTAAGGGACGGCGTCCGAAAGTGGTTGGGATGCCCAAAACTCATTTGTACTCAGCTTGATGAGTATCCCGGCGATACTGAGTGGGAGGTGCTCAACGAACCGAGAGCAGATGAGGGGGGAGAGGAAGAGGGAGGAGAGGAAGGAGGAGAAGACGTCAGTCAGCTCACTCAGATGCAGGCTCGGAACCAGGCGCGGAGGAGAGGAAGAGGACGCGGATGTGGTGCACGCGGCGGAGATGTTTAGGGTTTATGTTTTGAGATTTGGACTATGTTATGGTTTATGTGTTTGTGGTTTAGGGGTTATGTTTGGGGATTTGGATTATGTTGCGATTTGTTTGTTTATTTAGACTATGTTTGATTTTTTAGGCTTTATGGTTTATTTAGATTGTTTTAACTTAAGCATTACAACTACTCAACAATAAATAAAATAAACTAAATAAAACAAACTAAGTAAAACAAAGTACGGTCCATTGTAACGGTCTCTACCCCTTTGCGTGCACTTTCGTTTATTGTGACCTGGTAATTTGCAAACACTGCAATTCATTACACGTTTTTCTTTGTTCATGGTGTCCATACTGTTCTGGATTCGCACCTCATGTCTTCTTCCACGTTTCAACCTTCCGTTAGCATTTTTCCTTATAAGTTTATCATCAGGAAATAAATTGTAATTACAAATTTCTATGCATGGCCTCCATTGTGATTTTTCCTTTACAGGATAGAAACTTTTTTCATACGTATGCTTCAAATTATCCAAGGAATAACACGGATGAATGAAAACTTCGCTAGATATAACTTTGTGTATACAAACTGCTATGACGTGCGAACACGGGTAGTGATATATCATAGGTTTCTGACACTCGCATTTTCCTTTGTTGATATCCACTCGCCATTTCTTTCTCGGAATTCCGATACCAGTTGTCGAATGCCGGGCATGCGTAAGCACTTGATAAATACTTTGCTCTAAATTGTAGCAAGTGACTTCATGCCTAGCAGCCTTAATGCGTCTACGTTCCATTTTTAGCATCACTATATCCGACCAATTCTTTTCCCTCATATCAGCAGCCGCCCGATATCTCACGTGATAACAATTTAGCTTATAAAATGACGCCTCCACAATTGCCATAACAGGTAGTTTTCTTATACATTTGAAAATAAAATTCATCACTTCGGCGTTATTGCTAGTTGGTATGCCCCACCGACGACCTTCAGTATCGTACGAAATCGCCCAATTTGATTTATTTGTCTTCAGTAACCAATTGGTTGCTGAACTATCTTTTTTTTCCATTTTTCCCATATCTTATTAAATTTATATTTGTAGTGCGCACATACTAAGCCTTGAATAATTGGAACCACTGTTTTGTCTGTTACAGCAGTACTGAAATTTTCTTGAAGATGCCGCATGCAATAACGATGATAACCATAAAGTGTCAGCCACCTTCTCCCTCTCATTGCACTAATTGTGCCAGCATGCTTATCCGAAATAATACAATACATATTTTCTTCTCCGAGAACATCACGCAAACAATTAAAAAACCACCCCCATGTCTCATTCTTCTCCCTATCAACTAAATCAAAAGGTAAAGGAAATAGCTGACCATTTGCGTCGGTAGCAGTCGCCGTTAGTAAAGTTCCTTGGTATTTTCTGGTTAGAAATATTCCATCTACTGTTTTGACGGGTTTGCAAAACTGAAAACCATGGAGTGATGGGCCAAATGCCCAAGAAAGATCTTCAAACTCCAACTCACCATCTCTATTTGGGGCACCAGTTTTAAATGTATACAAAGTACCAGGATTTGTTGATGTTATTGCCGCCATCAACTCAGAGAGAAAATTATAAGCCTCCCTCCAACCCCCAAATAAGAATCGAAATGCGTGTTGTATTATGCCAAGCCTTCCAATACGATATGGTATATTCAACCTTCAATTTAACAGCTTCTATTTTGGTTACGGGCTTAAAATCTAAATCTGCTCGTACGATCTCTAGAATTAGCCCCCCAACAAGCGCACTCGTTAACTGTTTTTGGTCTCTTCTAGGTGTTTGGTTAATACATACGTGTGGTTGTCTAAATGTTTTAATCTCCCATAAATTATTTTTTTTATTAATCGAAGCGTGTATCCTCCAACTACATCCTCTAGTACCTTCATCTTTAAGCTTGCATATCACAATATATCTCGTTTTATTCGAGTGGTCTACTTCTATTTCTCGGTGATGTTTGACACTGTATGCTCTTATAGCCGATTGTATTCTGATTTCGTTTCAAGTGTATGTCCCTTATACAATATTTCATCATCATTTTCATTCACATTCATGCAAGATAAGACAACATTTCTCGTATATTCCCACATTGAACTATCTTTGAATTCTGCAGCTGGTGCATCACCGAAAGTACGTACACTAACCATCTCACCCTCTTCCGTATATATAAATCCCGTCTGATGGTTCACTCTCTCCATTTCTTCATCGCCATCTCCATAAATTTCTTCTTCGTCCTCTGACTCCATTTCTGGTTCCTCATCTAATTCATTTTTATCATAATCTATTTCGGGAAGTACACTATTGCTTACACGTGCCATATCAAAGGTCGCAAACGTGTCCTCATTCGTATTTTCATTATTTATTTCATTTTCAACGGGTTCTAATATCTCATTTTCGTCTGCATTTGGAATTACATTTGATCTACTACTAGTTCTTATCTGATATTCTTTATTTTGGATGTGATCAACATATATTTCTAATTCCTCCATCCCAACCCTTATGACTCGCTCCGCAAAATTAACCAATTGTGTATTATTCATAAGTTTCACTAACCTATAATGCGAAATGCCTTTCTTAAGGGAAGGAAGCCGACCTCGGATTAAAAGAATATACTATACGACCAACCGAGATTCTCATATATTTCATTACACAGTTGGTCATAATCCCTATTTACGGTTGTACTTTCTGGAATATAAGCCGGTTCCTCCGGGTCGTAATTGCATCCGTTCGGCAGATTTACAATAAGACCATCGTAATATACAAGAATTTAAGAGTTTTGTGCCATTTTCTTCGTACTAATTGCAATAATATTAACAAATCTATAATAAAATCAATTAATTATTTAATGAATCAAAAAATCTATAATAGAATACCTAATTTTCGTCTTCCTTTTCTTCTATTTTCTCTATTTATTTGGGTCAAAATCACCTCAAATACACCTCAAATATACTTCAAAATCGCCTGAATAGTATTTTTTTTTGTTAGGGGCGGACTTTAGGTTAGACTGGGGGAGAGAGAGAAAGATTCTCGTTTTATACGAGGCTCCAATGATTGAACTAGTTCCACCAGAGGGTCTGGCGGAACTAGGCTATTTCTCAATTTTTTGGCGACAGACCTGTCCGGAAAACACGCTGAGACTGGTTTCGCCAGACACTCTGGCGGAACTAGTTATTTGTAGCTAGTGCCGCCAGAGGGTCTGGCAGAACTAGACCATTTTTTTTTATTTTTTTGGGTTAGATTGTAAGTTGAAAAAATGGTCGTCTGGCGGAACTAGACCATTTTACGGGATTTTTTTGGGTCAGATTGTAAGTTGAAAAAATGGTCTAGTTCCGCCAGACTATCTGGCGGAACTAGTTATTTCTAGCTAGTTCCGCCAGACCCTCTGGTGGAACTAATTATTTGTAGCTAGTTCCGCCAGAGGGTCTGGCGGAACTAGACCATTTTTTTTGATTTTTTTGGGTCTGATTGTAAGTTGAAAAAATAGTATAGTTCCGCAAAACCCTCTGGCGGAACTTATGAATTCTAGCTAGTTCAGCTAGAGGGTCTGGCGGAACTAGACCATTTTTTCGAAATTTTTTGGTCAGATTGCAATTTGGAAAAAATGGTCTAGTTCCGCCAGACTCTCTGGCGGAACTAGTTATTTCAAGCTAGTTCCGCCAGAGGGTCTGGCGGAACTAGACCATTTTTTTTATTCTTTTGGGTCAGATTGTAAGTTGAAAAAATGGTCTATTTCCGCCAGACCCTATGGCGGAACTAGCCTGTTTTTTTGAATTTTTTTTGATCCGATTGTAAGTTGAAAAATCCCTTCAGTTCCGCCAGAGGGTCTGGAGGAACCTACGAAATCGTCATTTTTGGGCCAATTTCACCGTCCAAATTGGGCCAAAAATAAATTTTACCTAGTTCGGCAGACCCTATGGCGAAACTAGCTTTTTTCATTAATTAAGGGTGCCAAATGGCCGGGATCAACAAAAAAAAATATTCCCTAGTTCCGCCAGAAGGTCTGGCGCATGTGCTATCTACTGAAATATTTTGAAAAAAATGCCATTTGATTAATTATTCTCCAAAAAAATGCTATTTTGCAAAAAAATTCAACAATTATAAATATTAATCCTAAATATTCAAAATTTAGAACCAAATGACTTGTAACCAAATTGAACAGAAACTCAAATTGCTCAAAACTTAGACCGAAAGTACCCAAAATCTAGACCTGATTGACCTTTGACCTGAACTCACCCTATCCGAGACCCGAAAGACCCGAGACCTGAATAACCATACACCATAACGATTCGAAACCCTAACGACCCCACGAAATCTGAATGACCTGTAGCCCAAACGACCTGACCCGAACCTGACCCAGTCCACCCATTTGCCATCTCTAAATTCATGACTGTTGACTAAGGAAATAGACATCTCCATTCTCCTTTTTCCTTTTCTCTCCACTTTTTTTTTACTAGATGTCTCATTCTCTCTCTATATCTAACTCTCTCCGGACTAGGGTTGTCAATGGATCTCCATAATCCGATAACTCAATCCGAATCCGAATGAATGGATTAAAATTTGGATTTTTAAAAAAGATCGGCTAGTTTATTGAGTTTGGATTTGGATCTTGCAAGATCTGAATCGAAAACCTAATACGAGTCCGATAAATTAGATATGAATAATATTTGTGCATATCTATAATATGTAAAAAATATTTTCTTAGACCACTTTTTTACTATTTTTATTGTTACTTAACTTCTAAAACAACTACGGAATATATAAATATGACGACGAAAACAAAAAAAATTTGAACAATAAACAACAAATCACCATAAACTGTATAACATATGACGTGAAATTTTAAATTATAAATATTACACTATGTCGAGTTTAAATAGAATCTAATCAATTTCTTTTTGTGTGTAAAGATATTTTTACCCAAGTTTTACAGATAATATGTATTACATTCTTTTTTTTTTAATTTTATAAAATTGCAATATTGTATAATTTTTTTATTAATTTATAAATAATCATAACCAATTAAAGAGATAAATTTTGTGGTACCTTGGATAATTTTTGTACTAATTTTGTTGTTAATGTGTTGCAATGTTAATTTTTATATACTCATGCTTTTTTTTTTGTCAAAATTTCATATTGGAATCAAAAATTCGATCCGAAACTCGTTAGTTAATGGATTTGAATTTATATATGAATCTATAATTTCATAATGAATTTGAATTCATATTTGAACCTTCTAAACTTCAAATGCATTTGGATATTGATACTGCCTTGGATCTGGTCCGAATCCGATCCATGGACAGCCAACTCCGGACTGTAGCATACTCCACCAGTGTTTCTCTCTCCTCTCATTTCGAAACCTAGCAGCCACAGCCACAGCCACAGCCTCACACACGCCACTAACAGCAACTGGGTTTACAACAAAAGATGGCATGGACCTCATAATTTCATGCGAATTGTATTTTATACTGGTAGTTAACAGGGAGCAATTAAGCACCGAGTTAATATAATTAAGCCCTAGATTCCATTTTCATCCTTACTTCATTCTACAATAATCAATCTATAACAATACTCAGTTAGGTAATTCAATGTCTTCAACTAGGGGAACCCCTCGCTCCGCTTCGGAGCGGAATAACGAATATTATGTACAAATTATTATATTCCTTTATTTAAATTAAAAATAATAAATGTAGTTTCACTTTATTCAAGCTTCTTATGCTGGGTATTATTCATACTTCTTTTGCTATATATACATGATGTTCTGAGATACATATATGATATTTTGAGTTTTTGTATAAAAATATAATCTCTATAACTATAACATCATAATCTGTTTCTTTATATTAAAACATGAAAAAAAAAATAAGATGATAACTCTAGATACGAATGATAATTTGATATTGCATATTCTACAATAATATCATGATCATGATTTTCTTTATAATAGTAGATGGAGCATAAACTAATATATTAATTCTCATATCAATATGGTAGAAAAGTTTATAGTGGGGTTACACATGTAATTCATTTATGACAAAAATTCACAACAATATTTAATTTTGTATAAAATTAAAAAAATGACATTTAAAATTTATATTTATATTTAGAATTATTTTTAGTAGTATTTTCAGGAAAAGAAATATTACATATTTGTAAATTGTAAAGTGAGAAAAATGATATTTAATATTTGGAGGAATATATGTGAAATTATTTAAAAAAAATAATTAAAAGTTTTATGAGGTACAATTTGGGTCTAATAACAAATCTTTTTGAAAGTGAAATTGTGGGGTACAACTTGAGTCTAAGTAACAAATATCTTAGTTTGGAGAGGACATGTGTCAAGCTCATGTGAGACTTGAATTTCCTTGTAACTAGAAAGAACTAGAGAGGACCTCGTTATGTTTCGATATTATCTAAATATTTTTCAATAAATGAAAATAGAATAAAAATAACAAACAATACATAAATAAACTCACACTTAACTTACAGTTGCATGTAATGGACATATTTTTGTACATTTAAATTATAGCAAAAATAAACTTATATTTAACTTACAGTTGCATGTAATGGACATATTTTTGTGCACTTAAATTGTATCAAAATAAACTGACATTTAACTTACAGTTGCATGCAATGAACACTTTTTTGTGCATTTAAAAGTTAGCAAATAGAATACATGGTAATACACAATACAAAAAGTTATGTCACATTTCACTTTTCTTTTTTTATTTTCTTTTAGTTAAGAGCTGCAATTAAAGATAAGATTTTTATACGATATATCTAGGGGTGTACACGGGTCGGGTTGGGCGGGTTTCGGCTAAAATTATAACCCAACCCAATTATAACGGGTTTAGTATTTTCAACCCAACCCAACCCAACCCATAATACTTCAAAAACCCACCCAATACGACAATATTTTTCTCGGTCGGGTTGGTCGGGTTGGCCGGGTTTTGAGCTTTTGATTAGATGAACGTTATGTAACATAAGATGGACTAAATGATATTTAACATATTTATAACTGCATAGACTAAATCATATTAAAAAAACTAAGCATTTATAATAAAAAAAATATCCACAATTTTAAATAAAAATACCTTCAAATTTCAATCATGAACTACAACACATTTCAGAAAAAAAACATAAACCCCAACAAAATCTAAACACTAGCTCATAAGTTTATAATAAAGTACTAATATCATAAACTCTTTATTATTGTTTCAAAGTCTCAAGCATAACCAGAAGCTCTAATGGTACCTGAAAATAAGAAAAGCAATAGCCAATAAGTCACCAGTGAATACAAATGTTATTAATATGAATATATTACACAATTTGATACTTGTACATAGAATAAAGAAGATATGTTGATTATTAGATTCTATATCTGCACACTAATATATATGACGTATATAAGATAATGAATGACATATGATAGCAATTACCTCTAACTAATCACGGATGTGTACCATTTGATGATTTTGATTTTGTAAGCTTTGTTAAAAGAAGAAAAAAAAAAGCATGTCAACAATTGAATATCTTTGCCATGAAAATATGCTGACAAAAAATATATAATTTTAATCAAAAATCTTACCTTTTGCAAGCGCTTCGTAATTTTCAGCATCCTCTAACTCCTCATGCAATTCACAAGGTAATGATGAAGATCGCAACCAATTTTGACCGCAAATAAGTGCCTCAACGGTTTTTGGGGATAAAGAGCTTCTAAAAGGATCAAGAATTCGCCTACCGGTACTAAAAGTTGATTCAGATGAGACAGTCGAAACCGGTATTGCCAAAACATCTTTTGCCATTAGAGCGAGAATTGGATTTGATATCTACAGAGAACTTTTCTTCTTCTTCCGCTTAAATATTTAAAAATTATGGAGGTACAAAAGGAAATGAAATATTATGGAGGTACAAAAGGAAATGAAATAAATATATTTTAACATTTTCCATACATGATAAAATTTGTTTCTAATGTGGAATAACAGAGTTGGCATTTGGACAATTGTATATTGAAAATTTATTAAGAAAATCTTTACTTATATGAGTTACGGTCGGGTCGGGTTAACACGGGTTTTCAGTTTCCAACCCGAAAACCAACCCACAACTCCGGTTTTTTAAAAATTAAACCCAAACCCAACCCAGTAGTTATAAAACCCGTAAAAAACGGGTTGGGTCGGTCGGGTTGGTCGGGTTTCTAAATTTGTTGTACACCCCTAGATATATCTTTGATGACCATGCATCCTAAAGCGACTTTCCTTGTTTGTCCATAATTTTTCGTTTTCACTTTTTCTAAAGTTGCATATAAAGATAAGATTATGAATATATATGATACCTTATGTTATTTTACCTCTGCATCATAAGAATGAATATATATTTGTGACTTTTCCTCTATTATTGTATCCCAACAGGAGTATTGGAGGATGAATTATTACAGTAATTATATCTAGATAAAAATATAAATGTAAACACTCATGTGTATGGACTTGAATGCAAAAAAGATTGTAAAAACTTAATAAAAAATCTCAGTAATTACATCAAAACAAAAACATGATGTAAAAGCAATTAGTTGAAGATATTATACATAATTCAAGAATTTAGTTATTAGATGAATGGTAAAAAAATAATTTGACAATAATTAAAAGCAACATGCGGTGTCGACATGAGAAAGAGTATTAAATTTGTAAAAAATTGTTTAATTGGCACTTCCATTGTAATTTGAATTATTGAGAAAAGAAATTGTCATCAATATTGCAAGTTTTTAAATATGACAATTTCATTAAAATAATTTGTACTCATCTCAAGCTCATTACTAATATTTTCGAGTAGAATAAATAGCAAATATAAAATTATATAAGTTCCATTCGAACCGAAAGCAAAAAGGTAAATCAATTTGATGTTCATAAAAAACATTAATGAGTAAACAACGAAATTATAAGAAAGTATAAGGAAAGTCACTTCACAATAATTGTAAATAAGTACTTTCATCGAGTTTCAAATTAAGAACTAAGAAGAAACATCATGTTCTCATTTTGAAATCTTACGAAAATGAGATAAAACAAAATGCTGAACCAAGATATTTGTTTTGTCAACAATAATTTCATGAAATTTATTTGGAACAAAGATAACTGAAAGAATGAATAATATATGATAAGCTAATGAATGTAGCAAGTTGTATTCACAACAACAAACTGAAATTTGAAAAAATAACTCATAATTAATTCAGTGAGAATAAATTAATTACAAAATGAAAAGTAATATATTTTTTCTTTCTTAGAAAGTGATATAATATTTTAATACGTAATTAGAAAAAACCTTTTATCATAAATTGTCATTAAATTATTTCTCTATATTTGTGTCTTAATTTTTAATTTTTAATTTTAATTTGAAAAAAAAATAAATATGAAAAATTAAAGAACACTTAAATGAGAAATATTTTAGTCCAAAATAAAATCTAAATAATTGTTGTGTTAAAATTAAAACATAAGTGGTAAAGAAAAATTCAATAAAATTTATTAAATATATTTTGTAGGAATCTAAAAGGTAAAAAGTTTTTAAAATACTAAGAAAGGTTGAGGGGTATTTGATAAATATCCCTTCCCCTTCTTTTTTCAATGTTTTTTTTATTTGGATTGTTTTTCATTAAAAAAATTAAACATTTAAAAATATAGGACTTTTCCCATTCATATAAACATTTCAAATTGGAATACAAAAAACTTATCTTTTCCACCCTATTCCAATACACATTCGGAATTTTCAAGTCCGATTAAATTAAAAATAAATGGGCCGTGTTAAAGTTCAAAATGCAAATACTTACAAAACAAGGTCCAAACACTAAGTATCTTCAAATTATACCAAATAATTATTCATTTTTCTAATTAAGTTTGCATAATATTCACTCTAAATAATCAAACCTTCAATATATTTTAGATAAAGTTCATTTAAGTTTTTAATTACTTATTTAGTTTTGTTATGCTATTTTGAAACATTAATAATAACCATGTGTTGCATTATAGCACTATATATTTCATTTGAAAATAATATTCTTTTATTTTTTTTAAATAATATTTTTATTTTATTTTAAAATAATATTTATTTATTCTAAATTAATAAATGGTATTGATTCTTTTATTTGAAAATATGAAATAATATTTAAAAGTAATATTATTTTGAAATAAATATTTAAAATAGTGAATATTTCTTATTATTTATTTCAAAATAAGAAACAAAATAAAAAAAATGTTATTTTAAATTAGTATATAAAATATTTTAAAATAAGAAACAAAATAAAAAGTTTAATTTAAATTAATATATAAATTATAAGAAAGTAATAAAAGAATTTATTTTTTATATATACAGTTTGTGTATATATATAATTAAAAGTAGATATTTGTTGGTACAATTCGGAGATGATTAGTGATACTTGAACTATTTTGCAAATTTCCATTTCCAGAGGTGTTTACTTCTTATGTCTCAACGTAGTATAAAATGTAATGAGTCAGTTTTTCTTTGAGTTCTTAAGTAAAAATAATTCAGTATATAATGGTCTATAAAGTAAATGTCACAGAAAATCAAAAAGTATCCACGTGCCAAAATTCTCCCAAATCAGAACTTTATATATTGGAAGGAATTTGACCCAAAATAACCTGAATTGACAAGATATGCAAAGAAGAGGCTAAATTTATTTGTTCTTTTTGAACCTGATTTAATTGAAGCCCTGTATAAACGAGGCATGGTTTAAGTCGATGTACCAGTTTATCCTGAAGGTTGGTTCAAGGTACCGAAATCTAATATTTTGTACCAAAAAGATTAGCCAATTAATGAGTTCTTTTACCCATACCTTGATTTAATCCTCAATTAATTCATGTCCATATTTAAAACCTCAATTTAATAAGCCAAAAAAATATAAGCAAGAAATAAGTCAATTTTGAGATCAATCTACTACAGTTCTTTTTTTTTCTTTTATTATGGACTGTGTTTGCAAAATTTGGTGTGCATAAATTCAGTTTCCAGGCTTGAAGGCTTAGTGTCAAACAGGGAGTTGCAGTTTGAATTGAAGGTCTAGTTGAAGAGTATGAAGGCTTAGTATCAAATAGGGATTATGTTCTTATTGTTTAATTTTTACTTTGCATTATGTTAAGTTACACATACTGTTATCTTAGTTGCAAGTATATTTTCCTTGTTATTGTTATTCCCAATAAAGTTTTGTGCTTTTCTTTTACCAACAGATGATAAACAATTCAAGTGAGTTGATCTGAATTATGAGAATGAAATTTATGTGATAATTAATGTGTTGTGTAGGCGTGTAGCAACTGAAGAAAGCCTCCACAATATCATGACATTATGTCATATCAGCAGAAGTACTGATTTTTTAATGAAAAATAAGAAGATTATTTCGTGGTGTTTACAAGCTGAAATAAAAAAGGTCAACCTCCCGGTTTTGAAACTCTCAACTCTTCCTGTCAAAGCAATTTATGCAAGGGACCTTTTTTGTCAGAATTTATAATTGCTATCGAACTCTCGTAAAGGAGTTATAGATACTGCTATTTACGAACAACATATGCTGGATATCTTATACATAGACTTATTGAAGTATTTCAACACATGGTTGTATATAGAAGAGATTGTGGTACTGTTTCTATTAGTCCTTAAAATGGGATGACGAAAACAATTTTTATCTAAACACTGGTCGTGTATTAGTCGATATTTATATCGGTCAACGATGCATTGCCACTCAAAATCAGGATACTAGAGTGGAGCTGGTCAATCAATTCATAACCTTTCAAGCACAACCAATATATATTCGAAGCCCCTAAGTTATTCTGACTCAGAAGCTAAAATCAATATAGACAGCCCAATTTTGGACCCCAATTAAGAATGTGTCTAGGTCAAGGTTGCTTCTGACGAAAACTTGTTTCTTGGCCTCTAATTTGGTTATTTCATCCTACCTAGAATGAAAGCTCGACTCTTTCATAAGCTCGATAAAAGAGAAGTTCGACTATTCTTTTGTTGTATATAAGTAGAGATGATTGGGACAGGCCCGGTCCTAAACCTAGGTCCGTAAGACCTAGGTCTAGAGTTCAATTTGTATGGAGGTCTATATATATATATATATATATATATATATATATATATATATATATATATATATATATATATGAGTCCGTCTAGGAAACTAATGTTAGTACAAAGCGTTTGATACTAACAATTTTTGGACAGTTTGATCTGCTTTAATTTTATCATCATAGAAATTCATATAAATTTCAAATCAAATGCATACAATAATAGTTCATAAAACTTTCTGATCAAAATGCATACTAACATTATTCATATAATTTAATCAAATCGCATTCATATATATCCATTACAAATTAATGAACTCACATATCATAATCCATACAAATAAATTTCAAACTAAAATTCATATAAAATTTAAATTTACAAAAATACTTCAATCTCTAAATTCAATCTAAACATGCCAACAATTTCTTCTCAAACCCTCGTTTTTTTTAATATATGAAAATAAGAGATTTTTTGGAAGAGAGGAAATCGGAATATCGAAGGAAAATTCTATATTCGGAAAAACATTTCCATTTATGTGATTATTTCTTTTGTGGTTCAAGATTTATTTCCTTTTCAGCTGAGAGAGAGAGAGAGATAGTTACTAAATATGTTGATCAAAGGGCTGCACACAAATTAAAGCAGATCCAAGAGTCTACAAATTGTTAGTACCAAATCCTTGATAATAATATTAGCTTATTAACAAAACTCATATATATATATATATATATATATATATATATATATATATATATAATTAAATAGATACAAAAAAATAAAGGGCCAAGCCCATTATATGATCATACCCATACGAGCCCAAAATCCACCTAACAAATTAGATCCAATCCAAATAAAAAAATGAAAAAGAAAAAAAATTGCTGCAGCCTTGAGTCACCGCCGAATCTCTAGAGGAAAGAAGCATGCCACTGCCTGAGTCGCCGGCCACCACCTGACTTGAGTCGTCTCCTCCTTCTCCTCCTTCTCTTCTCTTCTTTGTACTCTACTCCACAAATTGGTAATTTATATGATTTTTTTAATCCAAATTCAATTCATGTGGTTGTTGTTTATATGATTTTTATGTATCCAAAATCCAATTCATTATTCATGTGTTTGTTTACATGAAATTTCAATTTTGGGTTTTTTACATGTAATCAAGCCTGCTAGGATAAATTTCTGTACATGCGAATATATAAACTATAGAATTCAATTGATGTTTTAGATAATGAGAGAATCAGAAAGAGCAAAATCAATTTGTAGCCATAATATCTACTAATCAAACCAATAGGGAAATATAGATCATCATTTCACCCCCACTTTTCCAACCGAAAAATTGCATCAAGAAAGGCAGCAAATCAAATATTTGGTTCATTAATTCTTAGTCTTTTAATATGTTAAAATTTGGGTTTTCAAAATTTATCTTTACTTTTATTATTAAATCATTGATACTTTTGCTTCGAAATTTTCGAATAGAGCTATATTCAAATGATGATTATAGTCTTATAGATTTTGTAATTCAATATAATATTGATACTATATATTTTGTTTTTGATGTACTAAAAGTAAAAGAATAGAATATATATTTTTCTTTGCATTATGTGTTTTAAATTTACTATGATTTGAATATTTTTGAGATTTTTTTATATTGGTCTAGAGTTCTTTGGAATTCGGGACCGGCCTTTGATAGAGGAGTGACTTCTCTTCATTTACTAATGGGAGTAAGCTCGAACTACTTGATTTCCGCAAACTTTGAAGTCTTGGTAAATGCTAAAATCTGCAGATCTTCAATCCAGTTTGGTTGGCCAACCACTCAAGAATAATCCAGAATAGAGGAGGAAAAGAAGAGACTTTGTTATTCTTCATGCCACGACATGTTGAAAACACCACATTGATCATCTTTTCATGAGCAAGGCTCCCTCACGGCGGGAAACAAACTTTGTGTACCTATCTTCTTCTATTGTATATGTTGCCGGTACAGTTGCTTGAGTCCAGTGCTCGTTCAACACTTGGAATGCAGCCACTCTCATATCTGCTCTAGAGATGACATAAGTCTGCAATAGAACCCCAAGCTTATGGAATTATTGATCATGTACCAAAACCACCAGCTAAAAAGGACTCCTGAGTAATTTTATGTAAATCGATTTCAATGTCCAATTTAAATTTTCTTGGATTACTGTGATTGAATATGGAATCCCATATTCAATCAAAATAATACTTTACAGACGTGATGACTCGGATGCTTTCCTACGCAAAGTCATAAAGGAGATTATGTAAAATAAAAGAAAGCTTGAAGAGTACGAGACCATCGCACTGTCTGAGCAGTAGCTGCTTTCCTACGCAAAGTCATAAAGGAGATTATGTAAAATAAAAGAAAGCTTGAAGAGTACGAGACCATCACACTGTCTGAGCAGTGTAGTGTGATAATTCAGAATAAGCAACCTTAGAATATGAAGGATCCAGACAGTTTTCATACCATGCTAGCAACCATGTCTGCTAGGATCGCAGACGTGGCTTGCCGTACCTCAGGTGATGTAGTTGTCTCATGGATTTAAAAGCGGATATCTCTTCTTTTTCCTCATGTTGTAGCATGAGGCAGATTCGGTGAGCATCAAGGAAAAGGAAGAATAAATAAAAGGAATAAAAGTATAATCACATAAGTTACAAAAATAAATTTGGTTAGGCTCCCCGGCAACGACGCCAGAAGTCAGAGCGTGTCGATTTGGGGACGTCCAGGGAAAGTAAGAGCGAGTCGATTTGGGGATTTGGGTATCTGATTTGGGGTTCAAAGAGAAAGAAATAAAATGGTCAAAAAGTCATATTAGAAAAAAAAATAACATAGTTAATTTGTTCAGTTAACTGAGGGACTAACTGTGCACTATTTACTAAAGGCCCGTTCGGCAACACATCGAATAGAAGAATAACATAATTGAGAATAGACGACTAATCCACTTTATGTTAAAATATAAAGATGCATTTGTATGTTTTGAAGACAGTAAACAAATTAGGAAAGATGCTTTTTTGGAAATAAGATTTTTTGACAATAAAGTTTGGTATTACCATGAATTAGATTTCTTGACAAGGAGGTTTAATATTTCCATGTATTAGGTGTTAATTGTGGTAGTAATTCTTTGGGTTATTTCCTTATATTAGATATGACTATCCTATAAATAGAGAGGTAGGGGTAGAGTTTTATTCATTCCAACAACAATATTTTGTATCTCTTTCTTTCTCTCGTAATAAGAAATTTATTTTATTTTTTAAGTTCCATTGTTTAATCATTTATTCTTCTATTATTGTTCTTTTTTGGGCTAGTGTGAGCGTATTGCTGCACTATTATTTCCGCTGCGGATAATCACAAGGTCGCTGCTGGTTTAGTGCTACTGTATTACGGCGCAGTCACTATTGTTCTGTTTCTTTGTTAGCGACGCGTTTATCTGGTTCAGTCCTTTATGACTGTCTGATTTTTTACTTGGTATCAGAGCTTCAAGGGTGATAAACGACGACGTTGGCGATAAACACTGTTGTTCTCGTCCATTGGTGAAGAAGAGGATTGTTTATTATGGCATTCATGGAGTTTGGAGGTCGGGTTAGTGGACTTGGTATTGAGGCTCTAAATATTTCGAATTATTCTATGTGGAAGAGTTGTATGGAGTCTTGTATTAAGAGTGAGGCGTTTTGGAAGATCATTGTTGGTACGGATGCTGCACCGACGCCTGTCATCGGTAAGGATAGTATGGTGACTAATGCAGACGCAGTAAAGGGGTGGTCGAAAGCGAATGCTAAGGCGGGGTTCTTGTTGAAGAGGTCAATATCACATGATCTATTCGAGCATATTAAGGGGTGCAAATCGGCGGCTGAGATTTGGAGAACTTTTGACGAGTTGCTCGATCAGCCACGTTGTCAATGCTTCTCACCTCCTCAACTCCAATAATTCCATCAAGCTCCTTTTCACGAATGAAGTGATGCTAGATCTTGATGTGCTTGGTTCTCGCGTGAAAAATATGATTGGTCGCCAACTTCAACGCACTCTGATTGTCGCCTCGAATAACCGTAGGACTAGTAACCGCGTTGTAAACATCCTCGACCAATCTCCACAGCCAAACACACTCTTGTGCTGCAAGTGATGATGCCTTGTACTCCGCCTCAGTAGTAGAAAGAGACACCGAATCTTGATTCTTACTACACCAAGAAATACTTGCAGAACCACAAGAGAAAATATAACCAGATGTCGATCTCCGATCATTCAAATCACTGCCATATCCATGCAAAACGAACTCGGAACCCTTCTTATAAAATAATCCGAGATCAAGAGTCGAACTCACATAATTGAGAATTATCTTTGCTGCATCCAGATGCGACTTTGTCGGAGCTTGCATAAACCGACTCACCAGGCCGACCACGAAGGCAATATCCGGTCTAGTAATCGTGAGATAAATCAGGCTTCCAAGTCTGTTTCCATCATCACGTCTCAGTTTGAAATTTGCATCCAGCGGTATCGAACAATGCTTACCTTCTTTTACGCCAAGTTTCTCAATGAGCCTCCCAGCATAGCCCGTTTGAGAGACAAAATACCCGTCTTTCAAACCTTCCACTTCCAATCCCAGGAAGTGACTAAGCTCTCCAAGATTATTCATCTCGAATCGAATCGAGAGCTCGTCCCGAAGTCTTGTAACTTCGCCTTCATCATTACCGGTGATGATCATGTCGTCCACGTATAAAAGGGCGACCACGTGTAGACCCGCCTTCCTTTTCTCAAATAAACTGTGATCCGAACTCGAAGAAGAATAACCACAAAATTGTAAATATTCCGCAATCTTGCCATACCAAGCTCGAGGTGCCTGCTTCAAACCATACAACATCTTTTTCAGCTTGCACACATAGTCAGGACGCACCTTGGAAATATATCCAACCGGTTGCTCCATATAAATCTCCTTGTCGAGTTCACCATACAGGAAAGCATTCTTCACATCCAGCTGCCACAGCATCCAACCTAACAAAGCAGCCATTGAAATCACAACTCGCACGGATGTCATCTTAGCGACATGACTAAACATCTCTTCATGATCTTCGCCATACCGTTGAGAAAAATCTCTCGCTACAAGCCTAGCTTTATAGCGCTCAACACTCCCATCCGCCTTGCGTTTTAACTTGTAGACCCATTTGCAAGTAACCGGGTCCACTCCCTTGGGCTTCGGAACAAAATCCCAAGTTTCATTTTTCTGAAGAGCTTGCATCTACTTGTCCATAGCATCTTCCCAAGACTTGTTACCTTTCGCCTCCTCAAAGCATGAAGGTTCACCATCTGTCGACCCTGAAAAGAAACACGAATACGTCGACTCGAAGGTTTCATTTCTATATCTAGCCGGCCGAGTTACCGTCCTAATCGACCTCCTTAGAGCTTGTGTATTTCCCTCTTCTTGTGATTGCACTTCGTTGCTCCTCCTGTCACCTTGATCCATCTCACTTGAACTCGTGACAGTTGACGTAGGCGACGAGAACCTCGGATCTTCACTCGGGTTACCCATGTCATTAACACCCGGGTTTCCCACGTGAACAACAGGTGGCGTCGGCAGATTCGAAACTACCGTTTGGGAACCACCATCACCATATAATGAAGACGCTTCATCAAACACCACGTCTCGAGAGACAATGAATTTATGAGTTGTCGGATCCATGAATTTCCAACCCTTCTTTCTTTGATAATAACCAATGAAAACACACTTTCGAGCCTTAGCGTATAACTTCGTCCTCTTCTCATCCGGTACGTGAACAAAGCACGTACAACCGAACACCTTCAAATGCTTCACACTTGGGTTCTCATCGAACATCAACTCGTGAGGAGAATTCATGTTAATCGGACTGCTGGGAAGCCGATTAACTACGTAGGTAGCATATGCCATACCTTCTGCCCATAAGGCCTTCGGTAAATTCTTCGCATACACCCAACTCCTGCATACCTCCACCAGATGCCGAATTTTCCGTTCCGCCACACCATTTTGTTGCGGTGTATAAGCACAAGACAACTCCTTCTTGATGCCATACCTCTCGCAAAATGATAGAAAATTCTTGGATGTAAACTCGCCTCCATTGTCGGTTCGAAACTTCTTAATTCTTTTACCGAGTCTTCCCTTAATCATCGTTGTAAATTCTCGAAATTTAGAAAATGTCTCCCGTTTATCTTTCAGAAAATAAACCCAAGTGTACCGTGTAAAATCGTTGACGAGTACCAACATATATCTAGCACCTCCGTACGACGCATTTTGCGTAGGATCCATCAAATCATCATGAATAAGTTCTAACGCACCTTTACACCTTGACTGAGACTTCTCAAAAGGCAGTCGATGAGATTTACCATATTAGCAACCCCCACACACCTCAACACCACATGCAAAAGAAAGAGACGGAAGCCCGTTGACAAGATTCCTTGAAACCAACGCCTTCAACTTGTTAATACCCACATGGCCGACCCTAGCATGCCAAATCGACACGCCATCATTATTTCTCATCTTGTCAAAAAACGAGGAAGAACCCGAAAGAACATACAAGTCTTTTACCCTCTTACCGACGTGAGTAATATCACCCTTCACCTCCTCCATATTCCGGAGGAACTTCACATCCTTCGGGGCAAACAACACATAGTGACCCGCATCAATCGCATTCGCCACCGACAGAAGATTCTTCTTCATACCAGGCACGTGATAAACACTATCGAGAGTTATCGACATGTTTTCTTTATCAGAAACAACAATCGCGCCCTCATTCACCACATGGGGAATAC
>CM050909.1:6387500-6402500 GCA_027726005.1 Juncus effusus
CGACCTCTAATCTGAGTGACTTTTGACCAGAATATGACGTTGACCATAAGTCAACTGACCCGCGACCCGAACCCGAATGACCCTAAACCCGAAATGACACGAACCCGAATGACCCGAAACCCGAATGACCCGTAACCCGAATGATCCGAAATCCAAACGATCCGAAACCCGAACGACCCGCGACCCGAACGACCTGCGACCCGAACGACCCGTGACCCGAATTAACCCGAACCCGAATTGACCCGACCCGAACCCGACCCGACCCGCCCGTTTGCCACCTCTAAGTATCATCTATATTTAAAAAAATTTAACTTTGATCAAATTTTGAATCCATAATTTTTGAGTTGATGAACAGTGCCTAATCACTTATTCCAGAGAAGCTTTGGCATTGTCATCATTTTTTATCATCTATGTATTATTCATTCTCATTCAACATTCCATTCTATTTTATATAGGGATGAAAGAATTTATGAAAGTTATGTTGACCGATCAACTTTTCTGCGTTGACAATTATTCTTACAGGTACCTTCCTAAATGTATAGTACCAACTATCATGAACTGATTCGGAGACCAATGAACGCGTTCAGCTACTCTCTGCGTGTAGAAAATAATTTTCCGAGTTAACTAGTTTGATTTGTAAAACTCCACTCCTCGTGGCACCTTGATATCACAATAACAATTAAAAGAACAAAAAGAAAAACAATACCTCTCTAATGATTTTCAGCTTATTGACAACGAATTATTTTGATTAGTAAACACCACTCTTTATGTTCACAATTAACTCATTACAAAGAACAAAAAAATAAAAAATGAGAAGAAGAAAAACTCTTTATTCTCAGTTTATTAACAAATCTGAATTCCCAAAATAAAGGTAGGAATCGTGCTACTTAACTTCCAATTAAAAAAATGTGTTAACTTTTCAAAAGAATCTCTCTTCATGAATTAGTTTTATTTGGCTTCTAATGTTCATCATTCTTTGCTTTCATCAATGACCTTTGCTACGATATCGGAGGTTGTTCCCAGGAGTTCTGAGAAGTTTCTGTAAAATATATAATAGTAGTTAGCATGACTGCATGAGTTAATCATTTCAACATGAATATATGAGCATTATTAAAAAAAATGAATATATGAACATAAATAGATATATACTAACCCGTTTTGCGAGTCGAATGTGAGGCCAACTGTGTATTTAGCTTCTTGCAAAGCTGTTTTGAATCTCTCGACTTCCTCAGGTGTATATCTCGGACCGCACTTCACGTCAGCTAACAACAACTCAGATGGCCTGATATCATAGAAAATGGGTATGATTTTCTTCTTTGCCTCGACCAACATGGCTAATTCATGCAAACAAAAGCACGAATCACAATATCTTGGTGAAAAGATTGTGATGCCTACTTTACATTCCAAAATGGCCGAGTTTATCTTTTCGTATATTTTATCACCCGGCTGCATGGTTCTGTTGTCGAGAAATGGACGGAGGTTTTGCTGAACTAGCCTGTCATATAATAAACTGGCTACTGTGCGTTTTGTATCAACACCTCTGTGGTTTATGAACACATCGTAAGATGGCGATATAATGGACTTTGGAGTCGGATGAATAATGTCGTGTTTTATAGGGTTGGTGATGAAACGTGAGACAACTACACTCCTCGAAATGCTTCGGCTGACACAGGCCATATAATCAGTTATGAAATGAGTTTTTCTTGTGTTTTTTTATTGAAAGCTTTGCTTGGGGAGGTGTTATGTTTTTTGTTAATTTAGGGTTTGTTGGTGGTTGGCTTTTTGGAGACAATATAGGATGGATGTTTTTTGTCGAACTTATAGGAACGGAGTTACCCAGATTATATATATAGAGGGTCGATTTGAATATATATATTGAGGATGTCTTTGAACAGACAAACGTCAAGGGTCTCTCTTTTGAAAGAAATTTGAATTAAAGAAAATCAAGTTCTTTAGATTTTTAGTTAATATTACGACTTGTAGCAAGTTTTTACTGGGTTAGAACGTTATGGGTTGAACATTTCAACGTTTTTAAATCTGGAGTTTAATATTGAATTATTATATAAAGCCCTCAATTCTTTTTCACATTTTGTCTTCTTATGTCAGATGGTAAGCTAATCTCCTTTCATCATGATTTACTCATAAATAAGAATATTAAATTTTTGTTACAAATAATTCTCTATCTTAATTAAGTTATATATTCATTGGATTTTCCTTTACTTAGTACAGTAAATATTTCCACGCTTAAAGATAATTTACTCATAAGTATATTTTGTTTCAAACAGGAACATTTGTCATCAATAATATAAAGATTATCAATATTTCGCTTACCACTGATACGACAATGAGAAAATGTGGGAGAAAGTTGTAGCTTTATATCATAATCCGTAACATACGAATGGAACCATGTATCTATTGTCTATACATCCAATTAAACAAAGGCATTGGTTGATTTGTATGAGAAAGAAAAAGGGAATAAAAAAAAATTAGAATACTTGTTCAAAATTCAGAATTGGCTTGGAAGCTAGACCCCTTCAAAGACGGGTTGCATGTACTAAATTCTCTCTTACATCATATCTTAGGTAGTCGTTGCACTTGGTCAAATTAATGTACCCCCACAGGCTACTTTGCTTATCCTGCTCTACCTACAAGACGTCCAATCCAATCCAGTTTTTCCCCCCTTAAAAAAACATCCAATTCGGTTGAAAAAATATATACCATAATCATGAAGTAACTGGAATTGTTTTTTTTTCCAATTGTTATAACGAAACCATACCATTGTTTACGATTTATGAATAACAAATTTTATTGTGAAATGTGATATCATAACTGCACTGCAACACGCTCAAATCACGGCAAGTTTAATACTTATAAATATGAAGTGACTCATATGTAATTGAAAATAGTACACACTGCACAATTAGATACATGATAAGGTATTATTCTGATTTTTTGTGACATCACTTTCATTTTTAGTAGTATCCATAAAGTTTAACATTATTACCATACATGTCAGTACCTATTGTACAGTATGCATTAAAATTGAGTAGTATTGTTATTATTTTTTAAACATTGATGATTTTCTTTTGGGCTTTATTATAAGAGATTTGTTATGTACACCCAACTTGTTTCCAATTATATAAGAGTTTTGTTATTTTGACCCAAATTTTATCTCAAAAAAGTATTTTCATATTATCCCTCCAAAAATTTTAATATCATAATTTTTTTCTCTTTTAAAAATATAAATTTTATCATTAATAAAAAAAATACATTCCCGAAACGAAGCGAGTGTTGCACATAGTTGGTGAGGTTGCTACATGCTGAATGTGTAAGGTACATTTTACTCATGCGTGATAATAGGATGACTTACATGTGGGGCATTCAGCCTGAATGTGTATGTTTCAGTTTTTCTGAAATTGCTATATGACCGTATATATACATATCGTATCAGATATGATTTTCATATTCGTATTTGTATCGATGATATCGCATGCTATTTGCAACACTAGTTATTATAGAAATATCTTGATGCAAAATATTTATTTGTTTTATTAATTATATATTTAGATGTCTTAATCTTGTTTCAGTGATTTTATATCTATTTTCATATGTTTTAAGAATATATGTTCTTATCTTAGAGGTATCGATGAAGTATTTGTTATCATTATGGAATAAAATATTATGATACGCCTCGTTGTATGTCTAATAAGGTATTTGAGTATTTGATACAAATATTGGTATCCGATACGATACAACTGAATTTTTAAAGTATCCACGTAACGTAGATAAAAGTTCTAGAAAATAATTCAATAAAAAAGTTTTATGAAAATAATTCAATAAAAAAGTTCTATGAAATAATTGATGGACCTCATCTGTTCAAAACCAACCCAGCTAGAGAACACACTTTGCAGAAATTTTTAAAGAGCAATGTTGCACTTGTGCGGATACGAATATGGATATCATATTAAATACAAATAAATGCATTGATACAGCAATTGATATGATAAAATTTTGGTAATAATATTATTTATTTAAAAAAAAATATATATTTATTGTATATAATATTGTATGTTCTAAGTCAGAACTGGTGCTTAATAGAGACTGAGAGTGTTCATGCCCCTCGCCCCTCTCCCAAGAAAAATTTGGCGTTTGTTATATATCTATAGTGGGTTTGTACATTATATTATTGCAGAAAAATAAAACTCAGTATATTGGCCACCCTCTAAATAAGTCTACAAATATTAGTAGGTATAAGAAAATTTTTTTTGGTCCCTCATTATTTCAAGTCA
This sequence comes from Juncus effusus, assembly GCA_027726005.1. NCBI lineage: Eukaryota > Viridiplantae > Streptophyta > Magnoliopsida > Poales > Juncaceae > Juncus > Juncus effusus. Next base: position 6,391,790 of record CM050909.1, read on the forward strand.
AGCTCTGTCACTATTCCAAGTATATCAAAGGTATTTTACTGCTTTATAACTATTTGAGAAACATATTTAGTATTTTGAAATAGAATATTCAAATATATTATATTAAGCCATCATCTTTCCTTCTTTAAATAATTATGAAAAAGAACTCAGAAAAAAGAAGAGCCGCCTCTCACCCAGATAAACCCTAGCAATTCCATGAACCAGATCTGGGGTTGGCTCCCTTGAAGCGGCGCCGCCCCCGGGTCCTCCCTTCCGTCTCTCCGGAGATCTCTACTCCGCCAATATGTCGGCCTTTTCTCTCTTCTCTCTATCAATCTCATCTCCCCCTTTCTGTACTGTGATGAGATCTGCACGGCCGTCGCGACCCTTGCACGTTTTGCACAGGAGCGAGATCTTTGCAAGCTGGAAACAGCAAGATCGTTCTCTTTCTCTCCAGAATTTTGCACGATCCACTGTCACGACCCATTAAAGGGTATTTTAGCAAAATTTCATAGCTACAATGAGTTTTTGGCTTACGCTAGTTACTGTGGCGAGGCAAGTTAGGTACTACGAGCTAAGTCATCGTGTGAGCTATTGTATTTAGGAAGCGAGAGAAAAAAAGTGGCATTTCTCAGAAGAAATTACCTTCTAAGAACAGTGATAGAGAATTTGATTGATAAGCAATCGGATTGAGAAGCGGCCGGCGATGAACCTCCCGTGACCATTGATTTATGGCTCCGCCTCGGATCAGCATGTACATCGAGGCAAAGCAGAGAACCATGCACAATCGGTTCATGTATTCAACAGTGGCCATATTGTAGGATTAGTGCCCTAGGCCAAATGTATTTGTGCTAGAAAATGGATTACGTATTGAGACATTATTATTTATTCAATAAAGGTTGTTTCTTATATATTTATGTGTATGGGTTGTGACTGTAAATCTTATATCAACCATGAATGACACTTCGGGTTCACGTCATCAGAATACGTGATTCTGATAGTAGAACTGTGAACCAACGAATGACATTCTAAATTGTCCCTAGTGATATGTAGGATGTTTATAGAGATAGACATACTTCCGGTAAGAAGCTACATATCCACACTAGTATATTCGCAGGCTGGATGATCATGTTCTGCTGATCATGGACATAGGGATGTCAAGTCTGGAATATAGGCACGTGTTAGAGAACACGTACTGGACTGACCACATTATGAGAATATGCATGGTATATGTCATTAGTGATTCTCATATGAATAGTGTGTTTATTCCTACGACCTGAGGTCACCATGAATTCCCGTATGAGGAACTGCATACTTTAATATGATCTTACGTCATGCGTAACGGGATGTTCATTAGGGTCATCATTAGGTATGCACTGAATCATGACGAGGAATGTGAGTGACCAAGATGGAATTTGTTCCTCTCGTTAAGAGGGAGATATCTCTGGGCCCCCTGATGAACTAGGACTGAAGAAAATACATGGCCATGCTCAAAATGGATTAACATGTGTTGTTAATATCATTTTGTATTTACTCAGTCTAATTCTCGATTAGGAAAGAGACTTTGATCAAACTCAAGGATGACATATTACAATGCCTTGTGATCAAGACATATATCGTAGAACAAAAGGAATAATCAAATATCTATTCAGATAGGTTTATGATCGCTGATCATTTCATTTAACATGGGTTAGTCATGACACCAGTCTAGAGGTTATTCATGACTTACGATCTTTGGAAGATCGTTGCCAGTGTTAAATGAAACCTACACGGTCACACATAGAACAACGTCTAGTCGGGAAGGAAATGCTCTTAAATGGTTATACATATGATGTATAAATAGGTGAAGGAAATAATCGATCATTGGATGATTGATATGAATGATTGTGCTAAAATCAGCACAGTTCTGTTGGCAACAGAATAGTTCCGTTGGCAACGGAAGTAACAGTTCCGTTGCCAACAGAACTCAGCCAATATGTCGGCATCTAAGTTTTCAGATTAGGAAACCCTATTCCGTTGGCAACGGAATAGGTCCGTTGGGAACGGATAAGCGCTGTAATTAGGGTTTTAGTTATGGTAACTAAGCAATCCTTCGCCTCCCTCTCTAGTATAAATAGAGGGGCAGTTCCCTTCTATTATATAGAGATTACATAGCCTCCAGGCTGCCGTAATACAGTGAGAAAGAGAGAGCCTCCTGAAAGTGTTTCCGGACTCGTCTAGCCGAGTCCGATTATTCCGACTATTCGAAGTTCGACGTGGATACGAGTAGAGATCTCCTGACTTGGAGATTAGCGAGCGATCAAGTTCTTCATCCCTAGAAAGAGTAAGAAGATTCTCAAGGTCGAGCTTCAGAAGCCAGGAAGGAGAAGGAAGTAAGACGGAAGTTCGTTCAGACCTACATCCGCTTCTCAATGGTTTAATTCTCATTGCGAAATGGAGATAAAGATGTAGTGCATGAGTTCTTCTTTCTATTTTTATTTTTTCAAATTAAGCCGCTGAATTCCGTCAAATGTAATGTGACAAGAATTATGTAATCATTGTTTTATTATATTATTAATGAAAGTTTTTAGTAGACTCTCACCTACTATTTAAAAAATATATATATTATATTATGTATCTTATGAGTATCATACGTGGACGACTTGATTTATGAAGTATCCGCCTAACATGCCTCGAGAGAACAAGATAAAGGAACCTACAAACATTTCGAATGAACTAGGTGTATTGAAATTACGCTGTAGTTTATGTTCCCAAGTTTATATCTAGTGCACGTGGACCACGTTTAACTGAAGAAAAACAGGAGGGCAAATGCTTTGATCAGAGAGCGTAGAGAAAAAGGGAACCATGTGTTTGAAATGGACTTGGCTTATTTTTATCTGCTCACGTAGTTCTGGACCAACACTAAGAGGTTTCCACGGACCGATATTAGAGGACATTTCAGCACAATCCAAAATCAGGGAGAAAAGAGAAGCAAAAGTCAAGTTTGAAAGGAACTCCCAAAGCTGACTGAGCTGGCTCATTCGCCTTAGAAGTCAAGCTTCGTCCATCTAGACCGAGTCTAAATTACTAGTACATCATCGTAGATGCATGTTTAGTTACAACAGAACATAAAATAAATCAAGAATTAAGGTACAAATTCATAAAGTAAGATAGATCGTGGTTGCGCTAGGGTACCGGGTTCCTACTCGTGCCATGTGGTATGATGAAACTCCAAAAATCCGGCTTCCCTATGCTCGGATGGATATTCGCTACCCCCTCAAGATGTTTCCTACGAGTTATTGAGCCTCTTGCTCTAACATCATATAAACTATTACATCCCAAACCAAAAATGGAAATTCCAACTTGGATGAGATATGACAACCTACCACGTATCTTTGTAGTTTGCACCTCAGGCTCACATATGACTATCAAAACAAAAATCTCAATATGTAACAAATTAAAATTAAAGCAAATCACGGAATTCGAAAATTAAAACTTACTACATGCAGGCCTCCAAATCACTAAAACAACATAAACGAAAATAAAAAAGGTCGTCAAAGATAGAAAACCATGTCACCACATCTATGATGTCTTCTTGTAGCTCTAGCGGCTCTGACCTCCCGACCTAGCCCTAAAACATAGAAATATAAAAGAAATAGAAAATATAGAAGGTGATATCATTAAAGCAATTAAGTGAGATATGTTTTGGGCGAATTTAATTATGAAAGGCCCTACTAGTTCCAAAACTTTCGCTCAAAACAATTTAAAATAGAGAACGGCTATTTATCTTCCATAATTAGTAATTTTTTACCTTCCGATCAACCATAGCACACCATGTGGCACTTAAATGGGAGGTATTTAGAAAATCATTTTGGACTCTCATTTTACTATCTCCTATCAACTCCCATATTTGTGACATTATTAGAAACTCCCAAATTACCTCCCATAAAAATTAAGCATACACTATTTTCTCCTACCTCCCAATAGCTCTCATTCAATTTCTCAAGATTTTAAATTCTCGCGATATTTTCAATTTCTCACTTTTTTTTGACGTTGCATACTCTCAGCTAGATAGTTGTGATAAACGCATACCAATTGAAGCAAAAGACATACCAATAAGGTATAAATACATACAAAATCTAAATAAACATATTTCAGATGAATATATGTCTGTCTGTAAGCAAAACACATACCAGTAAGGTATAAACACATACAAAGTTTAAACAAACACATACAAATAGATGAATAGATGTCCATACCAGTGAAATCAAAACACATACAAGTAAGTTATTACACACATACAAAGTCTAGGCAAAACACATATCAGATGAATATAAGTACATACCAGATTTCAACAAACACATACTAGTCATTATATATCAAATTTTGACAAACATATACCAGTTAAAGCAAAAGACATACCGGTAAGGTATAAACTAATACAAGTCTAAACAAAACACATATCAGATGAATAGAAGTTCATACCAGATTTGAACAAACACATACTAGTCATTATATATCAAATGTTAACAAACTCATACCAGTCTAAACAAAACACATATCAGTATGGTATAAATCCATACATGTCTAAACAAAACACATACCAATCTGAACATATCGTGTGAAATCAAAATATTGTTAGATAATATGGATGGGAGCCGGGTGGGAGTCAATAATTTGGGTTTGTTGAATATTTGAGCTGATTTGAATTGGAGTCATTAGGAGGTACTTAAAAAATAGTTTCAAATATGATCGTACTCCCTAAATTGGGCTCCCATAGTGTGGGAGGCAATGGGAGATAGATATGATGGAAGTACCAAATCTTTTTCCTTTAAAATATATTTTAAAAGGATATAATTTATTATAATAAACATTCATAAACATATAGCAAAAACATAATATATGATACTTAATATTGAAAAAGTTTAATAATTATTCTCTTTAAAAGTTTTCAAAACTCTTTCAACTTTCACAAGAGTCGAAATTAAATATTTCTTTATTTCAAAATATAGCTATAATAATTATATAACTATAGTTTACTAAAAATATCAGGTTCTGAAATAGATTCCATTGAAATGTAAGATATACCAAGACAGCGCAACCGTCATGTCATCTCAAAATGTAGCGGTTCGGGAATCACAAATTCCCACCAATAGAGTTTTGATGTATGTGATCCATCGCGTCAATAGATTGAGCTTAATAGAGAATGAGAGGGGTCATGGTCCTCTCAAGATTTTTAACAAATTAGTATATATTAGTAGAATTCTCGTATAAGAAAAAAATTTAGAATATATATATTTATATGTATTGGCCCCTCTCCCTACATTTTTACAAAATTAATTTTAAGCTTCGTCGTTGATCACGTTTTCAGAATGCTTAAATGCTCTCCTCCAAAAGATTTTGACGGAGTAGTATATATTAGTAATGCTTTAGTGAAAAAATATTTGAAATATATGTATTTTTATGCATTTGGCCTCCCCAAAAATTTTATACAGTATTAATTAGTAGGTAAAACGTTTTTTGGTCCCCAATTAATCCAGTCAAGTTTTGTCCCAGATTAACACTATCAATTCTACCAAAAACTATTGCTGGGAAACGTCATGCCACAATCCGTAAGTTCATATCGATCTTATCACACATTCACAATTCCGTAAATTACGTGACCTTCCCCAAAATACCATTATTATAAATAGTTACAAATACTATATACTATTATGTGGGCCCATAAACAGTGACAGAGCTTTATAGAGACCGAGCCTCCCCTCCCCGTCCCCCAAGATTTTCGATTTAGTAATATACAAGATATTTCACAAATAAATTCCAAATATCATCATCATGTATGTCACATTCCATCATCATCATCATCATCATATATGTCACATGTATACACGCCTGTGTCAAATGTATTTCATTTATTATTTTGTATGTGAAATGTAAGATCATATTATTGTGTAGATAGTTCTTTATTTCTTATTAGTCATAGAACATAGGATATAGTCAACGGACAAGTTGAAAATTATACTGTATACATGTCAATGCACGTGGACTATAGCCCAAGTAACTTCCCATTCAAGTTTCTCTGGAGAAAAGTTTGAAAATTGAATAATTTTCCAACACAGAATTCGGAATCCTAGAGTTCAGTAAAGTACACATAAAAAAGATACTCATCGATCGAAAATAAAATACTTTTCTCTTCTGTGGTTTTAAATTTATAATGTTCTTGCAGTTTAAGTTTCGACTTGAAGATCGACTCATATTACATTTTTACGTAGGATGCAAGAAATGAATTCGTTGGATTTTCTTCCCAAGGATGAGAATAGTACGTAGTCTAGGTGCTTCTCATCTCGAAGATAGCTCTGAACTCGTAGAAAAGAATGAAATGGTAATTCATTGAGAACTATATATTTATAAAATGTTCGGTTGCAATACAATATTTGATAAGAGTATAAAACTCTACAACAAATTTATAAAATATTTAGCCACAATAAGAAATTTTACAAGACTAAAAACACAAGATGTTAAAAAGAATTTTTCCGCATGTGCCGAAAGAAAAAAATTACAGAACGAACTATTCATGCTCTTAAGACATTGTTGGATATGGCTTGGTAATGTAAGATATAATTTTCTTGTGTAACAGTCTATGGTTGAATTTCAATCTTACGGTTTGCTCCGAACATTCCATCATATTGCTACTCAAGTGATAATACACGTTCATCATTGACTTCAAAAATAATTATTAGCGTTTTCTACGAGTCAGTATAATATTTTCTTTCTTTTCAGCCAAGTATTATTATTGATTAAAAAATGAATTTTAAGACTAATCAAATAGGAAATTGATATCTCTTTTCTGCCAAATTAAATTGGAGAGGGTATCTCAAAAGCTCTAAAATGATCGAAAATGAAGTTTTAAAAGACCTGATACAAAGCTGATGTCACTTCCGCTTTACCATTACTTATTTTTTGGGGGAGAAGTACACCGTTAGTCCTTGTACTTTGATGACAAAGCCCATATATTATTGATTTAGCTTTTTTTGGTCCATATACTTTAGTGTCTGTTCGGCACTATCTAATTTGCATGAAATAAAAGAATAAACCGGCTATTTTAAATTATTTCATCCGAACAATATTAGAATATGTTGGAATATTAGAGCTATAGAATAGTGAAATTTTAATTTCATGGTTGAGATGGAATTGATTATTCCATGAATTAAGTCTAAATTTAAGACAAAAATATTTCTATCTATTCCAAAGTATGTCCTATGTGGCATAAATACTTCATCTTTCTTTTATCTTCTATGCTGGAAAACGAAACACCATAACCGTTTCCGTGCTAGTTTCGCCGTCATTTTTCGAGTCATTCTCCAATGAAATAATCAATCAGTCAGCTATACACAAATATACTCTTTTTTCACTCTTTAACAATATCCATATCAACTATATTTCTAAGTTATTCATTTCTCCGTCCATCTGTCATTGCTTCTTTATTTGCTTCGAACGACTATTAAAAATGCGTTGGGAAGATATACAACGTCATGACAATAATTGAATAGCGTTTAAGAATTAGTAAAATGAAGACTTATATGAATTTGTGCTTCAATTTAACTTCTATTATTATATTTTTTTGAATATTTATTTTAATTTGACGCTAATTTTTTTTAATTAATTTATTTCATTTTTATCTTTTTATAATTTGAGTAAACTTTTTATTAATATGATTTCTATAAATTCAAATTATGGAACAATGACATTTTAGTCATAAGCTATTTTCTATATGTTTAAATCAAATTTTTCATATAACTATCTTGCCGAACGTACATGAAATAAAGTGGATTAGTCGTCTATTCTAAATTATGTTATTCTTCTATTCCATGTGTTGCCGAACGGGCCCTTAGTAAATAGGCGTCGTTGCCGGGACCAAATTTATTTTTGTAACTTATGTGATTACACTTTTATTCCTTTTATTTATTCTTCCTTTTCCTTGATGCTCACCGAATCTGCCTCATGCTACAACTATAAAGAAACCAGATAGTCACACAAGGACTGAACCAGATAAACGTCTCGCTAACAAAGAAATTAAACAGAACAATAGTGATTGCGCAGTAAAACAGCAGCACTAAACCAACAACGACCTTGTGATTATCAGCATCATAAATAATAGTGCAGCAATACGCTCACACTAGCCCAAGAAAGAACAATAATAGAAGAAGAAAAGATTGAACAATAGAACTTGAAAAATAAGGTAAATTTCTTATTACAAGAGAAAGAAAGTGATACAAAATATTGTTATTGTTGGAATGAATAAAATCGACCCCTACCTCTCTATTTATAGGATAGTCATATCTAATATAAGGAAATAATCCAAAGAATTACTGACCCAATTAACACATAATACATGGAAATATTAAAACTTCTTGTCAAGAAATCTAATTCATAGTAATACTAAACTTTCTTGTCAAGAAATCTTATTTCCAAAAAAATATTTTTCCTAAATTGTTGACTGTCTTCATAACATACAAATACATTTTTATATTTTAACACTCCCCCTTAAAGTGCATTTGGCCAAGAGCCCCAACTTGGCTCGCAATAACTCGAATGATCCCTTGGAGAGAGACTTGGTGAAACTTGGTCTTTATTATACAGAGCGTGAAAGAAAGCAAGAACTGACTTTCCAACGTCGCGGAGCCCATCAGATACTTGTGCTGCTACTCTTCATTCGTCGGGGATAAAGAGGATAGGGCCAATGATGTTGTTTACAAGATGATCGATGACGAAGTAGCCATAGCCGGGGTGACGAGAATCAAGTCCAGTCATAGAGACAATATCCACACCTTCATTTGCTTTGGATAGTCATCTGGCCATTAAACAAGGAAGCCTCTACCTACTTTTCAAGTCAAGTTCAGGAGGTCTGTCTCGGACATCGCTGGAGTTGTCGATAATGGGATTTCGGAGTAATCTTTTGGTGGATTTGTTTGCATAATGTTTCTCACCTCAACAGCCTTGTTTATCTTGGAGGCAGCCTCGTCTCTACTCAACCTCTCGTAATCCTTCACCAATTTCTCTGCTCTAATTCAGACTTGCAAGGAAGCTTTATGGGTCTTGCGGCGTTGCTCAGTCAAATCCATCCTGGTAAACTCTACTGCGTTGCAGCCCGTTTCCATAGAGCCCGTAGAAATTCCTCAATTCTCGTGGGAAGCTTTTCTTCTTATTAGTCTGAGATTCCTTCATTCTGATAGTAATCATCACAAGATCCCTGATTGAGTCTGAGAAGCTTTGAAAAGGCCGGGTTGGCGCATACGAGCCAAGCATCGGGTTTGGAGACGAAGACGGTCTTGATGCTAGATAAGGGGAAGCTCAGCTTATATAGAATTCTGGACTGAAACAACTCAACTCCAAATTCATGATAAGGCCTTGGGAAGAACTTGAAAACCCTTCGGAAGCATATGTCTCGTGAGGAAGTCGCTGAATGAGAACACAAACTTGTCCCACCAAACTTTGATGAGGAGAAACAGAGTTCTGGATTGGCTTTGCCGGAAGTCGTAACAGCACCTCTCTAATGGACAGAGGTCGTAACAGCACTGGGAGGTGAAGATAGTCTTGGAAGGAAGAGGAAGGCGGGATATAGATTGAGTATTCTAACAGTGCAAGTAAGATCTAGCCCGATAAGTCGAAGAGTGACAGGAAGATCGTTGCCGGGTCTATAAGGTGCTGCAGTGAAAGATTCAGCCGAAGGCCAGGGTATATATAGAAGTTGGTTCTCCGTATATATAAAAGGGAAGTGTTAGCTCGGAAAAGAGCCAGCCTGCTGTGGAGCGCGCGCCTTGGAATTTGTTATGAGCCCACCCAGCATACTTGCCACTCACACCAACCATAAAGGATAGGCGGGTACTCCCGTAAAGGAAAAAGAGCAAGGGATTTTCATAGTCATCAAGTATTTCTTGCAAGGATATGACTGGATTTCTCAAGAAGAAAGATGAAAGAAGAAAAGAAGAGACTCTTGGGCCAGTAATATATATAACTAATGAAATTGATCTCTACTTTGGAATTGCCTCAGAATGCGTCAATCCACAAATCACTGAAAGATAGAAGATTGCTTATCAGATGAAAGACGAAACGTGAGTTCATAAAGTGATATATATGGCTATAAGAAACAGGAGCGAGATATTGTAATGTAGCAGTTCCGTCATTTCAGCTAGTCTATTGGCAGCGTTCTTGAGCCTGTTCCGAGACTTCTTTAGTCTGTTTCCTGCCTTCTTTCGGAATAGCGGAAGAGTGGAAGTCTCATCTATCCTAGCTGCTAGTCTTTCCGCCACTAGTATTTGGTAACAACTAGAACGACCTTCTGATAGACTGGGACATCAATACAAGTAGAATCAGTTCGACTCGGTAGAATGGGATAATCAGTACTATCTGTGAGAGCAGTTAGTCGGCAGATTTCAGTATTCACTCGGGAGGAAGCGTTCTAAGCCCCATGGAGGGGAGCGTTCCAAGGAGGGAGTAGGCAGCTTTGATGAGGCGGGCAAAATGAGAGTCAACCCAATTAGAGTAAGTAGCGGTCCTGCCAGCTTATTATAGTAAGTTGGAGTTTCGAGATTGTGGTTAGGTTACTCAAAGACGACTTTCGGTCCATCTCTCTTCTCTTTTCAAGCGAAGTGATTGAGAGTTTCATATCAAGATGGAAAGATCAATTGGCCCTCCCTTACATAAGAAGACATCAGAAGTCTGGTTGCTTCGACTTTCGATTCCCGATTGATGG
>CM050909.1:6420000-6437500 GCA_027726005.1 Juncus effusus
GAAATAATTGCCCCCTTTTTTTTTTTTTTAGGTCCTTTTTTCAATATAGAAGTAATTATTATACGATATAAGCAGCCACAAATTGTGATTCAATAATCATGATAAAATTATAATTACAGTTTCAGGAGGTGGTATACAAGATCAACATTAAGGGGCGAGGTCGTATTAAGATGGACTCCACTCGCACCATCCTTAATGGTGTTTCCGGTACTTACTATTTATAATTTGAAGAAATTTTATATAATTAATAACATAAAAATAATCAAACTAATGAGATTCACTTGAATAGAACCTCTTATCATTCTAACTGACTACTAACTAAGAATATCATCCCTGATTACTAATTTTATGTTCTTTATACAGGTGCTGTGCTGCCAGGAGAGATGCTGGCAATGCTAGGCCCATCTGGCAGTGGGAAGACGACTCTCCTGACAATACTCGGAGGCCGTAATGGTATCAGTGGTACCAAATCTAGTAAGGCGAAACTTTCCGGTAATATCACATACAATGGCCGTCCTTTCTCTACTTCTCTCACTCGTAGTATCGGGTTTGTTACCCAGGTATCAATTACTTGTTTGTTATTTAAATTACTTTTGTGTCAAATTCTTTGGCAATATAAGATGGCAAACTCTTTCTGTCACTTAACAATTTGTAATATTTGCATCAGGATGATGTGTTATATCCGCACCTCACGGTCACTGAAACACTAGTCTACACTGCCTTGCTCCGTCTCCCGAGTTCCATCTCTAGGAAAGAGAAAACAGAAATTGCGGAGTCCGTAATGTCAGAACTTGGACTCATGACATGTCGTAACAGCATAATTGGTGGACGGCTTGTACGAGGAGTCTCAGGAGGAGAGAGAAAAAGAGTCAGTATTGGCCAGGAGCTGTTAATAAACCCTAGTTTGCTCTTCTTGGATGAACCAACTTCCGGTTTGGACTCGACTATTGCAGGTCGGATCGTGTCTACGTTATCAAACTTAACGAAGGGAGGGAGAACTGTGGTTATGACCATACACCAGCCTTCTAGTCGGATATTTTATATGTTTCATAAGGTGCTGCTTTTATCAGATGGGCATCCCATATATTTTGGCACGGGATCACATGTTATGGATTATTTTGCGAGTGTTGGTTATGAGCCGAATGTTCCGATGAACCCGGCGGACTTCCTTCTTGACCTTGCTAACGGTATGTTCACAGCTAATCAGGAATTAGTAGGGACTTTATAGCATGTTATATAATTTATTACGTTATCTATTCCTAACAAAAGGCAGTTCATTTGAATAAAAAAATGATCAATAGTGTCGATTGGGTTCTAAATGGGTCGGTAATACCTGAACCGTATCTGAAGAAAATACTCATATCTAAGTAAAATTATTCTGATTCGGACCAAAATAATTTATTTGGAGCTGTATCCGGATTTTTGTCACTCGAGTCCTAAATATCTAAACATGGATCTAAATATATAAGACTCAATGCGTCAATTGAGCCCCCGATACAGATCCAAAAATGCATACTTGCCGAATTTGGTACCATTTTCATTTTATTTGAAAACATATTTAAAGTAAAAAAAATCCACACTAGGCCCACAACACAACCCTTTTCTTTATTTACTTCTTCCCCTTTGTTTCGCTCTCCATGAATATGATCAATATTTGATACTGATGTTTTTATGGAGTAGGAAAACTATTTTTTTAGCAAATCCGTAATATTTTGTATTTATTATTGATTTTATTTATTGATAATTATGCATTATTGATGTTTGTGAGTTGTACAACTATTTGCGCTATTTAATAAATATTCTTTTTTAGGAATTAAATATCAGGTCTTCAAATAAAAATTCATATGAGAATCCCTATTTGAATCAGTATTTGTGAATACAAACAATATCATATGTGATTAATAACAGAGCCATATTTGTATCTACGTCTGCTCGGATTCGAACCTGGATTCATATCCTGAAATAAAAAGGGATATTGATTATGGTATAATCACCATCCAAACTGCTTACAACTCTAAACATAGGTAGGCTCCCGAACAATTTTTTATCACTATTTAGAATCAATGTTGTATGATTTGTATGCATAGTGCATTGAATTTGATCTTCACTACTAGAAAACAGATTTTCAGCGGCGGTGTATTTTTTTCAGCGGCGGTTAATATCAAACCGCCAGTGATAAAAGTAAACCGCCATTGAAAATGTAAGTGCATTGAATTTGATCTTGTAACTAAGTACTGTTATAAAATGGATGATTTTGAAAGTTTAAAAGATTTGATCAAGTCAAAAAAAAAAAAAAAAAAAACTGAAAGAATGGAATGTCTGGAAAAAAATTGAGTCCAAGTCAGGGTCAGGCATCCCTTTCTATAGTTTGACAAGTGACAACCAATACATGTTCAACCTCTAGATTTCAAATCTGATATCTTTTTTTACTAAGCATCTTAGTTTAACTATATTCAATTAGACAATTATTTTTCTTTCTAGAAAAGATCCATTAACTATTATTGTAAATTGATTCAGAAATAGTAGGAAACTGCATTCGGTACCATTCTTTTAAAAGTACATGAGATAAAGTATTTGTTCTTTTCCCTTTCCTTTAGTGCTGTCTAAATCCTGGGATAGTGTTAATTGTATTTTCTTTGATTCGGTTTGTTTATAATGCACTGGACTCTTCTACAGTTATCTCATAAATATAAATAAAAGTTATTCCTGAAATTGGATCCTGAGGATAAAATCTTAATTCTGAAATATGAATTTATAAAATTTCCAGGGGTGTCTCCAGACGAAACGGTGGATGATAAAGAGGGAACAAAAGAAGCACTGGTTACAGCATATCGCACCCAATTGCACAACTCCATGCATGAAGAGTTGCAGGAAGTAGGCAAACATCTCAATGATGAGTCTGACAAGGAAGGGAAACAATGGTGCACAAGTTGGTGGGATCAATTCACCGTGTTGGTTGAGAGAGATCTCAAAGAACGAAAACACGAGGCTTTCTCTTCTCTCAAACTTACTCAAATTTTCCTCACCTCTCTTCTTGCTGGATTGTTATGGCTAAGATCTGGCGGACATGTTCAAGATCAGGTATATTTTTTTATGTTTAATTATCATAGATGCATTTTCAAAAAACAGATAGCAAGTAGGCAGAGAAAATCAATTACTAGAGTCAATGGTCAACCTAGTTCATTATGAGCATGGCATAAGATATCTAATTCAACTGGCACAGAATAAGGGTTATGAGACTTTGGGCATATTATAGATCAATGTAAAAGATGCAACTAATTGAAAAAGAAATCTTCAACATGTAGGTTGGACTTCTGTACTTTATGGTTGGCTTCTGGAATTTCTACCCATCATTCCAAGCGATATTCACTTTCCCACAAGAGCGCATGATGCTGACTAAAGAACGGTCCTCACGCATGTACCGTTTATCCTCTTACTTCATGGCTCGAACTTTGGGCGATCTCCCAATGGAACTAATCTTGCCTGCAATTTCAGTAACTATCGTATATTGGATGGGCTGTTTGAAACCGACTTTTCTTAGCTACATTTCCTTCCTTATAGTTGTCCTTGTTTCAGTTTTGGTTGCACAAGGGTTCGGTCTTGCAGTAGGTACCATAAAATTTTGATTCTCCATTTGATCTTATAGAACTTAATGGGTAATAGCTAGATAAATATCATATAAGAATAAACAAATATGGTGCCACGAGGTCGTTGAACAAGTTCTATAATTATATTATCATTTTTTTTCTCAAAATGTAGGGGCACTTGTAATGGAACTGAAGGCGGCTACGACCTTTGCGTCCGTGGTGATGTTGTGTTTCATGTTAGTTGGAGGATATTTCATCGGTAGAGTCCCGGCATTTATTGCATGGGTCAAGTACATTGCCATAAGCTTCTACGTCTTTAAACTAATGCTCGTTACTCAATTCTCACCAAATGAGACTTATGAATGCGCACCAAATGTGAGGTGTAGTGTGATGGATTTCCCTCCAATAAAGGCCGGCGGACATGTTAGAACTGATTTGGCTATAGTTGTTTTGGCTATTATGCTGATTTTCTACAGGTTTCTGGCTTATATGGGACTGAGAAGGGTCGGTAATGCTAGTTGAAGAGGGGAGAAATAATAAATTTTTGTAACAGAAGTTGGGAGATAGTTAGTCTTATCTCTGTAGTTAAAAAGGGTAATTAAATATAGGACGAAATAAAGCAATGTAATAGTCAGAACAAGAGCCTCAAATTCCATATGAGGAGAGATACTGGACAAATAATATATATGTATTATTTTGAATTTTTACTTTTTGTGATGGTTGATTTCATGTTTTTTTTGTCCTAATCAATTCGAGTTCAACAAATTAGTTTATACTCTAGAATAATACTGGTGCAGGAGTTAATCTATTTGTGTAAGGATTACAAATCCTCTTCACTTGTAAATGTAGTAGTAAATACATCATAAATTACATCGACAAAAATAACATAAACAAAGATCGGATATGTAGAGACTCACCTCATACGTAGTAACAAAAGCAATTAATCCTCTCTACAAATATACCATTTAATCACCTAATATTTCATTTCCTTCACCTGCCCCTTTGCAAAGCCTTCTCAGCTGTATCCATCTCCTCCAAGATCCTCTGCTTACGCTTGGCAGGAATCGGTGCAGTGGGCCCAAAACTAATATAATGACCCGACACTGCATTTAATGCGGAATAAATGTCACGGAAAGAAGCCCTTCCAAGCAATTCCTTCTCTCTCCGGTATTTCGATACCCAAGAGTTAGACATCTCTCTTAACTGAGACACTGCTTCCGCTATGTTTGGGTCTTTCTTATCCATGTTTATTGTATTCCTAAGTTAATATCAACAATTCAATTAATTTCTTTATGTTATGTTACCAGTAATTGATTAAGAAAACAAAACTGATATTCCTTTAATTGCGAAATTGTTTCAATCCGATTGAATTGAACTTAAATAAGAATAATCAGGGTACATTGGTGAACATACCTCACCTTGGTAATGAGCTGAGATTGAACTAAAATACGAATAATTTGGGTAAAATTGGGTGAACAGCATCACCTTGCTAATGAGCTCAAATTGGACCAAAATAAGAATAATTTGGGCAAAATTGGATGAACATACCTCACCTTGCTAATGACCTCAGAAGTCTCCTTTACATACTCTTCATCAGCGGCAGCCAATGCTGGCAAAACAGACGTCAGCAGTCCTGTCGTTAATGTGGTCCCCACGAAGTCTCTACGTGTCAACGCATAATTGGCCGTGGTAACACGTGTCTGGTTCAAATAAAATGGTTTGGAGGGGAGAAAAGGGTTAGGAGAAGATAAGTACTGTTTTGCCTGGGAAGAGGTTGGGGTTGTTATTAGGGAAGGTGATGAAGTCGCCATTAATGGTGGTAAGGACTAAGGAGAAGATGGGTGTGTAGTAAATTTGAGCTGATTAGGAATGGAAAATGAAGGACAGGAAAGAACAGAGGTGAGTCAGAGGTGCCACCTGGGCTTATCACCTTATCAACAAATGTTTTGTGCCTCTCCTACTCTTTGGTTTGGATGAATGGATAACTTGAATCAGATTCTTGTTCAAACAGAATGCCAAGTATGAATTTGACTTGATCACCAGAAACAAGGGCCGTTGAAGGTGGACAAACATATATATGGGCCTGGCCTGAAATTGAAAAACAAAATATAACAGGCCTTCTCAGAGGAAATAACGACACATGTAAGTGGAGGTGTGGGAGGGACAGGAGAGCACACGTGCGTGATGATATATAAATTTGGGGGGGCAATTACACTATAGCCATCCATAAAAACTTTACATTCAAAAACTATAGCAATATGTTTTGGATAGATTGATATTTTAGTGGTTTGAAAGGGCATAATGGAACTTTCGCCTGGATTTAAGGGGGACTGTTCGGTATAACGACACTAGCATTCACCCTATTCTCTGCCTTCAACACCTTCTGCACCTCTCTCTCCTAACCCCTTCTCTTCTTTCTTACTTACAAATAAACTCAAGGAAATATATCATACATACCAAATCCTCACAAACTCTCAATCTTGATTAGCCGTATTAACGGCTACGGCTATGATGGAGAGCACCCACTCTACATCAGGTTCTCAACAGCAGCAGCAGCAACATAAACAACCACAACTGCCTCCAGGTTTCCGATTCCATCCAACTGATGAAGAGTTGGTCGTCCACTATCTAAAACAGAAGGTCACCTCTGCCCCTCTTCCTGTCACCATAATCGCAGAAATCGATCTCTACAAATTTGACCCTTGGGAACTCCCTGGTACATATAGATACTGTTTTATCTTGTTCAGACTCGCGACTAAATGGTTAAAACATGTTTTGTTCTCAAACCTTTTTGTTTTCAAGGATGATGGACCGCGACTATTGTAATAAGGCGTATAAATATATACCAATTTGTTTCCATCATGTGTTGAGATATTGGAGTGCTATTAACATATGTGATTTTTGATGGACAACAGGAAAGGCCACTTTTGGAGAGCAAGAGTGGTACTTCTTCAGTCCAAGAGACAGGAAGTACCCGAACGGAGCACGACCCAATAGGGCGGCGACATCTGGCTACTGGAAAGCGACCGGTACCGATAAGCCCATATTATCTAGTGGAGGCACACATAAGGTTGGGGTGAAGAAAGCTCTTGTTTTCTACAGAGGAAAACCGCCTAAGGGAATAAAGACTAACTGGATCATGCATGAGTATCGCCTGGCCGATGGTACGGTTCCAAGGCCCCCCAGTGGAGATGTTATAGGTAGCAGAAAGAAGATCTCTCTCAGGGTACGTATGTTAATACAAAATATGTATGTCAAATTCAGTTTAAATTTGAGATAAGATTCTGTCTATATCAGGTCGGTTTGTGTATGTAAAATCACAATATTAATTGGCTTTTGGAGCAATTAATCATGCAAAGTTTTTTTTCTATGATGTTGAATTAGAGCATCTGAAGTAAAAGGAATTGTATGAGCATATGCATATAGTTAAAGAGCACCCAAGACATCTCCATTTCCATTGTGCATGTATTCTATATGAATGAAGAAAAAATTCTCTGTCTTACTCATATATGATTACAACAAAATTCACATCTATGGCATCTTGTATCTTATTCAATACTATTAAATTGACTAAACATATATATGCATGTTCCTTTTCAGTTAGACGACTGGGTTCTATGCCGGATCTACAAGAAGAGCAACAAGTGCACGAGCGACAACAGCATGAGCAGCTTTCAGACTGCAGTACAAGAGAGAGAAGACCCTGTCATTCTTGATGACATGGCACACATACCATCCAAAAATGCATCTCAAACACAAAAAGTTTCAACAAACAACTATACAAGTTCAATGATGGAGAACGAGGAAACAATCTTCTTTGAAGGCCTCATGGCAACTCCAGACGTTCCTAATCACGCTGGTAATAAAAGCAAATACTTTACTATATTTTCAATGAATTCAGACGTCATGTTCGTTGTACATTGCCAATAAATTTGAATTCTCAATCTCTTGCATCTTAACAACATATTTACTTAGTGCAACACAATTAAAATGCAATGATGTAATAATTATAGGTAAGCATGTTGTAACGTCTCCCTACTGGATGGACACAGCATCAACAATGATGACCGTACCGAAGAGATTTGGAACCGGTACCAATTGTACCAATGCCAGTAGCGACAGTGGAAATGCAGCCGTGGCAGCATTTCTCAATCAGTTGCCTCAAGGAATGGCTTATCTAGGAGATGGAACAGTTTCGCTACAGAACCAGCACCAGATTGCCGGTATGAACTGGAATGGTGCCTAATTAATTTATCACGAAAAAACTCAACTGGTATATGTGTACATGTCATCCCCTAAATGGTAATTATTCGATTGTGTGAAAAATAAGATTGGTTGTGTCATAAACGGATAGATTCATATGTAATTCTTTTCATTATGGTTGTGGATGATGATGTTTGTGGTATTTATACTAATTATCATTTGATAATTAAGTTCTCTGTAGTAAACAAAGTTTGATAATGAAACGGAGCAATAAGTGGAAGATACCATTTTGATGTGTTAGCATACTATTTGTTTCCATACATTTATTATGACAGAAGAAATTTGTAACAGTAAAATAATAGCTATATTGACATTGTCTCAAAAAAATTATCAACATAAATTTTATTGTAAAAAGAAAAGGTGACCAAAATATTTTATTATCATTCATGCCTACAGAAAATTATATGATTTTAAATGATGAGATTATTCTCACTTGGGAAATGATATTTCTGTAATTTAATTATATTATTGGAATGAATATCTACTATCTAATACAATTAATTGACTTAATTATATTATTGGTCAAAGATTTAGGATTTAATTCAGTAGTTGATATAGCTAAAAGCCTATAAGTACCATCTCCGATTATGATAGTTATATTGACTAATTAATAATTTTTGATTAGTTATATTGGTTTAGTAGGGCACTGTCTTTGTGGAAGAAATCATGTACAATGGTTAATTTCAGGAGATTTATTCTCTTCCTATCCAATTATCATGTATAATGGATTGTTGACAATAAAGTAGCTCATCTTTCTTATCATGGAGGGTAGGGATTAAGGCGGTAGATTATGTCAGCAGCCAATCTATTGGTCTAATTATCAAGGTGTTGGTTTTAAAATGCCAAAAAAAAAAAAAAAAAGGAACTGCCTGAATTTCACAAGTTTTTTATTAATCTAATTTTTATTTTCATAAACAAAACGATTATGAAGTCCTTTTGGTATGTCTAAATCAGTTCTATTGGAAAATTTATCATCTAGAGTATTTTGAATGAAATATTTGAGTTTGGGGTTTAACTCATATGCATCAATTAAACGAGAACAATAACAGTATTTTTTTTTCCTCTCTTTTTCTTCCCAAAATATTCCTCATCTGAGGAAACTTCAAGAATAAATCAATTCTAATGCATATGAGACTCAATTTTTTTTACATATAATAACTGTACCGATCTCAAATTATAACTCGTGAAATATGGAAGGGCTGTTCTTATTTTGAATCTTGTCTTTCGTTTTTATTTTGGGGATTAATTCTGAACCGATATGTGCGTCATAGCACGAGAAACCTTCGTTGGGCTACAACATGTCTAGCTAGTCTCTTTATAAGCCCGTCTCGGAACATGATTAAGCAGTAGTTCTCAGTGATTTCCCTCAACGGTTAGCATAATTATTATCTCCGTGCTTCAATTCAAAACCATCACTTTCATAAAAGGAACAATGGATTGGGAAAATTGAAACATCATGGTCCCATGGATGTATATAGTCTGTACTTGGCACAGCAAGTTAGGTTCCAATCAAAGTTTAAGTTTGGATCAAGCTTTTTATTGCTCCTGTCAACTGTCAAGTGACCTCAACCATGTGGCTCTTTGTGTGGCAGCATGGATGGCTTTCCTTTTCTATACCATGCTGTTTGGCATGAATTCATGTAACAAAAAAGAAATATTCAAATTATATATATCTTTATCAAAGGAATCGAAGATATTTGTATTTATCATCATGTATTATCAAAACTAATTATGCTTCTTATTTTGATCATACATAATGATAAAACCTAATTCGTTTGAAAACCAGACTATAATATATTTAAAGCATATATAAAATTTTATAGCAAAATTGAAATTTGAATTATAAATTTTTATAGCACATATTGCGATGCGTTGGCCAAATAAATCTGTTGTCAAAATATCATTAAGTTTGGACGCAAAATGAGTGCCAAAAGTACTTACTCTTAAGATGACATTATGTTTTTATTTGAATTTTGAAGTATATTTATGTATTTGTAGTCAATAATATTCTATTTATCAATGTATAAATTTTAAGAGAGAATATTCGACGACTGATATTTATATGACCAAACAAAGTGGGGTCATAATAATTAATGATTTTCTGAAGTCAAAATTACAGTTTGTTGTTCTCTGTTTGATTATATTTAAAATAATTTTGAATTACTAACTACATTTGAGTTCTATTAATAGGCAGAATTTCATATTTACCCTTACAAAAATCCAAAATATCATATTTACTCTTCCAAAATTTAAGATATTATATTTATCCTTCTAAAATACTAATATTATCATATTTGTCCAATCTGTTAATTAGTCAAAACAAGAATCCGTTAACTTTATCACGGTTAATTCTTATAAACCATAGTTAAATCTATAAATATATTTATTTTAAAGTTTTGCCTTAAAAAAAAGACCAAAATACCCTTGTCTTCATAATCCCTTTCTTTCTTGCCCGAACTAAAAAAGACACCTTTTCAATTTTCACCTTTGTTCTCAAGCAAAAGCCTCTCCTCCTTTATGGGTGAGAGAAAGAGAGACGTGAAATATTTTTATAATCACAAATTTCTTAATAAATTGTGGAGGATTAAGTCCAATAATAGAAAATTATTTCAGTAATAAGAGTGAAAAAACATGTTGCGGCAAATTATAAGAATGAGATCATTGGTTGAGTGCCACTCGATATCAATATGTTGACAAGGTACTAATAGATTCATTAACAGGATCAGTATCCAAAGGAGAGAGAGTGAGAGAGAGAGAGATTTATTTTAAGTGCAATTGAGAGAGAGATTTTATAGAGTAGAAGGAGCTAGTAATTTGAGGGCAAAATAGTAATTTGAGGGTAAAAAAAAAAAGACGAACGAATGAAGAAGAAAGGCTGATTCTTTCATTCGAGGGTAAAATAGTAACTTTCTTATCTCACTCGTTAGTTTTAACAATGAAGTTAACAGATGGGTAAATATGATATTTTTAATATTTTAGAAGGGTAATACGATATTTTAAATTTTGGAAGGATAGATATGACATTTTGGATTTTCGGAAGGACAAATATGAAATTCCCCCCCTATAAATAAGATTAGATAATACACAAGTTCAAGAAGATGTTCATGAAGATTTAATCGTGATGGATACACCACGATCATAGTAGAAGATCTCGAAAACCTCAAGACTCAACAATCAATATGTTGAAGATTGAAGATCTCCTCGAGTGTTTCTAGTAATTAAATGTCTAATTCAATAAGTTAATTAAACACTAACAAATGATAACAAATATTGATATTTTAGAAAAACTCACAATTCTAGCTCATACTAATAAACGTCGATTGAAAATAATGTTGGGTTTCGGACGTACTTAAATGTAGCGGAAAACAAAAAAATTGTCCAAAACTAATCCGAGAATCTGTGCGTATCGGTTAAATCAAAGAAATAAAACTTAAAGATACCTTTCGGATTACGTTTAATCCGTGACGCTCAAACCGTGCGTGCCATCAAGCGCCTTTCAATCGGTTACCGTTCAAACCGATTATCCGTCCGCAAAGACCGTCTAAAATGAATCATGCGGAAGTCATCTACCGCACACACAATCGATCTTCACCAAAACTCTCAACAACCCATTTTTATCTTCTTAGGTCGAACATATCACAAGCGCCGAAAGTACGAACGCCTCTACCAGTGTCCACACGAATATTCTTAAAACGGAAAGAAGTATAATATATATACTACTAGCTTGTTTTTCTCTTACATAAGAAAAACTCATTTTTCTTTTCTCATATTTTTCTCACACAAATGTATATATCGACTATATGTCATCTCATATAATATCGCACCATTTTAATTTGTCATACAAAAGGAAAGCATCCTTTCATTTTTTGTCATACAAAAGAAATGGAATATTTTCTCTCTTTTGTCACACAAAAGATAATGAGAATAGACTTGGCAGTATCTTTTGTGGATAAAATGACAATATCTTTTGTGATATTCCTATGCAACTCATCATATAAGTTGTCAGGATTTTTTGCGTCCGTTTCAGTTTGCTCTTTGTGTGTGACCTTGTAGATTCACTTAATGTTGACAATAGATTTGACAGTCTATAAATCGTGAGCGGGTTCTAGCAAGCCATCATGACTAACCAAATCAAGTAAATATCGGTGATCCATTTTACCGAATCAACAATCACGTATTTAGTCTTTGTCACGCGATATCTATATCGATCATAAGGCATGTAATACGTCATTCTTATATTACTCGATTAATATTTCTTGATCCCAAATTAAACTGAACAAAAATAAATGACATTAATAACTTTTATTAATGCATTTAAGTATGGCCATACATTGATTCAGTTCAATTCGTCAAGAGGCCTAAAGATATCTCTCTCATTTATGAGAGGAACAAATCCCGTCTTGATTGCACTCATCCCTCAATATGATTCATTAGATACTCAATCATAACCGTTATAATCACCTGATTAAAGGCAGTGTTAGATTATGCTAAAGTATATAAATCCTCATGTTGGGAACCGAGACAACCTCATGTCAAAGGATTATAAATACTATATGTTACAAGAATCGCTAATGATATAAAACATGTCGCATTCTTATGGCGGGTCAGTCCGGTATATGGTCTCTAACATATACCTACATTAATGACTTGATAACTATTTATCCATGAGAAGTAAAATATGATTATTAGTCAACTAACATGCTGGTATATATTTATAGTTTGTCTACAAATACTAGTCGTTACTTCAATATTCTAATCTGCTGAGCCCCTCTATTGGTAGGTTCATTACTTTCATTTTTTTATTTCTCAAAATCATTTAATGTGTCTTCAGGGGTTTATTCAGGTGATTGGCGCAATATATTTATTTGTCTACGCAATATTTTCTCCACAAATATCTTATAAATGACCAGGGGCGATTTATAATAGCATTCATAATACTTTATAGTTTTACTACCAAAGTCACGTACTTTGATGACTGATATGGGTAGTTCATATAGATATTTACTCACCATCTTGTATCTTACTTTCCGCACTTTAGTTAGTATTTTTAGTAGTTTACTTATGTTTTTATCCAAGATCCAAGTTACTGTAAGAATTATAACTGATTGCAGGAAATATAGCAAAAAAGTCAAAAAGAAAGCAGAAAGAGGAGCGAAGAATCTAAGGAGCGATTGGAGCAGTTATCGCACCGTGGTCCCACCCGGGTACGGTATCACTCGTCCCGTCAGCACGGATTACAAGAAATCATGACTTGAGAGGAGCGGCTTACAGGCGTCCAAACTGGGAAAGAAACGCAAGCGCGAAAATCACAGACTAATTGAGTGGCGATTTAAGAGGAGATCTGACAACGCCAGGCAGACGCGTTCAAGAAGGAGCAGATCGGGAAAAAAGCAATCAAGATCAATCAACGTTAATGGCGAGAAGATCTGCGAGAATATTCTGAAGATACTACCAGTCATTTGGAAACTCTGGAAACCCTAGAGGTCTCCCTTATAAAAGGTACTTAGACGGGACGGCTAGAGGGGGATCAGTGAGGGAAAGAAAGCGAGAAATACTCTGAGAGAGAGAGAGAGAGAGAGAGAGAGAGAGAGATAATAGTCTCATTAGTCGCGCGTGATGACAGCCCGCGACTACGGACTTAGATTTAGAGAGAGAGTTTTCATTTCTGTTCCCCATGTATCTTGGTTTTAGTTATCGTATCATGTACTGTAACTAACTCCGTCCCTTAAGACGCGGTGTTAGTAGTCTTATCAATTTAGTATTTCAATAAATTATTTCTCTCCTTGTCAATTATTATTATTTGCTGTGATGTTATTTGTGAATTGCTTAACTCTTATCTTGAAATTTCTTGTAATTTATAGCGCGCCACACGGCTTGATATATAGGTGAGTAGGTAAAGAATCGAGAGAGAAGTTGAAAGTCAGATTCGCGATCAACACTTGAACCGAAGAGGCACGAAAGTAGCCGGGACGTCCTAGGGGAGCAAGAAACGCGTATTCATGTCGGGCATCCCGGGAGTGCGAGCACAGCGATTTTGAGTTTACATAGGAGTTACTTGATTAGGTGTATTTTGAATAGTGTAAAGAAGAATCTTGTTTGATTTTTTATTTAAATAAAGATTTCATTTTTAATTCAGTTAGTTATTTGATGATTATAAAGTATGTACATAAAATTGTATACCAAAGAAATTATCAAAACAATTATCCGAAACTATCCTTTCTTCTCTCCGTTTTCTCGTAAGATAAAATATCTATACAAAATAAAATCATAACTATAAACTAACTGCAAAATAATTGCCAAATATATTAAAAACACAATAAACTATACAACAAACTATTTCAATATTGCCACTACGCGCAACACCGATACCACTAGTACAGTCCGTATCATTTGTAGCTTGATCGGTCAAAAATTTCAATAAGCACCGAAGGGCTCCAATAAACATTTTTTTGCCTTGCTTTGACACCACTGTTTCATTCTTGTTTAACTAAGTCACTGAATCAAAATTAAATATCAGTTATATAGTTCATTTTTTTAAACAAAATAATCCAGCTTTTTAAAAATAAAAATAAGTACAATTGAACAAAAAAATGCATGGAACACATGATAAATTACAATAGAATGAATCTCACATGATAAAAAAAAATTCAAGCATGGCACAAGTGGACAGACAGGGGAATTTTTATTTCTTCTCTTTTGCTCTTTTTTCAACTAGATATCCTATTGTCGGGCTCAAGCAGCTACACTCAATTCAATTAGCTAAATCCAAACAAGGAACACGAATTAAAAAAGCTTCAATTAAACTAATGAACTTCAATTGAAAAGAAGTCTCAAAGTACTCAATCAAAGATTGACTATTTTTGCCCCAAATTGCAAAACAAGTGAACAGAAAAATAAATACCGAACATAGAAGTGCATGAAAGAAAAGTTAAGGGCAGCTAATTGAGAAACGCAAGATTGATGTTGGCTAAAAGCTAAAAACAGGTACTTGAAAGAAGAGCTAAAAGCAATCTATTACGAAATAAATTAAAAGCTATGAGCATGAAAGAAAGGCCAACAGCAGCTACTTGAGCAAGAGCTAACCAGCCAAGTCAATCAACCTATTACAACCTAGATTTTCTTGCATTCAATGAATTTGCTTGTACAATGATACCATTAATTTGAATTTGCAAATTGGTTCAATTTATTTATTCAACATTAAATCATCAGAGCATATAAAATACACATTGAATATTTCAATAGAATGAAATAATTCAATGAACACATAATTAAAATATAAATTAGAAGCTCGGTCATTTTCTTCATTCTTGATTAGTTATGTACATCTTTCTGTTTGCAGTAGCAGCAGCTAATTTTTCTTGAAGAGTGGAAAAGATTAAATAATTAGACTATAAATTATGCAAATTAAGTTACTGATGGATTTAAATATTTATATATGGAGATAAAAATAGTTAATTAAAAGGGAAGTTTTACAAATTTAAAGTCCAGATCTTGAATATTTTAAAAATCCCCCTATATATTTAGAAATTAAATTTGCCATTATTGAAATGAGTTCAATTTTTCCCATGTTGACATTTAAATGAAGAGCCAAAATGTTCTCTTTTGGACCAAATTCGGCATATCATTTGTAATCTTTTATTTTAAGCACATAACAATATAAAAAGAAATTATATAATCTATACAAAATTATATACTTGATATTTTATCATATTTTAAGAGCACAATAGTGATTAAACGAATGAAAAAAAGATAAAAACAAATTATATCCTTTTTATTATGACGAGAGCCTAAATGTGTTATCTTTTGAATCAAAATTTCCCATAAAATTTTGTAATCTTCTATTTTTTGCACTTAACAAAAAAAAATGTGAGATAATCTATAGAAATTATATGCTTTTTATTGTATCATATTTTAAAAGCATTATAGTTATTTTCTATAATAAATAGAGAAAAAAAAGATAATTTTTTTTTCTTTTATTATACATCATGAAATAGAATATTATTTAACAACATCACATACAACATTTTATAAAAAAATCAACTAAATTATTTTACATAAATAAAATTTTATACAAAATAGATTATCATAAAATATTGAAAGATATATAGGCACCGAAAATTTTAGCTCTTTATATTGAGAAGTCAACATAGAGAGTTACAAAATATTAAGTGATCATTGAACGGCTAAAACTTAGATTCTGAAAAACATTTTTTTTTCTTCAAAGTATTCAGAAAACATAAGGGGTTTTTAAAAAATTGCAAATTAAAATAAGCTTACTTCCACAAATGCATCCTGGTGTACATGGGCACTGTACCAGCAAACAAAAGAAATTAGCGCAAATCCAACGGTTATGCTTCTTAGAACAATCATCCATGCAATAATCGAAGCTGCTACAAGTGCAATCAATAACAATAACTCGCCCCTTTGAAGCTGAGACCATTGTGCTCATAAAGAAGGATACCAAAATAAATATCGCGAAAACACGAATATTTGCCATAATCAGATAATCAATAGGCTCTTTATTCTTTTCTTTTTATTTTTTCTTTCAATTCTTGTTCTCTTCATAAAATGTGTTATATCCACCTTTTATAGGAATTTGTAGCCTAGATTTAGACAAGGATAGCCATTATTCAGACAATATGTTATTTTCTCTATTTATTTATTTTTTTTTTGAAAATTAGACCTCAGGTTTAACCTGAGAGTCTGCAATTTATATTGAATGGAATAATAAAGTTCATTACAAGAATAATAAAGATTGCCAAGAAAATTAACAATTTAATAAAACAGAAAGAAGAAAAGACTAGAAAGAATAAGAGATATAAACATCAAATTTAAAGGAAAATATTTCGTCTAAAGTAATTTTTCCCAAAGAATAAGATCAGCATGAATATTAGTTGAATATTAGTAGCGAAAGATATTTATGTAGCTCAAATATGTGATAAAATTGTTTTTGAGCCTTTTGTAATGCTATGAGAGTCAAAATTCTTTTTGGAATGAACAAAAAAGTTCATGAATAAATCCCGAAATAGAAAATTCTTATTCTTTCTTATCCAGTGCTTTTGTTATACCCCTAAATTGAAAGTTCATAAAATACCTAATTTGGATGATTTTATTAATTTTGTATTTTTGACCTCAATTTAAGGGTAGATAATTAATTTCATCAACTGAATTGATTGTCTACTGTTTTGACAAAGAAAAAGAAATATTTGGGTATATTGAGAGCTGACATTGCTGCGTTAAGAGCATTTCAAATTTTATCTACTAAATATGTTGACCAAATGGTTATACACAAATAAAAGCAAATTCAAATATCTACAAATTGTTATTACGAACTCCTTGATAATAACATTAGCTTATTAGCAAAACACTCTATATATATGTACATATATATATATATATATGTACATATATATACATATGTACATATATATACATATGTATATATATGTACATATGTACATATATATACATATACATATGTATATATATATACATATGTATATATATGTACATATGTATATATATGTACATATGTATATATGTACATATGTATATATATACATATATAGATGTATATATATATATGTATATATAGATGTATATAGATGTATATATATATGTACAGGTACATATATATACATATATATAGG
>CM050909.1:6442500-6545000 GCA_027726005.1 Juncus effusus
TCCTTATATTAATCGAATTAATATTTCTTGATCCCGAATTAAACTGAACAAGAACAAATAACATTAATAACTCTTATTAATTCATTTGAGTATGGCCATACATTTCTTCAGTTCAATTCATCAAGAGGCCTAAAGATATCTCTCTCATTTATGAGAGGAACAAATCCCGTCTTGATTGCACTCATCCCTCTACATGATTCATTGTATACCTAATCATAACCGTTATGATCACCCGGTTAAAGGCAGTGTTAGATTATATTAAAGTATAAAATTACTCATGTTGGGAACCGAGACAATCTCAGGTTAAAGGACTATAAATACTTTATGTTACAAGAATCGCTAATGACGTAAAACATGTAGCATTCTTATGGCGGGTCAGTCCAGTATATGGTCTCTAACATATACCTATATTAATGACTTGATAACTATTTATCCATGATCAGTAAAACATAATCATCAGTCAACTAATATACTGGTGTACATTTATAGCTTGTATATAAATATATATATTTATTTATATCCGCAAGTATATTTGTCTCCACAAATATCCTATAAATGACCAGGGACGATTTAGAATAGCATTCATAACACTTTATAGTTTTACTATCAAAGTCACACACTTTGATAATATAAAGTTGAATTGCATATTCATGGTCTATTTTAATTATATTAAAATAACCTATACGCACATATTATATGAAATATCTTAGAATAAATATTATGTTTGTTATTACAATCCATCATCTAGGTCAGAAACACTTTGGCCTAGGGCATAACACCATCAAATTGCACATCACAATTTAATTTTCTCATTGCATATTCTTAAAACACCCTCTTATAAGTTATACCCGCTTATAAGTTATCGTTATACAACGCCAGGTGTTTGGAGTACATGTCCACAATTTTATATTTCACTAGTGAAAATAATGATGCTTTAATAACATCTTTCGATTTGGCCAATACTTTATCCGTCGATATTATACAAATAATTTTAATTCTAGATTCTCATTTTCATTTATAAATCAATTGCAATTGCATAAATAAATTTTGATTAATCGCAATTTTATTTCGGTTCCATATTTATTCTAGTAGAGACATAATTTATTGAGATCTCATTATTTTCAATATTGTTAGGTACCTAAACCTCTTCTGGGGTAATTTACTCATCATTGTCTTCTACTCTTTTATCATCAATATTCTTTTCAGAAGAATTTATTTGTTTTGAAGTATTGATAACTTCAACCCAACTTTCTTATCATGCTCTTTTCTTCTTCCTTGGATCTTTATCATTGGAACCGATTAGTCGACTATGCTCCTGGCATATCTCAAACACAGAATTATCCGAGGATATCTCAATGAGCACTAAATGCTGAAATATCATTTTTGCATCAATATAAATAATATAATTGCATGTTGTTTCACATTAATAAATTTATGAACTTCTAGTTCATATTAACTTGTTAGATAATCTAAGTGAAAGATATTAATGATGCATTCTATATAAGTTATAACCTATATTTTCCAGCTTTTGTTTCTCTCCCCCTAATGTTATCATTAATTATTAATCAAGTTCTTCAGGACTTTCATTGTCTATTATATCTTGAGCATATTCATTAATATTTGATTTGTTTTACAACAATCACTTTGGTATTCATTTAATTCTTTCTTCTGGAATTTTGTCTACAAACATCTAACACACTTCAGGTGTGTTTTTGGATGATCCTCCAGGGGTATCCATCTGAATTAAGATGTTGTTAAATTACTTCTATGAAAGAACAAATATATATGATAATAGATTTTATAATATTTTATAAATGAGTTACATCTTAATAGTTCATATATATAAGATCAAGTATCAAAATTAGATAATGATCGAAAATTTGTCGCATCAAATTTGTATCAATAAATCATGTAGTGAATAAGTTTATTATTATGAAATTCAAGATATCAAATTATGATGAGCAATTTAACTTAACATATATGCCCAATTTTTATTTGTGACCCATCTTTGTACATTATCCTACAACAATGGTTCATATTGATTCCGTGATGCCTTCATATTTCCACTTCGGCAATTTAGGGTTTATTAACAGAAGGGTTAAGGTTTGAGTTCTACAGGTGCGATTATTTTTTATATATGTTGTTGTGATGCTCTATATATTCCGGATTAAGGTTGATTTATTAATATTATATTCCAAAAAATGAATGTGCACCATATATAATAAGGCGGCAGCATTGGATCTTTTCCATATTTACTTTACTAATTCATGACCAATTGACCATTCCGGCTTTTAGAAGGACTTAATAATATATCCCACCTTTACTTTAACGACTAATCTCTTGTCAATAAGTTCGCGTGAATTAGATCAAAGCGCCGAAGTGGTGCGATTAACCACTGAGGCACCGGGTTGTGTGTATGTCATATGCCCACTTTGTGCAATATACAAATTCATAAAAAGATACCGTGAATTCCCAAACGTGCATGATATGTGCTCGTAGCTTTTTTTTATTTTTTATTTTATATGTTTATTTTATTTTAGTTTAAATTATGTTAAAAAAATAGCTTACAGCACAAACTATATTCATGCTCTGACAACTAATGATCAGCCAAAGAAAAAAAATTCATGCTCTGACAATAAATGATCAGCCAAAGAATCATTTTCTCAATAAATGATTTTCCAATATTTGCTATATTCTCATTTGATTTCAATAAATTAAAATAACAAAAAAACACTTGATTTCAATAGATTAGACCTTTTTTTAAAAACCAAACTTTTCATACCACGGAAATGAATAAATTTCTCCGTACATTAGGAATAATAATTTACATGCCATTCTTTTCAATGTTATCTATTCTCATTTGTTTTCTAAAAATAAAAATGAACCAAAAAAAACTCTTAACTGCTACATATTAAGAAAACTCATAAACTTGAATCTCAAAAAACAAAAAACAAAAAAACTGATAAACTTTGTTAAGAAAATTTACTCTTTTCAATGTTATCTATACAATGGAAGAAATTTCTGAAACATGTCGAAGATCGGGCGAGCCATAGCTAGCGGTTTGTTGTGTTTGCACACTTGGAGCAATTATGAGTACGCATATACGCGGCACAACTATAGCAAAAACGATATCCACACCTTCAGAAACAAAAATTAGAATATAATCAATATAAACACATATTATATATTCGTAATTAAATCCATATATATAAAAAACAAATAAAGAAAAAAAATATAATTAATTACCTGCACCAAAAATTATTATTTTAAATTGAAATAGTTGAGCAAGCAATCTCGCAAATACAATATTTCGAGATGATAGTAAACATGCATGTGACAATCTAATAGATGTATCTATTAATACCAGAGGGGCTAATTTGAGCAAAATTACAAAATTGGGAACTATAACTTTCATACTTTTTCAATTTACACTTTAATCACGAGTGTCGTATTTACTTTCAATACTTTCTTGCAATTTCACCCTGAAATGATAATTTTATATAAATGAATTTCGTTGTTCTAATTTTTTAATTTATATTTCAGCTCGAGGAGAACTAAAAACAATATTTAAAAATCAACCAAGCAAATTGAATTGGGAATAATACCCGATTTTAAGAATGACAAGAAAGCTGCAATTTTTAGCTCTATTTTGGAGTGGCATTAATCTTTTCTTTTTGTGTTACTAGTATGATTCTAGATTGCATTGCAGTAGGCTTTATGTAAAATTTCATCCCTTTATCGCTACTAAATTTATTGCATTAATGCACTATCCTTGGAAGTTTGTAAATCATGAACTAGATGGTCCACATGAAAGAGACTCATACATATTTCGATGGACACGCTCAAGAAAATTGGGTGATTCATTTCCCACCTTAATTTGTGATGTCTAACAATTAATTTTCCTTGAAAACAAGCAGCATGTGAAATTCATTTGATAAAAGAATCTTCTGGTTCTTTAATTGATGCACATTTGAATTTCCTATAATTATTTGCATCATTAGTGCTCCGATATTATAAATCATGAAATTTTTATTCAAATTAGTGAACTCCTAGTTCATAAAATACTTTTCAAATGAACTTCTAGTTCATGTTTAATGATAAAGTTACTTTTTAAATTAATGAACTTCTAGTTCAATGTCAAAATCATAAAATTGCTCTTCTAATTAGTGAACTTCTAGTTCATTGTAGTATTTGCATTTACTTATATAGATCATATTTCTTTTATAAGGATACATAATATATCTATTCATTACTGTCTGGTGTATCTGTGAATTAGCAAATATATATTCTGATAGGTAATGAAAAACAATATCTATTACAAATTTTATTTCTTAAAATAAAATAATGGTTCTTCTGGAGTTCTCAATCATGTTTAGTTGCTCTATCTACTTAGCATACATATATTATGTAAAGTAATAAATATAGTATGCGGTAAAAAAAAAATTCGTCACGTCCAAGTGAGTCATGTTTAAGGCTTTATTGAAGTGATCTTCATTATAAACATAATTGGCTTTCCTTTATCCTTTTGTTTCCTTAAAGATACATGATTAAATTCAACGAGATATTTTGATGTACAACAGATACATACAATCAATACCGAGCATTTTAATTTTACTCTTGGTTTACTCAATTGCGCGGTTCTCTTATTATGACTTCTACCGTCTCCTCGTCTAATTTTACAACCACTATTACTACAATGAATTCCATATGTGGCATCATTCACTTCAGGGAATTGGGAGGAATTAGTTGAACGAGATTCATAAATATTTACTATTTTGCTTAGATTAAAAAAAAGATAGAATGCTAATTCAAAATATTTCTTTTAAGTCTTACCTCTTTATATCTCTGCTACTACAGGAGTAAACGATTGAAAGTAAATAATATTTTGTCTACGGATTATCCTTCACTTTTTTTCTCATAAAATTTAAATTTTCAAATTCACATATTTATTAAATTATAATCGCGCAACTCCGGGTGCGTTTATTAAAAACAACATTGCAACTTTTTTTTCTCTTTATTAATAATATTGAAACTTCAGGTTATTAATAAAAATAATGCTGCAACTCCAGGTGCATCAATAAAAATCAAGTTGCAACTACAGGTGCATTAATGAATAAAAGTGAATGTGTATAAAATAAATGTACAGAAAAATAAATGTGCATAAAAATAAATGTACTTCAAAATAAATGTGCTTAAAATAAATGTGATAAATTTTGCAGTTTCTAGTGTATAAATATAATTGTAACTTCTGGTACAAAAATAAAAATAAACATGATATAAACTTAAATATAATAAGGGCAAAAATTAAAGAAAGAAATTGGAAGAGTGAAAGTTCTCATTCATTTATTATTATTCTCATATAATACAAATTAGTGGAAAAACTCCAGGTTTTTCAAATACTATCTTTCCTGAAATATTTTTCAGATATTCAACAATCACTCACCGTCTCCATATGATATATGTTCCGGCATATATCTTCCTAATTTAAATTTCTTAGAGATCTAGGGAAAAATTACATAATATTTAGAATTATATTTTGTCCCCTTTTGTACATTGATATTAGCTCTTCCGGAACCTTCAATTAAATTAGAGCTACCAGAAATGGTACTTCTGCGTTGTTCATTGTCAGGTGAGGGAAATAGTTTCAATTTTAGGAATGGTATGCATAATACCACAATCAGTGAGGCACACGTCTTCTTCATTAACATCGTGGCCAATTCAAACTTTATATTCATGTTCATAGTCTCAATATAACTTCGAGTTAATTTATAATCTTTATAACTTGAAGTTGTTTATATTGTTCAACTTCAGGCTTTCTTAATTTTTCAACTTCAGGTTGATTTGTAATTCTTCAACTTCGGGTTGATTAATAATTTCTCAATTTCTAGTCTCATAATAATCTTGCAACTTCAGGTTGATTTGTAAGTTTCAACTTCGGGCCGAATATTTAATTTTATGTCAATTTGTAATATTTTAACTTCTGGTTGATTAGTAATTTCTCAACATATGGCTGAGTGATAATTTTGCAACTTCACGTTGCGTCATATAATCTTAAAATTGCAACTTCTGGTGCATCAAAATAAATAAATAAATAAATTGCGAAATCATGAAATAAAATAAACCAAAATAAATAATAGAGAATAAATTAAAAAGAAAAAATATTTCCCCTTTTTTTCTTTATATCAAATTCCGCTTTACCTTTGTCCGTGTTAGTGCACCTCTAGATTTACATAATGATATCGTAATCGGAAGTAAACATACATCTGTAGACGTATCGAGAGCGATTCGTGCTGATAACGTGTTATAAAATAAAGAACAAAAGAACAATAAAAGAGAGAATTGGAAGGAGAGAATTTCATTGAATTGTGGATTAAGAATACAATAGCCACTACCCCCTTTATAAAGTAGAGGGTGAGTGCTAACTATGAAATCTCTGGCCTGATTTAGAATTACAATAAAGGAAATAATCTAACATAAATACAATAGAATATACAGTAGTAAATACCATGCCACAACTCCTTTCATTTTTACAAGTATTTCCTAATTTATCTTTTCTTAGAGGCCAAGTATTGGACATCCATATTAATTATATTCATAACATCTCGGAATTTGTTGGTCATCCTAAAAATATTTTGAACCAATTCCTCAAACTCATAAAGGCCGAATGCCTGGATCAAGAAAGAGAGCAATAAAAAGTTCTACCAAACATGACCTTTCAAAATTTAAGATGGTGGAAACGTACGACGGAAATCCTCCTGTAATCAAAATTATTTTACTGACAATACTTCTTAAAATCAATGGCAGATCTTAATAAGGACTAGAAGGAACAGCCGTCTCCCTAGATTTTGAAAATATATATACTATAGTATTTTGCGATAGATTTAGAAGCTATGTGAACACCGATTCTACCTCCAAATGATTTTGGTAACGATCTGTCACGGCTCAAAACAACCCCAGCACTTCCTTACATGAGACGGAGATGTCGACAACAACTAGAGCTAATGAGCATTGATGGATTTAAATCTCCCGTTCATTATATCCCCATGAGGTTAGTATAATTTGTATGAAATAATCAATTTGACTTATAATGTTATTTTGACTTTAAATCTCATTATAACTACTCCTCTTTTGTACAGAAATTAGGATGAAAGTGCCAAGCACACCTACTCAAATTTTCACCTCCAATGAGTAAAGAATTGTTTCTTTCGTAAAATAATTTTTCATTGGAGGAACTTTAAAAAAACAATATGATGAGTAAAGTACTTAATATACTGTCCTAAATTTACACAAAGCATTTTTTTTTTTTAGATTCCAAACAAATGTGGCCCATTATTGGCGTTAAATGAGATGCTTATGGAAAAAAAATAATAACAACTTTAACTCATGGGTCAAAATAATTCAGGTTAAAATGAAATTTCATAAATGACCAAAAAACGTATGTACTAAATATTACTTATTTAATGTTCATAATTTTT
This sequence comes from Juncus effusus, assembly GCA_027726005.1. Classification (NCBI taxonomy): domain Eukaryota; kingdom Viridiplantae; phylum Streptophyta; class Magnoliopsida; order Poales; family Juncaceae; genus Juncus; species Juncus effusus. The sequence continues at coordinate 6,449,976 of CM050909.1, forward strand.
GTCTTTTTATCCCAACATTTTTCTAATATATGGGAAATATATCTCATCCTTTCATCTTTTAAATTCTTTGTCCGTTAATGTCGAGATTTAATCATCGGCATGTCAAAAAATTGCGAGATTAAGAATATTTTAGCCACTTCAAAAATATTTTTTAGTTAATTTATTTACAATTCATATTTGCATGTCAAGAATATTTGTCACGTAATTGTTTATGCATCAAAATTAATTGACATATAAGCAATTAACGGATAAAAAAGACATAGAAGAGCTTTTTTAATTGTTGAAGGATTAAAATTTCCGAAAAAAATATTGAGGGTCTTAACTGAGCTTTTTCAATAATTTAAAAGGCCAAATTTAGATTTTTTCCATAAATAAAAGTATAGATGGAAAATATATACACGGACAATACGGAGATTCCGATGGTAATAGTTAGTTAATCTAACGCCGGCATTAAGCTGGCCAACCAACTCTGCAAATCAGACGTAATAATTTTCGAATTGTACGACTACTTTGATTTATATAAATAAGTTAAAACATAAAACTAATTCAGTGATACACAAAAGAGTTTTTAATACAATTATTCCACTTCTCCTAAATAGTGAATTATTTTAAACATTTTTTCGTAATCAGAGAGGAAACTTATGTAATTGAGTTGAGAGGTATCCTTTGTCAGGTTATTTATTTATTTACTTACTTACTTATTTATTTATTTATTTATTTATTTATTTTATTTATTAATTGATTTATTTTCGTTTTAGTTTATATACTGCATCGTTGTGATTATAGTTCATTTTTGGAAGCATACTACTTTGCTGTTATCAAAATATGATTATAATAATATGATAAACAAAATATTTTTATGCATATGATATGTGATTCTCAAGTAATTACTTTTAGTAATTATGATGGGCTTTTTTTTTCTTTAGAAGCAAGCCATCTACGATTATTAAATTTATAATATGTTAAGCAATTCCTTTTTTTACCCAATTGACTTAGTAATTAAATTATCAATCATATGATCTTTAATAATATGAAGCAAGTTCTTTTTATAAGCAAATGAATTTGGGATTTCCAGATAAATTTTTAGTAATGCCATAAGCAATGCTATCTGACGAAAAAGATATATTGAGTCATCGAAAGATTTGTTTTTCATTGAAGAAGAAATAATTTATTTATTTTTCTTATTGAATATAGAGGCATTTTTGTCCCAATTCTATTTTAGTGTCTAACAATATTCAAACTCATAAACTTTGATTTATTGTATTTTGTACTCAACAAACTGAGATATAGATTCATTGGCAAAATAATTTAAATTGCATAACGAAAAAGATGAAATCTCAAAAACTTTATTTTGATAGACCTTTTATATATTTGCAAATTATTACATCTCTCAGACTCTTTCGTTTTCCAAATTATATAAGGTTTAAATTTTCAGTTTCTATAAAAGCTTAAGGTTTCTTTAGAAAAAAAAAAACTTTTAGCTCTTTTACAAGTCCAGAAAATTAAAACATCTCAAACCATCCGTTAAAAACGAAAATCACAAATAAATGAAGTAAAGGATGTTTCTTTCTGCAGGTTGACAAAATTTAGGTGAAATTTCACTAAACCAAAAAAGTGAAGCTATAGAACAACAAAACCGCGATGAAAAACAAGAACCAATTAGCATCCAACTCAAACCAAAACATATCCTCAGCACGAATCGCAATGCAATCATCACGATCCCGATTACTATGTCTAGATACTTTCAGGAAGAAGAAAACTGCTCCCCCACTTCCACTCCATGCAAAACGAGGCAACAACAATCAATCGTTATTCAGAAACATCAGATGTACCGGTAATAGAGAACTTCTGAGAAGAGCACTTCACCCCCCGGGAAGAAGGCGGCGCCCATCGAGGTCAAAACTTTTGAATTTCAAAAGAGAGCCTAGTCGCCTCCGAAATATGTCAATCGGATTAAATTAGAGATTGTGGCATTCTTAATTGCAAAGAGAAAAAAGAATAGAAGAATCCATTTTCATGCAGGCAGGATTTGATTTTACATTTTATAAATGAGAGTGTTTTTATTATTTTATTCTTCTTTTGTTGCTATTTAGAGATCGCTTATGCTGAAACATTTTTTATTCTTTAATTAGAAATGAAACTAATTTTTTTAAGTTGAGATAGAAAAGTCTGGCTAGACACGAAAAATTATGTGACCCGACCCGAACCTGATTGATATGAAACCCGAAATGACCAGAAATCTAAATGACCCAAAATCCGAAGGACTTGAAACTCGAATTATCTGAAAATAACCTGATTTTTGTATCTTAAATACACAAAATATGCCGAAATTGATGATTTCATTGTTTCTTTTAACATAACTTGTTTTGTGTGGAGACTTCTGGAAAACTCGGGATACCGTAAAAAAGAAAACCCGGCAGGAGATAGGAAAGTTCTCCATAGTTGCTCTCCACGACTTATTTCCATAAGTGACAATTGGAATTGGAAATATGTTTATTTCCTTATATTTGTATTTCCATGTATTAAGTGTTAATTGGGGCAGTAATTCTTTGGGTTATTTCCTTGTATTAAATAGAGGGGTAGGGGTAGAGTTTTATTTATTCCAACAACCACAAACAATTGTATTGTGTTTCTCTTTCTCCAAGTATAAAGAAAGTGTTTGAGTGCCGGCGGCCGTGGTTTTTACCCTTTAGGGTTTCCAAGTAAAAAAAATCTGTTTGTCTGTGTGTCTTGCTTTCTGTGTTTGCTGTTGCGTCTCGGTTCCTAACATAACTGACCTGAAGGATCCGGAAAGTCAATCCAAATGATTTGTGACTAATGTGAATGACATGTGATTAGAACCACACTAGGAACGTGAACCTAATCTAAATGATCTAAACCCGAATAACCAGTGACTCAAACGATCTAGAACCCGAATGGCCCATGACCTTAATGGCCCGCAATCTGAATTGACGTGCACCTAAATTGATACGACCGAAATCCAACATGATCCATTTGTTTGCCACATCAACATTTACTTGAGTTTAGATTCAATTTCAGGAAATTATTTGAAGAAGCAAAAGAAACACAAAATAAATAAATAAAATCCATGTTATTGAGTATTTATTAATTATAAGAAAGATCAAAGTGTCTCATAACTAAAAAAGTTCATTGAACTGAATCATCTCTCTCCCGTAAGAAACCGACGGCGCCACCAAAAGAGAAAACCCTGATCTAAGGGAGGTAACACCTCCGGCCCTTCCCCCCCGAGCTACGAGAGAAAAGCTAAACAATCTCTTAATCGGCTCCGCACAAGCCATGCAAACATATCAAGCCGTTCCCAACCAAACTACGTAACAACCTCCTAAAACACGTACCTACAAAACAAGTAAAGTTAAAACCGTCAAATACACGGAATTTCATAATAACATACTTACGTCATTTTAGGGCTTTTTGACAAAATAAAATACGAGTTCCAAATATTGTTCAATAATACTTGCCAATAAATATTATTTATAAAGAAATTAACTAATTATCCTTTTAAAATAGTTTTGCCTTTGTACTTATGATAATTATCGATAATAATCTTGGGCCAACATGAGTATTTGCCACCCAACTGTTAAGACCCGAAATTTGTGCTGGCACAAGTCCAATTTAAAGACACTCAAGAATCAGACTTAAATTTTGCTATTATTTGATTTGGACTCAGTTAGATGAAATCTAAATTTTGAATGACAAAAAGCCCTACATGGAGATTTGTATAAGAATTTGTGTGAAACAGACTAGAGCAGTCCTTACTGGTTTCTGTTTAATATAAAACGATGTAAGTCCCAAAAAGGGCATGAACACAGTTACACAAGACTATAGTTAATAATGACTTCACATATGAGGGGCAATAACCAACCCAAAAGAAAACGAATAAACAACTGGTCATGGCGTAGGGATTCAACAATGTCAAAAATGTGCATTTAATACAATGACTACTGGAGCAAAACATCCAATTGGGTTTTGATCAGTCAATAGGAAGTATAAAAGAGAAATCAAGGAAATACTCACCTGTCAGCTGAACTCAAGGGGCTGCTTCATACTTTGGATTTCTTGAGACTGATCTAAGCTAACACATTCATCAATTGATTGCAAAATCCACTGGCAAGACAAAACCCAATCAATTATACGCCTAGTATGTGGAGAAAGGGGAGAATAATGAGTCTCTAATTTGATCGGTTATATTGGAGGTTTGAACAACTATCATCTACTTACGACAGCACCATAACTCGCCGAATCACGACGGCACTGTAGTACATCAAATCACGGCGGATTGTATATATAGTATTGTTTCACTTTCAATATATTATTATATACTATTTTTACCATTCTATTTATTATTTTTATTTTTTATGTATTTTTTATTTTTTTACTCTTGAAATTTGTATATATTGTTCCAACATAATATTTCATTTTTTATGTACTGTTTTTACTTTTTTATGTATATACTGCTATAAAAAATGAATTATATATACTGTGATTATACTATAGTAAGCTATATATATTGTCGTCGTGATCCGGCGTGATACAATGTCGTCGTAACCTATCAAGTCTCCATCTACTTATACATAGAGGTGACAAATGGGTGGGTCAGGTCGGATCACTTCGGGTTCGGGTCATTCGGGTCTCGGGTAGTTCGGGTCTCGGTTCGTTTGGGTTTCGGGTTGTTCGGGTCTTGGGTCGTTTGGGTCTTGGGTCGTTCAGGTCTCGGGTTTCAGGTCGTTCGGGTCCCGGATATTTCGGGTTTAAGGTCGTTTGGATTCGGGTCGGGTCGGATCGAATTTCGGGTCGTTGGCTTGTCAACATTTCGGGTCTGTCGGGTTTGGGTTCGGGTGGGTCGGGTCGGATTTTCGGGTCAGGTTAGATTTTGTCAGCTCTAGTTACGCAAACTTGTGAGGAAAAATCTTTATTTGAATAAACATTTATCTATTTTCAATGTCACAACTAAAGAGGTCGATGAGCTCAAAAGTCTCAAATAAAATTTTATGTCTTAGAAACCAATAATACTAGCACAGGAATGAAATCAACAGTTTCATAATCATTCATTTAGTATATACAAGTTCAGGTCTTCAAGTTCGGGTAAATTGAGCTGGTCATTCTGGTTACTTCATGTTTGGGTCACTTCGGTTCGGCTCATTCGGGTATCGAATAGTTCGGGTCTCGGGTCGTTTGGGTATCAGGTCATTCGGGTCTCGGATCGGGTCGGGTCAGATTTCAAGTCATTGACTTGTCAATATTTTAGAATCGGGTCAGGTCGGGTCAGATTTTGCCAGCTCTACTTGTACTAAATCACGGGTTAAATAAATAGTTGTTGTAATACTAGAAAATTCAAAAACTAAGAAGAGGCAATAGAGGCAGAGCACACTTACATAGCCATATTATTATATTGACCATGGCATTCAAAATTATCATTACATTTTCGAAACCAATAATTATCTTATCTGTAGGACATTTTGATTTCAAAAATCATATTTCAAAAAGTATATTCCACTGAAATACTGATTTTAATAAAAGAAATAGTCAAAAAATAATTATTTCAAAAGGTATAATTATTTTGTATATTTTATATTATAATTTATGTACTGTATAATTTAGTTTCAGATATATAATATACAAAAAAATAAAAATCCGGCTCATCTTTAATTAATCTTCAATAATCCGACTAGTCTCCTGAAGATGGCCGGTCGCCGGTAACCGGCGATGGACCTGTCGCTGAGAACCGCGGAGTGATTTATGTAACATTGAGAGGGAAAATGCCATTTAGTTGTTCTCATTTTCATAGCTGTACCAAGTAAGATTGCAGTGCAAGCAAATGGAATTACAGCCTTGATTTTGGGACTTGCAGCCCACCAAAGCTGAATCATAAACAGCACAGATCAATCATCAATCAAGTCATGAATCAAAAAAGAAGTCTAAACTGTCACAGACAGCTGGCCACTTGACATAGTTTATAGTTTAAAACCGTCAATTATTTCAAGCCCAACTTTTCAATTTTCAAATTTTCTCATCCTTTCCAACTGGTTTGATTCAGACAGGCCTCTTTTACCTTCCTCTCCATTATATGAAACAAATACACCTCCAGTAGAATAAATACATGCAATTTTTGACTACTAGAGTCATCAAATTCTTAAGAACTGGAGTTATTAAAAACACGCCTCAAAGCAATATCACGCCTTCTTCTCCAAAGTCCAAAATAAAAGAGTGAAAGAAAGAAAGAGGGGCTAGTTAGAAATCTTCAGCGAGTTAGAAAAATCAATTCAAATCAAAACACCCATCAACAAATATCTCAAAGAAAGAAAGAGGGGCTAGTTAGAAATCTTCAGCGAGTTAGAAAAATCAATTCAAATCAAAACACCCATCAACAAATATATCTCACACCTTCTTTTCCAAAACAAAAGAGTGAAAGAAAAAGAAAGAAAGCAAGCAAGAAAGAAAGAGGTGTGTTCTCTTCTCTTATCAACTACAATTTCTAGCATGGAAATCAGCAACAAGGGGAAAGGCATGCCGCCGGTACCGCCGAGAAGGGAAATAGCGGGAAGACGGTACCCTTCTAAGAAAGAGTTGGTACGGAGAGCACTGTCTCCTCCGGTACGAAGACGAGGCCCGCCGGGACTCAGACGATGGACTTTCAGACCTATGCCTAGTCGTCTCAGTAATATGTCTCTGGATTAGATTGTTATTGGGTCTTTTTGTTTTGGGGTTTAGAATATTGGTGATGAGTTGTGTATATTAGGATTAGGGGCAGTTTTGATTTGAGGTATAAGGATTGTTGGTTTTATCATATGAATTGGCTTAATTAGTGATGAATTACAGTTCCCAGCTGATTAATCTAGTGCTTTGTTCTGATTTCTGATTCTATTTATCATCTCTGATATTCTAAAAAAGGGAGAAATGATGCTGATCAAATGCATAATTCAATCTTCAAAACGTAGATTTCACTTCTTCCTGATTAAAGGCCTGTTATTAATTTTCTTTTAGAGCAATTCCATGTATACCCTGTAAATATCTCAAAATTTCACAGATAAGATGCGCTGGTTGAAGACCGGTTATTAATTTTCTTTTAGCGAACAAGAAAGAGAAACATCACGGAGAAAATGCCACTCATACCTCTGTTGAATTAAAAAAAAATATGATCATACCCCTAGTTATTGAATTTGTTTCAAAATTGCTTCAAGACCAAATATTGTTTCATCGTTCTTTTAGTTACTCGTGAATGGGGAGAAGGTAGTTCAAGCAACTTTTCAAGAAATTAAGAGCTGATTACAATAAATGATATATATCTAAGCAAATCACAAAATAATATTAAAAGAAGAAAATGATTTCCTGAAATTATTAAATGATCATTAAAAAAATATTAAAAGAAAAATTTCTTCTAAACTAAAAAATCCTTTAAAATTGCGAAGGTCAAAACATTTTAAAAATTATTAATGGAGTTAACACGTTCCGTTAAGTCAGAAATTAGATGCGTACTATTTCATAAATTACAATGACCAAAAAAGTTAAATGGGTAGCACAGGGACTAACTTGCAATAACCCAATTAAACTACACAGACTACCAACACATATCATCCCAAAACACAAGTTACACAACCACAAAACTTACATTCAACGTGCCGTCCATATCAATCCTCTTAATACTCCCAATGGTCGCCGCCGACTCCTTATCCCACCCTAAGCGCGGCTGTGCAACAGACGGCAGCAAATGGATCTTTTCCCCCAGCTCGAACGGCGCGACCTTCTCCATGTCGGCCATTTGACCCAACACAAAAATATTGATAAGTTAACAATTTGAAAACCTGTTCTGACCCGAATCCAAATGACTCATGAGCCGAATTACTCATTAGTCATTACATAAATCCGATATATTCAAACATCGAATAACCTGAAACTCAGAAGATTTTAAAATCTATTGAAATATCACAGTTCGTGATTTCATCTAACATGAAAATGCTGACCTGAATGACTCATGGCCTAAACCCTATTGACCTTTTAACTTAAATTCGACTGACTTGAAAACCGAAGAACCCAAAAATCGAACGGCCTCGAAACCCAAACAATTCATATTCCGCACAACCGTGATCCGAATGATTGCAACCTGAATATGAACTAATCCGTTCTGTACCACCTCTATGTATATCTGCCCTATATTTTTGTGTTAAATACAGGCGTATAATTTGTGGTCCTTTTTGTGGTCCTTAATGTGTTTCATGGAAACAGCTTAAGGCCTCCTTGAAGGAGATATATATGGGCTAAAAGCTTTGGGCCTAAAAACAACTGATCTTTGCTGATCACAACACCCACCTGTTTTCTTCTAGCCAATGAAAATGAATTTATATGATAGATGAGCAATTTTCTTACAGGTTTAACTTGTCCCAATAATTAAATGTGATACAATTTAAGCTGCGTGCATGAAATTATGAAATTACTGTTATTTATACGTGATTGAATTATTTACAAGTAATTAAAGTAAAAAAGAAGGGAAGCTGGAAAAGGAGGGGAAGATGGGGAAAATAGAGCTGCCCTACCTCTTCTGGTAATTGACTTTCCGTCTTTTCAAAAACAAAAGAACTGTAAAAAGTTGACGCTTCTACCAATTTTGTATCTACTCTATGCCAGAGACATGTCAAATAATCACACAAGTGCGGGTGTTTTATAATGTTTTCAGATGAAATTTCTTGCAGCAGGGTGTATGTACAAAAAAAAATTGGCTAAGTTAGTTTCGCCCGGCGAAACATCAATTTTCTCATTTTTCCCACTGAATTAAGCTTAAAAAAACTTGACTAAGTTAGTTTCGCCCAGTAACAGGACGAAACATCCATTTTCTCATTTTTCTCCTGAATTAAGCTAAAAAACACTGTTTAGCCCCATAGCAGGACGAAACAGTCACTTTTTTTTTTTGCTAGTTTCGCCCAGTATATGGACAAAACATTATTTTTTCGATTTTTGCGGAAAATAAAAAATTGCATGTTTCGCCCAGTGATAAAATGAAACGGATAGTTTCGCAAATAATTTGAAAACCTGACTATTTTTTTAATTAATCTTGTTTTTTTGGCGAGTTCAAAAAAAAAAAGTCAATGAGGCCATATATTGCAAGATATGGTTCCAGAGAAATTAATGAATGGGTCTCTAAAGTTTGCATTGTGTATAGTTTTGGCAAAGAAACTGTAAAACTAAAAACAGAAAAAAGAAAAAGACAAAAGTTTGACCCATACACCCTTCTGCAAGAAATTTAAATCTGCAAATGTATTAATTATTTTATACTGTTTTGAGATGAAATGAGGCCCATACTGCAAGGTATGGTTCCTGAAAATTAATGTGGGTCTCTCATTTTTGCCTTGTGTATAATTTTCACACGGATGATGCAAAATTTAAAACAAAAGAACATTTTGACCCTCTACCAATCTTGGATTTCATTCAAAGTCGGAAGAAATTATATATAGAAATGGTTAGGGAAAATCTCATTTTTGCCCCTAAAGTCTTCAAAAAAATGCAACTTGTCCCCTTAACTATTTTTGGAGCATTTTTGCCCCCTCAACTCTTGATTTTGAACTTTTTTGCCTCCTCCATCAGTTTAGTGCACAATCAGCAGTTAACGGCTGATGTGGCACTGATGATATGGCAAAAATAATACTTTTAAATTGATGACTTGGATTTTATTTTACAAAATTAAAAAAATAAAAACTCAGCGCTCCCCTCTCTTGTTCTCTTCGTTCTTCTCTTCTCAGTCTCCGTGAGTCCCTTCCCACTGCCCACACACGTCGTTCATCTCTCTCCGGCGCGCGCCCAACTCGACTCCGGCGCCGCCCCTCCCCGCCCCTCACAACTCCACCCGCCTCTCTGTGTCCGCCCTCTTCTTCCCCCCCCCCTTCTTGATTCCATTGAGTGGCCGAATTCAGTTGTTGGAAGCGGGTTTGTAGTTCATGAATTAGAAGTTGATTTGATAGAAGGTAATTATTAATTCATTTTCTTCCTTTTCAATTGGTTTCCTTTTTTGTATTAGTTGTTATGCTAAAACAGTAAACCTAAATTGGCTAAATTGATGCTTTGCTTGATTAATTTTTGTTTAATGATTAACTAATATTAATCAAACCATTAAAAATTGAAGATATGAAAAAGTACACAATTTTTACATCAAAATCCCTCAAAGTCAAGGATTTTTCCAGAGATCCCATAATTCTTATAAAAAAATGGTTTATGAGAATGAAAGGAAAAAAATATTAAAAAAAATATATGAGAATGAAAGGAAATATAGGTGTAATATTCCCAAACCCTATTTTATTACTAACAGTACAAGGGACCAACTGCTCTCACTTGATTTAAAGTAAATTAATATTCAATATGACCCGATTTAGTGTAAATTGCTCTGACTTATATAGTTATGCCGTATTTTAATTTTTCAAGAAGCTGTAATAATTTTTTTGTTTTTTGAAATTACAGAAAAGTCCTTAAAACATGAATGGGTTTGGTATTTAGCCACAGCTTTCGTACCGGTTGTAGTAGGCGTTGCTTGTTTTGTCAAGGGTTTTGGTACGCTTTTATTATTATCATTGCGTAAAAGCTTAAATTTTTTTTTATTTAAAATTATAATTTTTTTTAATTGGAGAATTTAAAATTATTATTAGTTTCTTTTCTTTTTAAATTTCAGGTAGGAATTAGAGAAGTGTCATCATCAGCTACAACTGACTTGATTAGAAGGCATGAAATTAAGTCCGGAGATTTAGTTCTTTTGATTGTTTTGACAATTTTTTGGTTTTGAGATTTATGATTTAGTTTATGTATTGTTTACTTGCTAGGTAATTCTTGTTCTGCTTGTGCGAATATATGTTATACCAGATGTATTGATCTGAAAGAGAATACCATCGTACATTTTTTGTATATTTTATGGTGTAATTTTTTTTTCTTTTTTTTGCAAAATTGGAGCAATTTTGTAACATTATTTGATTTTTTTTCCCTCATGAATTGATGAGCTTATAAATAGTTTCAAATAACACAAACTGCAAATGGAAATAAAAGAAAGATTAATCAAAATCCTCTTAAATTTAAGTCCAAAGAATCAATTATTCCGATTTTTTTCATCAGTCAGAAGTTAAGACAAACGGAAATTTTCATAATTAAGTATATAAACATATTAATCATGCAAAAACTAGATTTACCTTCCAATCAAAGACAAAGTAACCAGAATCTAACTCACATTATTACCAACCCCCAAAAGAAAAAGAAAAAGAAAATCAAAACTCATTGCATAACACACCACATCAAAAAAACTATGCATTTAGCCATAAAACCCTAAACTAATTCCTAATTCTGTAAGGATCCCCGATAGCCTGTCCCTTCCTCTCTTACCAGTTTCCAGTTTCAGTATTTGCGACCATGTCCTTTTCAACTTGTAAAATATGGTAACGGTCTCAAATCCCCAAATGCCGCCAAATTACATTTTGACCCCCTAAAATCCAAAATTTTAAAAATGTTAGTTTGTTACGCAGTTGAGGGAAAATTTGGTAATTTCGAAAAAAATAAATATAATTTAACAAAGTTTTGGAACATTAAAAATCTAAAAGAACCAAAAATATGAAACATTACTGCTATTTCGAAAAAATGAGTTAAATTCTTTAAAGAGGCATTTGATCGAACACCTTGAAGGCGATCCCTTCGAAATACTCTTCAACCACTATTCATATGAAATTATATCCGAATCATTTATGCATTTGTACATTCATTCACATCATAAAAAAAAGAATAAATTCTCTCAATTCCACCCAAGTTAACCAAAATTCCATCCAATGCACACAATTTTTGCACAACTTACACTATATTAGTCGTACCAGACTTCACACAAGCCTAAGAGATACGAATGGTACCAGTTGGCTGCCATGGATAGAGGAGCTTCAACTCGATCTTGGAGAAATGGCGCTGTCAGCTTTATCATGGTGCTCCAGCCAACGGGTTTCTCTCCAGGCAAAGAGGCGGGGACGGAGAGGCGCGAAAGACAGGGAGGGGATGGGCGGTGCCGGTTTGACTTCACCGGAATCGAGTTGGCAACGGAGAGAGAAGAGCGACGGCTGTGGGAAACGGCTCACGCGAGACAGAAGAGAAACGAAGAGAAGAAGAGAAAGGGCTGTGGAAGGGCTGAGTTTTTATTTTTTTAATTTTTAAAAATAAAATCCAAGTCATCAATTTAAAAGTATTATTTTTGCCATATCATCAGTGCCACATCAGCCGTTAACCGCTGACTGTGCACTAAACTGATGGAGGGGGTAAAAATGTTCAAAATCAGGAGTTAAGAGGACAAAAGTGCTCCAAAAATAGTTGAGGGGCAAGTTGCATTTTTTTGAAAAGTTTAGGGGCAAAAGTGAGCTTTTCCCAAATGGTTATATCTGTTTTTACTGATTAGTTGAGATAAATTGCTATCCATATTGAGGTCAGATCGGTTTCATGCCATTCTAAATTAATATGTGCTTGGGTCTACCTGCACTGTTGGGCAAATGCCGTGAGCCCATTCAATTGCCAGATCTGTAGTGCAAATAACCAAATTTTAACTGCATTGTTATAAATACATATTAATGTTATTCTTGAAGGTTTTGTTGTTTATCTGTATGAAATTTTCTACACATGAGTAGTCTCGTATCTGTTTCGGTAGTACAGTCGTAGCACAAAAAAATCTACACTCCGAAAGATATGAAGATTATTAACCCGATTTTTAGCTAATTTTATGGATTATTAAAAATGGAAGATAAGAATTATATATTTTTTATTTAGAGACAGATCAATATTTTGAAGAGCCTCGATTATAATAAGAGGAGGAGAAAAGACTTAATCAAGAGATTTAAATCATTTTACTTCAAAAAAAATAAGATCGTTGCTCTTGATAAATTTAAATTTGTATCCGAGCACTGAGTACTATGTAAAGTTAAGATCTGATCATGATCAAAGTGGTAGCTTTCATAATAATTCAAATATTCTTTGATTTGGAATAGTATATGCATTAATTATATGTGGGCATAAAGAATTACAGATAAATTAAAATGTCAAGCTCAAGTAGCTATCAAAGAATCTACAAATCTTTGGCACTAGAATACGATATAATCCGTCAGGTATATTTTGGTAACATAAGCTACATGACATATATGTTTTTTTTACTCATTAATTAAGATCATGTGTTTCAATATAACTTCGCCTACATATGTGGCAGGGCCGCTGGGGCGGATTAACCCCTCTTATCCTTCTACAAGAGATTATCTTTTTAATAGAAAAAAAATTACTAATTCTTATTTTCTTATATAAATTCATTTGAATTATTTATTTATTTATAACTCTAGTTCCAATTTAAAATTTTCTCACTTAAATATGTAAAAAAATAGTATATGAGAAATATTTATCTAAGAGATTCTATATTTTTGAAGAAGATGATTCATATTTAATAAACAACAAATTTTAAAAAGCCGCATCCTAGCCCGAAGTATATAATTACTTCCTATTTCAAACGGTTTGGCTGTGTAAACAAATTTTAAAAGCTTTAAGGGGATTTCTTCTAGTTACATTCTGTTTCATATCTTACGCGAGAGACACTCAAATTCTCAATTTTTTTTGCAAAATAGCACTTTTTTGAAGAATAATTAATCAAATGACATTTTTTTCGAAATATTTCAGCAGATAGCACTTCCGCCAGACCCTCTGGCGGAACTGAAGTAGTTTCGCAGTAAATTTTTTTTTGTTGATTCCAGCCATTTAGCACCCATAAACACGCTTAATTAAGAAAAAAAAGTTAGTTCCGCCATAGGATCTGGCGGAACTAGGTAAAATTTATTTTTTCAGGTTAAATTCTTAATTTAGAAGGCCAATTAGCTCAAAAAAATATGAATTCAGCAGTTCCGCCCGACCGTTGGCTATCTTATATTTTTTTGCCTCTAAACAGTCATAAAATCGTACTGGAAATCAGAATCAAACGAGCTTTTACCCTTTTGTTCCACACGAGATTTATGTTCTCGTTGAGCTCATCTTAGGACACCTGCGTTATCTTTTAACAGATGTGCCGCCCCAGCCAAACTCCCCACCTGACAATGTCTTCCGCCCGGATCGACAGGCCGAAGCCGCCTTGGTTCCAAAAAGAGGGGAAGCTCCCCGCCTCCGCTTCACGGAATAAGTAAAATAACGTTAAAAGTAGTGGTATTTCACTTGCGCCGGCAAGCCGGCTCCCACTTATCCTACACCTCTCAAGTCATTTCACAAAGTCGGACTAGAGTCAAGCTCAACAGGGTCTTCTTTCCCCGCTGATTCTGCCGAACAGTAATTTTTTTTTAAAAAAATTTTGCTAAATTTTCATGGCTGTTTAAAGGAAAAAAATATAAAATAGGAGGTTCCGCCAAAGGGTCTGGCGGAACTGCTGAATTCATAATTTTTTGAGCTAATTGGCCTTCTAAATTACGAGTTTAACCTGAAAAATTAAATTTTACTCAGTTCCGCCAGACCCTTGGCGGAACTGGCTTTTTTCCTTAATTAAGCATGTTTAAGGGTTCCAAATGGTCGGGATCAACAAAAATAAAAAAATCACTAGTTCCGCCAGAGTCTTTGGCGGAAGTGCTAGATACCCAATTATTTACAAAATAGTGTCATCTGATTAATTATTGTTCAAAAAAGTGCTACTTTGAAAAAAAATTTCCAAATTCTCCGTAATTTTTCAAAAAAAAAATGTCCTGATTGTGTAATTTATGATTTTTTCGAAAGATTTGGCCCGAGCTAGATGGGTTAACCCACAACGGGCTGTGTAATTTATGTTAAAAAATTACAGATAAAAAATAATAACAGAACTTTTTAAAACTCATTTTCACCTTTAAAGATTGAATAACGGACATAATAAAGGCAATCGATATTTGTTGGTTGGGAAGTTGGTTGTAGTAGTAAATAGTTTCAAGAATTTGACGTGTGTGTACTAGGCTCACACACTCTTCACCTAAATCATCACACACCATCTCTACTTGCAAAAAATAAAATAATAAATATAAACAAGAATGAATAAATGCTACTCTCGAAACATTCAGATCAAATTGCCCAACCAAGGTAGATATGCACATAAATATTTTCTTTTGTAAGCCCAACCAGATTTTTCCATCACTAAATTTTCTCTCAACTCTTATTGGATAAAATAAATTTGATCTACTTCCAAGGGTAAAAACAATTAAGCACCGCCAATTTACCCTCACCAAACTGCATAAATTCCTCCCTGTTATATAAGAACACAAATTCCCCACCTTTCTCCATCCAAAAAAGAGCACTGCAGATTAATTATCTTCTTCTCGCAATGGCAGGTTCTCTGCTCTCTTATTCATTCCTACTTCTCATTCTCTTCTCTTGTACGATCCAAGTCTCCCTTTCAGCACGCACAACTCCACATTCCCCACAAGTCATCCCCAACAAAGATATCCATGCAAAGGTGACATTCTTACAAGAAACAAATTTAATAAATTATTTCTCACACTCTCTCTTTCAATACAAATTCAATTTATTTCTTGTACTTTCTTGTTATAACCATACATATATATATGGCAACTATTATAGATACACAATCTTACAACATAAAACACTTAACGTGCACCATTTCAACAACAGATTTATTTACTAATTTTATATTTTCCAACAGGACGTGTCATCTGACAAGAAGGAAACAGACTGCGTACAAGAAGGCACAGTCGCGATACCGGGTGTCGGGCGGTACGAGCTCGGTACGAGCTCCGTACCGATGCCAGATTTGACGAATTGGGACCACAGCATACCGGCCGCAATGCATGCCCATTACTTACCGGGCGCAGATGATACTTTCCTTCCAAACCCGGGTTTCGAGATTCCCAACCCGTTCAATCCTTCTGGTCCTTAGGATTTCCGGCTAAATAATTAGGTTGGGTATAATGTAATGGTAGTTCAAAATGATATTATGAACGATGTGGTAGAATTTATTTATGATCCGGCCTTTAGAATTTTCGGTTGAATAATTAGGTCGGGTATATTGTAATGGTAGTTCAAAATGATATTATGTACTATGTGGTAGTATTTGTTTATGCATGCGTGTAGCGTACGTGGGAAGGAATAAATTAGGAGGATCTTAGGAGTGCTGTTCATGATAATTTGAACAAAATATATGTATTATGCATTCTTATCAATGAGAAGTATTATGTTATGATATTTTTTATGAAGTGGAGGAGCGACGTCCGATCAAAATTAAGGAGAAAAATACCATGTCTTTAGTCTTCTAAAATTTTCTTATTCTGTATTTGCACTTTCAAAATTAGTTCTTTCACCTGTCAGTGAAAGTTAGAAAATTACAAGAAATGTTGAAGAAAGAATATTGTTTTCCCTTTTCGTAATGTGTATTTTACATTTTTTTCATCAATCATTATTTTTAACTATTTCGGCTACAAGCTGAGAAGTCCAACAAAACGAAAATGGGAAAATATAATTTTTGGATTTCACTATAATATTGACAAGTAGGAATGAGAGTCAGATGTATAAATGAATTATTAATGTCAGATATACCCTGAGACAGTTGGTAGATGGAGTTGGTTCATGTGATGCATATAAATTCCCACTTGATCTACCACATGCTTCGTATTTTATACATGTCATAAATTTCGCATCTCCCACATCTCATAGTTGGTATATTTGAATATCTTATTATTTTTATACACATCAAAATTCAGATCTCATAAATATACTGTACTATACCACTACGCTTAGGAGGGGATCCATGAATTTGGTTGGGTTTAAGAAATAACAATTCACATTTCTATTTTAGCCTTTTCCAAAAAGCCCACTACCAATTTCAGCCCATGGATTATTTTGCAAATAACAAAAGTAAACTAAGAATAAAAATTATAACTAAAACTAAAACTAAAACTAAAATTAATTTTAAATTTTAAATTTTAAATTTTAAATTAAAAAATAAAAATTTTAAATTTTAAAATTAAAAATTAAAAAATTAAAAAAATTTTAAATTAAAAAATCAAAAATAAAAATAAAAAAATAATAAATCCTAGCAAGTCGCTGGGAGCACATTTTCGCAGAAGACCCCATTCGTAAGCAACGAATCAGAATCCAAAATATACCTTACGTCCTTACCTCTCTTTCTTCCTCTTCTTCTCTCTGTTTTCTTCTTCTTCTTCTTCTCTCAATTCACGATCAAACAATTTAACACGTTCCTCTCCTTCCATTCACAACAAAACTGTAACCCTCTTCTCGTACCGCTCCACACTTACCAATGGCAACTCAACCGGCACACCCCAACTTCTGGGGAAGCTCTCCCGCAACAGAATCCGCCTACTACGCTCTGCACGGCATCTCCGGCCAATCCGCCCACTACACCGCCCCGTCAGGCCGGAGTCTCTTCACGCGGTCCTGGTCGCCGCTCGACTCCCCGCCTCGCGCGCTCATCTTCATGATCCACGGCTACGGCAATGATATAAGCTGGACCATGCAGTCCACTGCCGTTTATTTAGCAAGCATAGGGAAGTATTACTGCTTCGCTTCGGACCTCCCCGGCCACGGAAGATCGGATGGGTTGAGAGCGTTCGTTCCGGATTTAAATTCCGTTATCTCGGACCTCAGAGCGTTGTTTAAAACCGTGAGGGGGAGAGAGGAATTTAAGGGTTTGAAGGCGTTTTTGTTCGGGGAGTCGATGGGAGGAGCGATCGGGTTGATGATGCATTTGGAGGGAGGGAAAGAGGAGTGGGACGGAGCGGTGCTGGTGGCGCCGATGTGTCAGATTTCGGAGAAGATTAGGCCGCCGTGGCCGGTGCCGCAGATTCTGACGGTGGTTGCGAGGTTTGCGCCGACTCTGGCGGTGGTTCCGACTGCTGATCTCGTTGAGAAGTCTGTTAAGGTGCCTGAGAAGCGGATTATTGCCATGAGCAATCCCATGAGGTTAATTTAATTACTTAATTTTTAAGCTTAATTATTTTCATTAAAAAATTGAATAACATAAAAACAAATGGAATTTGCAATATACCATGTCCGTATATTAAATTATCATTTAGTATCTGTCATTTTGTATATAATATATCTTCCACATGATACAGAATATCATTTTTGTATGAATATACCATTTTTCCGTATGTATGCATCATATAAATCTTATATATTAATGCAATTATCAGCAATCCTATGAGATTCATTTAATTACTTCACTTTTTAAGTTTATTTATTATCATTAAAAAAAAACTTGAATAACATAAAAACCAAATCATTTAATATCTGATATATCATTTTGCATATAATACCAACCATATGAATGAGTTTGACGCGATCACCAACCAGTTTGAGTCCTAATATCATTTTTGTATGTATGTACGTACCAATTTTTTAATGTATGCATCATATTTATCTCACATAATAACACAATTAAGTATCTAGCATCCTATTTCATATTTTTCCAGGTATAACGAGAAGCCAAGACTAGGAACAGTAGTCGAGCTACTTCGCGTAACTCAAGAACTCAGCTCAAGACTCGATCAAGTCTCAATCCCCTTCATAGTCCTCCACGGCAGCTCTGACGAGGTAACGGACCCCACCGTCAGTCAGACTCTGTATCAGAAGGCCTCGAGCGAAGATAAGACTATTAAAATATATGATGGTATGTTGCATTCTTTGCTGTTTGGGGAGCCGGATGAGAATGTGGCGATAGTGAGGAAGGATGTGTTAAGTTGGCTTGATGAGAGGGTGAGGAGATGTGGAGAGCTGGAGCGGGATAACGTTGAGATTGAAAGGATTTGATTCGGTTCTGGATTTTGCGGCTGTTGTTATGGTGAAGATGCGATTTTAATGTGATAGTTTAGGTTTACAAAGAAGAATTTAAGGAAGAGAATTAACTGAAATGAAATGAAATATCAAATTTTTTTCAATCTCAACCTTATCCTGATCCTGCGGACCACATTTACACAACCACAAGACACTTCGATTTTGGATGTTGCGTTGTTGTTATGATGATGTAATTTTAATGTGGTAGTTTAGATTTACAGAAAAAGTTAAAGGAGAATAATTGAATTGAATGAAATAAAATTAAGTGTTTTGTGGTTGTGGAATGATGAGGCGGTGGAGGCCTTGAATTAGTTTTGCGGATTTGATTACATCTCCAGTTTTGATTTGTGAAAGGGCCTCTCTTCCACTTGTCGTGTACCTATTAAAACACAAAATAATGTATATTATCAATATAATTAATTAACTTATTAGTTCAATAATCCATGATTATTTCTGTATGATACCAAATTGGTGGAGTTTGAATTTTACCCAAAGACTGAAAATTGGCCTTCGTCAAAAGATAATCCTCCTAAACCATGCAATCCACTGCCATTTATTTAGCAAGCGTAGGGAAATTCTGTTGTTTCGCTTCCGATCTCCCCAGCCACGGACGGTCCGATGGGTTGAGAGCATTCATTCCGGATTTAAACTCCGTGCTCTCCGACCTGAACTCGCTGTTTAAAACCGTGAGGAGCAAAAAGGAATTTAAGGGTTTGAAGGCGTTTTTGTCTGAGGAGTCGACGGGAGGAGCGATTGGGATGATGATGCATTTGGATGGGGGGAAAGAGGAGTGGATGGAGCGGTGCTTGTGGCGCCAATGTGTCAGATTTCGGAGAAGATTGGACCGCCGTGGCCGGCCGCAGATTCTGACGGTTGTTGCGAGATTTGCGCCGACTTTGGCTGTTGTGCCGACTATTGATCTTGTTGAGAAGTCTGTTAAGGTTCCTGAGAAGCGGATTATTGCATTCAGTAATCGGTTAATTAATTAATTCACTTCAGTTTTTAAGCTTATTTTCTTTCTTAAATAAAATAAAGAGATTATTTATTTTCATTAAAAAAACGTAAATTGCATAAAAAATCAGGCATTTGCGAAAAGAAGCTTCTTTATTTTCATAAAAAACTTGAATATCACTAGATGGTACCCTCGCTCCGCTTCGGATGAATCATTTTTATCGAAAGAAAAGGAAAAAGATGTTACATTTCTTAAATTTTAGGGATAAAATTTTCCATTTTATTGGGTTATATACACAATGTCTTGATTTTATCGGTACAAAAGAAATTTAATTTATTTAATTTAGAAATATCATTTTGGACACAATATTTTAATAAGATAATGATTATTATATTTGCAATATAAAACTAAATAGTCCAGTAAATAAATTATTCCTCATAAAAAAGTAACTTATTTAAATTGTTAATTATGATATTAATACAAAAACTCATGTTAATACCATAATTTATGAGTATAAATTATGACACCAATATAATAATTAATATAATAATTTGTTTTGAGATTACTGGTTTCACATGGCATTTTTATTGCATTGATGATGTTTCAAGTTCTATAGGGACATATTTAATATTTTGTAACTTTCCAAAACATTTAACAGGGAGAGCTTGCTATTTTGACAAGTTGCATGCTTGTATATGTTTTTAAGGGCATATGGATATAATAATTGCATGATTAGAATTGATATATTAAATAATATTATTTTACAAATATTACTTTGAACTCAATATTTTCATAGGATAATGTATAATTATATTTACCGTATAATAGTCCAACAAATAAGAAGTACTATAATCTCAACAATATTATATAAACAGTGTATGGTAAAAATTATAATGTTCATAATATTGTTAACAATACTATATTGATATATGTTAATTAATCCAATTTTACTATTAAGTACATGTATATTATAGTATAATAGTAATAAATTGTATTGCATTTCCAAATTTGTAGAGATATTTTTTTTATAACATAACTCGCTTCATCTTTATAAATAGTAATAGTGTCACAAAAAATCAGTAACAAAAAGCTAACAATGAGCTTTATCAAGAAAAAAGAACTACAATGAGTTCTAAGCTCCGGGTCTTAGAATTTAGTCCCACATGAGTAAAAAATATGTGGGAGCTCTTTATAATATCATCCGTTCCGATACTTATTCTTCATGGGGATGATTGGTTGAACTCATTGGGACTTCTCATTAATGGGCCGAATTGAATGATTTCAAGCCCAAGAAAAAAAATTTAATGAAGAAAATGTGGCAATAATGGATAATGGAGTATTATACTGGGTATTATTTGTGCCATTAAATAGATCCGTTTCATAATGGATGCATAACAAAATTGTTACAAAAATTTCAGGAGAACTACACGTGATAGAATGAACATAGAGAGGCATGGATCGAGCTCCAACCCTGATTACATGAAAATTGAGAGAGACGGACACTCAGATATCAATAGAATATTTTTTATACTAACTAGATGAGACCCTCATTCCACTTCGGTCTAGATATAACTATTATTTTAAGATTCATAATATGTTAATTTTTTTTTCTTTTTGAAATGATAATTTTCTTCTTGTTATAGTAATGTGTTATTTAGAATTCTTTAAGGATATACTCGAAAATTAGCTTAATGTTAATTGATCTATTTTTTTAATTGTTGTCAATATATTAATATTAATGATACCATAATTTTTTACTATAATATGTTATATTATTATTCCTTAATTAATATGTTATATTATTATTAATCCTATGTTATGATATTATTAATACTATTTTATAATATTATTACCATTTATAAGCTTATAATGATATATATAATTATTAATTAGTTTGTTAATATTATTAATAATATTATAATTTGACTATAACAATATATGATATATATTAATACATATAATTCTACAACCTCTTTCCTACAGTACTTTAACTGAGTTGAGCCACGTCAACCTTTTTATTCATGAGTTTATAGAAGTTTACCTTAAGACCATGTTTAAAATCTATGTAGATCATGGGCCTGATTGATGAGTTTGTTCCGGACATCAAATAGTATAATGTATGCTATTCATTTCAATAATTGCAAATGCAACTTGGAAAAAAAATTAATGCATGCTATGTAACCTATATAAAAAGCAAAATATTATATTATTTTGATATGATGCTTCATTAATTTTTTTCCTTTTTCAATCCAAAGTAAAAGATGGAGCTATGCAAAAAATATAAAAATGAGTTATGAAAATCTCGCGCTAAGCGCGTCTATTTGCTTATTTCTACTTAAAATAACTTAACAAATTATATTTCTTTTCATATGATATGAACATCCTAAACATTTTAAAAAAACCTAAAAAAGGAAATAAAGGAGTTCATACATGGGATATCACAGGTTAAGTGGAACTGTATAACCATTGGAGCGGACTCCATTTGTGAACTATTTTTATCTAAATGTTGAAATACTATATTAAGAGAGAGACATTATACTATAGTGTTTTAAAGAAATCAATGTTTACATTTGATATTTTCTTAGGTCATTATCTTATTTTTTTTTGTAGGGACATTTATGATATTTTCAGATTTCTATTTTATAAAGTTATACATGATATTTATGATATTTTCACATTTCCATTGTGTAGGGGTGTCATATTTTTCAAGAGTGTACGTGAAAAATATCTTGCAAAATAATTTTTTGTTATATTATCTCACTTGAGTTGACATTAATATCATATTTTCAATATGTGATATATGTGATATTGCCATTTTCAGATTCCATTGTGTAGGGGTGTCATATTTTTAAAGAGTGTACAATGAAAAATATGTTGCAAAATATTTTTTTGTTATATTATCTCACTTGAATTGACATTAATATCATATTTTGAGATATTAATGTGATATATGTGTTATTTTGAGATTTGGTATAGACATAAAACAAATTTATGATTTTTTTTATGATAGGCACCATATTGAAGGCTATTTACATTTGTAGGAATTTTTTAAATGAAAGGAAAAATATTTAAAGTTTTAACTTAAATAGCTTATTATATTGGTAAAAAGTGATTTTAATTTTTGAAAAGTATAATTGATATTTTCAGTTTTTTGAGGGGTATAAGTAAAAGTTTGCAAAGAAAAGAAGAAGAGGGATGAAAATGAATCGGAGGAGAGAGAAAGTTTTTGAATTAATTGGAGTTCTCCATTGTTGACCATATATGTATGCAATCTGAATTTGATCTTTTGTGGAATCTATTCAATAACTTTTCGCGTAACAGAATAAATTATTGTTAATTATGACCCTCTATATATTTCTTTACTTTATTGTATCCGCAGAAATCATTAAATGCAAGAAAATCCGCATAGATACAAAGATGCATGGGAGTGGTCCATATGGACCATAGTTTATATAATTAGTGATGTAAATAAAACATGTCTATCTAAATATCTCATATGCAACTGTTGCTCCGGTTTAGTGTCAATTTAGTCCCACCATCCGAAATTTAAGCAACAATAAGTTGTTTTCCTCACATTTTAGAGACTTTTTTTTTTTTTTACCACTATTGAGAAAAATAAAGCAACAGTTGCCACTGGTTTGAAAATAATGTGGTAACTACCATTTCCGCCACTAGTAGTGACGGAACAGATAGATTTTCAGTTCTGCCAAAAACGGCCCATTTTACGCACTAAACGTGGTTAATTAGTATTAAAAATCTTGTTCCGCCACTAGTAGTGGCGGAACATGTTAAAATATTTCATTAAAGATTAACATGGCTCATGAATGGGCAATTAGCGTAAAAATTGAAGAATTACTATGTTCCGCCACTTTTAGTGGCGGAACAGTGTAATTAGTAACGGTTTTTCCGAAAGAACCGTTACTAAAAGTGTATTTCGTAACGGTTTTTACGAAAAAACCGTTACTAATAATTGTATTTAGTAACGGTTTTTCTGAAGAACCGTTACTAAATATAATTATTAGTAACGGTTTTTATGAAAAAACCGTTACGAATAGTGTATTTAGTAACGGTTTTTTCATAAAAACAGTTACTAATTACACTATTAGTAACGGTTCTTTAAGAAAAATCGTTACTAAATATAATTATTAGTAACGGTTTTTTCATAAAAACAGTTACTAATTACACTTTTAGTAACGGTTCTTTCAGAAAAACCGTTACTAATTACACTGTTCCGCCACTAATAATGGCGGAACATAGTAATTCTTCAATTTTTACGCTAATTGCCCATTCATGAGCCATGTTAATCTTTAATGAAATATTTTAACATGTTCCGCCACTACTAGTGGCGGAACAAGATTTTTAATACTAATTAACCACGTTTAGTGCGTAAAATGGGCCGATTTTGGCAGAACTGAAAATCTATCTGTTCCGCCACTACTAGTGGCGGAACACAGGTTGTTCCGCCACTAATAGTGGCGGAAATGGTAGTTACCACATTATTTTCAAACCAGTGGCAACTGTTGCTTTATTATTCTCAATAGTGGTAAAAAAAAAAAAAGTCCATTTTAGAAAGGTTGAGAAATTGGGCCCGTTGGACTGCTTGGGGTTGATCGGCTGGTCAAAGAAAAGATTGACTGGACGCGTGTCAAATGAATGATGAACAAAAAACAGAAAAGAAAGGGCCTGTATATTGCATTTTTCCATTTTCACAAAATGTGCTGACATGTGTCAGCACCGGGTTTCAGCTGGCTTAAAAACACATCCAATTTTATGTTTTATAGTATAATTATAGTATAATATAATAATATAATATAACTAGATGTAATCTCGATCCGCTTCGAACAAAACATCTAAGAGACAAATAAAGATAGAAATATTATTTTTGATAAATTGTATTATATCTCTCTTTTAGAGGAGTATTTTGTTTCAGTAAATATGTTTTAAGAATTTTTTACTACATTGTAAGATCGTGAGGGTGACTAAGCAAGTAAAACTGAGGTTCTAAATTTGAATTGGGAACCTGCGTTTAAACCTATACACCCGATAGCAAGCATCCATTTCTGGCACCGTTGTCAGGGAGGCATAGATATTAGAAATCTAGCTTTCTGGTAATGAGACTAGACCATCTTTTTTTTTTTTTTTTTAATTTTGGATTTTTCCTCTTGTGACAGGAGAATGAGATGCCGGCCGATACGACCTTACGTTACGACCTAAGGCGCGAGAAGAGATATCCACCAACTGTTCCACAAATGCCTAAGCACAGAACGGACCCGAACACGAAGTATAGAGTGATGGTAGGCCGCACAAACCCAGATGACGCAGAAGATCAGACGATCAACCAAACCGGAGGAAATGGATTGCAGGATCAGATGAGAAACACGAACATATGCAGACAACTGAGTTCTGATGACTTGCCACCACCAATGTGAAGGACACTGCACGACTACGCTTCACCTGGCGTGATCCTTCCACAATCAAGCATCGTGATGCTGACCATAGGAGTGAACTTATTCGAGATCAAACCTTCCCTGGTCAGCATAGTTCAACAAAACCAATTCGGACGTTTACCCTTCGAAGATCCAAAGCTGCACCTGTTAATATTTTAGGAGTATTGTGATACTCTGAAACTAAACGAAGTCAACCGAAACGCTATCTGCTATCAGACTACGACTATTCCCATTATCATTACGAGACAAGGCACAATCATGGCTTCACGCACTACCGAGTAACTAAATTGATAATTGGAATCAGCTGACTGAGATCTTTCTCAACCGCTTCTTCCCGCCGAGCAAAACTGCTCATTACCGAAGCCATATCATGAGTTTTAGCGCAAGACTGTCAGAATCTCTATACGATTCTTGGGAGCAATTCAAGGACATTTTGAGGGTCTACCCACACCATGGACTCAAACAATGTCTCCTGATCACACCTTATACAATAGGCTGAATGATACATCGAAGGGGAACATAGACATAGCCGCTGGAGGGCAACTCATGATAAAGACTCTGACAGAAGCACTACCACTCATAGATGGAATGTCGGCGAACTACCTAAATTGGAACAACCGAGCGATAGCCACAGGCATAAGGAATTCACGCAGTAGATAGTTCTATCATGCTAGAAGCAAAAAGCTAGACGCACTCAACAAAAGATTTGACGACTATACCAAGGCACAAGAAGCACAAGCCGCTATCATGAATCAGGTAAACAATTCTAATTTTCCCTATGTAGTATGTGGAAAATTAGGTCACAATGATAATAACTGTGCACTAATGAAAGATGTCGAGCAGGTAAATGCCATAAACCAGTACACATCATCTTATAACAATAATAATGTGTCCGAATACAGTAATAACAATAATTTGGAGGAATCTCAACCTGTTTTATAGGAGTAATCAGTTAGGTCAATCTCAAAATATCACATTTAATTAAGGATATAATAATCAAATATCGGGATTTTATTCTATGCTAGAATTTTATATGACGAAACAAATTAAAATTTCCGCCGAAGTTTGGCCCCATGGCCAAGAATTAATCTAGTCTAGTCTAGTATATAATTTTCGAACAGTGATTGTTAATCCAGGTTTAACCACGTCATTAAAATAATTTGATCCCGACGATTAACCCCGCTGTCTCCTTAAACCCTTGTGCTCTTTCTTCCCCTCCATCGTGTCCCTTCACTGTGTTTTCCACTGTCGTGCCTGCTCTCTCTCCGATCGCTCTCCCTGTTTATTCGGCAAGCCACTCAGATGCCTCTGTCTCCGGATCCATCTCTCTCGCGCCAAGCCACCGTCAAACCGCCTTCAAATCGATGGAACTCTTGATACGTCATCAACTCGCTTCGAAACCTAATCCGTGGGTTCTTGGATAGGTACATATTCTGAATCGCTGATCCCTTTTTCTTAACTTTTGATGGAATCGTAAGAGTTCAATCCTCTAAGTTGATTGAGTCAAGGTTGCTTGAATATTTGCATTATTGTTTGATTTTGTTGCTTTCTTTCTTCTTTTGTTCGTTTGATTTGGCTGCAATACTGGTTTGTTTTGTAAAGTTAATATTTTGATTTGTAATAATTACGTGCTGAATCTTGAGTTCTGGATAATGAAACGAGTACAAATTGTTTTAAATTTAGGGCTTCTAGCCATATTTACGATTCCTAACTTTCATAATGTATTCATGATTTTTGGGTCTATATTTGTTATTGGTGTTTATTTAGATAATTTGCACCAAATTTGATTCTAATTCCAATTGAATCCTGAGTTGGTGTTTAAATTATCTTGGTTTTCAAATTTTTTCCTAATGAAGGGCCTTTTAGTTCTGGAGTTCGGTTCATCTGGAAATTTTATAATTGTTCATTGTTGGGTAAGCTATTTCAAAATATGTAGCTTAATACTTTTTAAAATTCTTCAAGATCCATACTTGGCAGAATTTGCAGCAGCTCTTCTCAGATTTTCTTTTTACAATTTTTTTATTGAGGATTTCATAAGTTTGTGTCAATATTTGCCTAATTGATATGTGAATGATGTAGAGAATGGAGATGTAATCTAGACTTGCAAGATATTTTGATATTCAAATTTTACAAAGTGTCGCTTTGTCGTGATATCATGGGCTGTTCTTAATCTTACTTAATGCGTCAAACAGGTACACACTTCATTTTAATATTTCTTAATTTTTGAATTCAGAAAAATTTATTTCCTTACTATTTGTCGCATGGATAAACCATAAGTAAAACTATATTGTTCTACTTTTTGAAACCACAGCGAGATTTTGTAAAATTATTGTCATACCAGTGAAATATCCTAATTAAAACTAACAGTATTTAGAAATTTGGTTAAGTTTCTTTGTTTGAGTTTGTGTGTGCAGCTTAATTGGCCAACATTATAGTCAGATAATAGATCAATTCTTTTTATTTGGTCTCCATCTGACAAAACAATGTTAATCTTCTAAACTCGGTTTAATATTTATGCCATTGGTGAGATTTTTCCCGTTCAGTCCCTGAACTTTTATTGATCTTATTGTACTATTATTCTTTGGTCGTTAAATCCAGGTTTATTTTCTTTACCAATTGTCAGTTTTGCAGTTCAGTCCCTGTTTTTGAAACTTCGTGTTAACTATTTTTACACATATTTGTCATTTCCTTCTAATATGGATTTGGTGTTTTAGTGCTGATACGAGGAAAAAAAGAAATATTGAATCAAGTAAAGTCTATTATCTATTGAATTGATGTCTTAATTTACTGTCTTTGACTAGTTTGTATTAAAAATCTTACCAATATTTAGTTAACACTTTTTTTTACAGCAGAATCAAGATTATTCAAAACAAATTTATTTACTCATCAAATGTGTATGTTATTGGTAAATAAATGTGCTTATAATTAAGTGATATCAATATAGCAATTATATGTAATCTTTGGTAAGTTTCTGATTGTATAGTTTATCTGATGGAAATTAGTTATGATTGTGTATATAGTTTATCCGAAGGAAACCAGATTATTGATAGATAATTGTTTCGTTTCTTTTTTTCTTTTTTTTTTCTTTTGGAAATTAATTTATATCTCAAGATCTGGTGCTTCTTCTGACAGATTTTTTTTTTTTTTTGAACCAAGAGCGTTTAAGAAAAAAAATTAGGTGAATCGATGAAGGTGAAGAAAGAGTGAATAGAGACAGAACAGAGGGAAGGATGATGAATCATGGTGAGAGGAATTTTCGCCATTATTTCTCTAATTTCTTTCCAAAATCGTGGGCAGAGAGGGATTTCTTTCTAAAACTATTGGAGAGAGATATCTTTCTCAAACTGCTATTCTGAAGTCGTGGAGAGAGAGTGTTAGAATTAACAGATGGAGCTAGAGTTAACGGATAGACTTGGGTTAACAAATCTGTTTTTTTTTTTTTGAAAAACAGACCCAGGTTATACCTAGGCGCCTAGAGTTTAATTGAATTATGAAGATTCATTACAATAATTTGCCAAGAGAATTGGCTGAAGAAAATAAAACAAAGTTAAAGGAACTAGAAAACGAAATATCAGCTAATGTGTTGGTTTTCTATAGTAGATTATTCGATAAAATAATGTCTGCTTGAATTGCTTCAGCGATGCACTATACACTTGATGATCCCTCTGTGAAATTTCTTGTGCACCGCTCCTTCCATACCCCAAAACATGTAGCTGCCATAGTAATCCGTATTTGCAAGTCTCCATTCTGCTTCAATGTTTGTATGGTCTGCGGTGTTTGTAATCCAACAGCGTCGAAAATGGCATATGTGAATGTACACTCTTGAAATAAGTGCGTCGTTAACTCAGCATCCTCCATGGACATTAGGCAAATGTTTGGCAGTACACACCCCCTTTTACTCAATTGGTCTAATGTCAGCAATATATTTCGCACCAATCTCCAAATAATATTTTTTATCTTTGGCGGGACTTTGACCGTCCATACGTAATTGTAGGAGATTTTGTATTTAGGATCTTTGGCGGGACTTCTGAGAATTAAACTTTAAGATTTTTTTTAACTTAAAAGTATTTTTAATTTAATTTTAAGATTTTTTTAATAATTTATTTCAAGAGAGAGATCAAGTAAATCTTAATTTTTTCTCAAATTATTAGAGTATAAACTAACCGTATTAACTCGAAAATAATAGTAGATTCTTTTTTGCAATTTAGAAAATAATATAGGGACTTTTTTACAATTTCTAATAACGTAGAGGCTTTTGCAATTTTGGCATAATTTAGGGGCTTTTCTTGCAAAATTAATTTTTTTGTTTTCTCTAAGGTGGGACCCACTTAAGAAGAAAATATGTTCATTCTACGTAGGAAATTATGAGGGAGTTTCTCACCGGATCAAGAATACAATAGCAAATATATAAAAAACACATTACAACCAATGCTTGATAAGCAACATATAGAATTTCACAGGCAATCGTTAATGTTGTGTAAGACTGTAGTGTTCCTAACGCACGGTGTATGTCAACCAAGTTTATTCTATATTACTCTTAAATTCATGCTTATCTCACGGTCCATTATGAACCAAGTGCAGAGAGAATAATATGGGTATATATTGCGTGTGAAGCCTTTATTGGACCAAGAAAAATAAGGGAGAGAGAGGAGTTCATGATGGACCAAGGTCATAGAACAAACTCATTCTACCTCAAGGTTTACTGGGGACCAAGTCCACAAAATGCAAAGTGTGAATATCTTGCGTGTAAAGCCGGGATTGGCTATGGACAGAAACGGAACAAAATTCCCTCTTTTACAGAGGCATCAGTAGATTGTGTTTGATTTATATATATTATTTTCACAAAAATATATATTATATACTGATTTTTTGGTTTCTATACTTTTTTATTTGTTCTATATGCTGTTTCGTAGAAAAATGACAAAATTTGGAGTGCGCTAGGAGAGATTTTGCATATAATACTAAATATCATTTTTGTATGTATAAATCATTCTCTATTCATCATATTTATCTTCTTTTTTATGAAAAATTTTGGAGAGGGCTTTAAATATCCCCTTCCAAATTAATTTTTTTATATATATTCCAAAATTTTTTACAAGATTACAAGTAATCTTTTCTTTCTTTCCCTATAAAAAACAAAAAAAAGGAAAATAAATTCGGGCTTTATAATTCAGCTCATTAAAACCTGAATTCTAAAACCCTAACCCAGATTCAGAATCCGTGGATTCCTATTCCATCTTTTTCCACCGCCTATACACCCTTTTTCAGACAGCTTTCACAGCTGTCTTTCTTCCGCGATCTCTTCGATCTCTTGTTCCTCTTCTCCTCGAGTGTGACGATTCTCTCTTTCTCTCTCAAAATTACGCCTCTCTTCGCCCTTAATGTAGCGTCGCTCTTCCAAGACCTCTTCAATCAGCTCAGTATCCGATTTCTTGGACTCGGTAAACACACGCCTGCATCTTTCTCTCCAAATTATGAACTGAAATAAAGCCGCTAATTGCTTGAAAGATTTGCTGCCGCCCGTGGAAATTATACAATCAGACATGTGCCGAACTGTATACTGAGGGTTCAATTACAGATCAAGAGCATTTTTGAGTAAATTCCAGTATTTTTATACAAAACTACACTTTTATGTAATGTGCTCGACAATTTCTTCTTCTCTTCTACAAAGATAACATTGATTAGCTAAATCAAAACCCCTTTTTCTCAGATTGTCCTGAATTAAGATTCTGTTTTGCTTGCTTTGTCACAAGTGTATTCGTATTCTTAGAGACACAATTAAGTATCTAATATGCTAAGAGCTACTAAGAGTAACCCAATGTTGATGTTGCACTTTTTGTTGTTTGGGGAGGATAAAAAAACCATTAAAATATACGATGGTATGTTGCACTTTTTGTTGTTTGGGGGGGCCGGATGAGAATGTTGATGCTGTAAGGAATGATGTGATGCAGTGGCTTGATGAGAGGGTGAGGAAATGTGGTCCGTAAGGTCGAGATTGAAAGGATTTGATGTAATTTTAATGGGATAGTTTAGGTTTACAAAAAAGAGTAAAGGAAAATAATTGAATTGAATGAAATGAAATGAAATTAAGTGTTTTGTGGTTGTGGAATGACGAGGCGGTTGAGTCCTTGAATTAGTTTTGCGGATTTGATTACATCTCCGGTTTTGATTTGTGAAAGGGCTTCTCTTCCACTTGTCGTGTACCTATTAAAACACGAAATAATGCATATTACTAGCATACTTAATTAACTTATTAATTCAATAATCCATGATTATTTCTGTATGATATGAAATTGGTGGAGTTTAAACTTTACCCAAAGACTGAAAACTGGCCTTCTCCAAAAACAATCCTCCTAAACCAGCCTACAAAAAGAAACAAAATGAAATAACAAAAATACTCCACTTTATATAAACAAAAAGCTCTAATTTTTTTTAAATTTCAGAAAAAAATAAACAATTCACATTTCTCTTATCATATAAATAAAAAAAGAACTGGGACGGATGTGAATACTCATCAGACTCTACATTATGCGCCATAGCAACCGCTCCATACACTGACAAGGGCAAAACCGATAATTCGCCATCCAAACAACAAATCAAACAAAAACATTGTTAGGGTTTGTTGTTGATTGAATAGAATTTAGTGTATAGGGTTTATGATTTAGTGTTTTGGATTGAATTATTAGTGTTTTGGATTGAAATATTAGTGTTTAGGGTTTGGGGAGCGATCGCTTGTATTATGTATAAGTTTGTATGTATATCGAATGTCAATGTAAAATACCTTAAAGAAAAAACAAAGCTCATTCTCGAATGACAGGAAAAGATTGGTAACAACGATCTTAATTATATAATATATATTAATGAAATTTTTTGTGAAGTTTTTTTTTATATTGTTCAATGTATGTTTTAAACATTAATGAAATTCATATGGGAGATATGCTATTGCGATGAATGTTGTGGTGGCTAATTGTCGAGGGTTTAGGATTGAATTGTTAGGGTTTATTGTTGATTGATTAGAGTTTAGTATTTTGGTTTAGGGTTAATGGTTGTATTGTTAGGGTTTGGTGTTGGATAGTTAGGGTTTAGGGTTAGATCATTTTGGGTTTAGAGTTGAATGGTTGGGGTTTGGTGTTTAGGGTTATGATATGTTTGTATGCGCATTAAATATCATTGTAATTATAAATTAGCCAAAAAATTATGAAAATTATAAATATAGCCAAAATTTGCTAATATGATCTAAAATAAACACAAGCAGTAACTGATTTCTAACAAAATAAACATAAAATAACATAAAAAAATACTAAAAGTAAGTAAGATATAAAAGAAGAAAATATGACTCTAAAATATAGATACGAATTTAGTCGATCAATTTCATCACCCAACCCAAAACTCACCCACATATATTTTTGACCCAAAAAAAATCCGACCGAGACAAGATCAGAGACCGACCCGACCCGATCCATATTGACCGAACCCATATATAACCCGGACATAAAGGTGACCCGAACTCGAACCGATTTAAC
Source organism: Juncus effusus (assembly GCA_027726005.1). Lineage (NCBI taxonomy): Eukaryota > Viridiplantae > Streptophyta > Magnoliopsida > Poales > Juncaceae > Juncus > Juncus effusus. The sequence goes on from CM050909.1 coordinate 6,482,702, forward strand.
CCGAATATGATCTGACTGTCCGTTTGTCACCCTTACGATAAAACAAATCTTAAGTTGATGTATCATATTAGGATTGCTAAAAGAAAGTTGTAATATAATAATACAAAATCAAAAATTCAAACAAAAATTTAGATAATACGTCTCATAATCGGACAAATAAAAAAATTGGAATGGTGCGTGGGCCCTTGAGGATGTTCAAACATGTGTGACAAATAATGGGCGAGGTTAATTCTAATTCTCAATTTGAGAATCCACCTCTTTTTGTTTATGCTCCGAGAATCACACTTGACTTGAATATCAAAAGACAAAATCATCACAATAAAAGTTAAAAAAGTAATAAAAACATTGCGCTTATAATTTTGGTTTGGAATTGTTATGAAACGTAAAAAATAAGGCCAAAATTTGTACCATGAGTTGTCAGCTGGTATGTTCATTTCTGTTTGCGAATTGGAGGAAGGATCCTACATGAAATAATTGTTCTTTATAAGTTTTTCATTCAGAAAAATCTAGAGAAATTGATATAAAAAAATTTACCTTCTCAAATATACGCACACATGTAATGTAGATACAACATAATATGATAACCACGGCAAGAGTTCCTGTTATAATGTTTATGAGGAGATTTTTAGGCGCATTGATGTGAATAAATATAAATAGAACGACAAATATATTCACAAAGAAAAACATTTTCATTGCAAAAAGTATTTTTTCCGAAACTCGTGTCGGAATATGCTTGCATCCAATGAGGATGCAAAGACTACCATTGATTCCTAATATAATTGAGACAACCGATAATCAGGCCGACTATTTGAAAAGTTGATTTTTTTTTCTTTTATGAGAAGAATAAACAGAACAATATACGCTAAGATTAGCAGCAAGGACTGTATGTACGTATCTTTCAGAGGCAGAAACTTCTGATTCTCCTGTGAAATGAAAATAAGAATCAGAAAAGATATTAAGATTTCAGTTCAAAAAAAAAGAAAAGATATTAAGATTGAGTAATTACATGAATTTTCAAGATTAAGGGACAAACAAAGTGTTCATTAGTTGAGTAATTCCAAATTTTCTATTGACAGAAACCGACTTTAAGATTGAAAAGGTACTTTATGCGTTTGAGGAATACAATCAAATTATTCATAATTCTTGAAGTAAACCAGGCCTATTAATTCGGCCCAAGGTTTTATTTTGAAGATGAATAGATTTGCGAGGATGTAACTAATGACCCAAAAGAAAAACTTTCGAGAGGTGAATTCGTGATTCAATTCCTAGATAACATGGAAAAACCAGAGCCCTGATTCAAGAAGTATTTTACTTCCATAATTTTATTTTATTTTATTTTTTTTTTTTTTTTTTTTTCCTCCAATCTTGTTTGCAGAGATGACACGTCTTTTCCATAAAGCCAGCAAAATCTGAGTCCCAATCTTCTGTTGCCATATTCCGAATCCAATCTGTATTGCCAAAACGTGGCATCATCAGGCGCGTTGATATGTGTCGGTCCGCTGTTATTTAAATAAAACGGAATCAAAGTAACGGACACAACAAAATCAGATAGGTTATTCTGACCATTCTGAAATAGGGGACTTGAGAGGGTTAGATTTAGTTATGGAGAAACTTGCCTATTTTCTTTTACGACTTTTCTTATTAATTTCATTTTCCCCCTCTTATATTAGGGTATGAACTGGCTAAATGGCGGGAAGCCCGAGAATCATTTCATCCCATTTTTCACACCGTATTTTTGTAAAATATCCCACATAATTTTCTCCCAAACTTACATTATCCGTCTTGTTAAGTTATGCGTCGAAAATTTTCATCATAGTTTTCGGGTAATTGTGTAATTGTTTTGGAAGTTATGTATGTACCTGGAAAATAATTTGAGGATTTGTATTTCTTAATTGTTAATTTGACTTATTTGACTTATTTGTAGTTTTGTAGTTTTTTCTTTTTTAATTTTTTTTTCTGTTCTTTTTGGGCTTGTAAACACAGCACTTAAGTTTTTTTTTTTTTGAGAATATACAATAGACGATCACATAATGTTGCTTATATTATAAAAATAAAGCGTTCGTATTTACAGTCAGTCATCACATTTCCAGATAAAAAGTAAAAGAAGAAATAAGAAGAAAAACAAGTTACAACTCTTTTTTTTTCCCGACAACTCTACCCGACTCGATAGGATTATGTCATTAACTATTATTTCTCCATTCGAGTATTATTTTGATAGTTCTTGTTGCAATAACTCGATGACTCGAGGCTACTCCGTTGAATATACAGTTATTTCTTTCCAACCAAAGGAACCACGACCCGGTTAACCAAGTAGAGTCCCAACGCTTCCTTGTGGTTGAATCCATGTAGTTTCTTGTCTGTAGCCAGAAGTCTAGGACTGATGTCCCGCCGTGAAGTATGGTAATATTTTCATTTTACGCTAGGTAGTTCCATATCCTGATCGAGTATTCACATTGACTGAGGATGTGGTCTGTTGTCTCTGCCGTTTTCTTGCATAGATAACAAATAGACGGGCCAATTATGCCTCTTTTCTGGATATTTGGGAATGTCAGAATCTTATTGTTTAGAGCCAACCACGCGAAGATCCTCAACTTGAGGACACATTTGATCTTCCACAATCTTTGTGCCCATACACATTGTAGCCCTGGATTTATAATGAAATCATAAGCTGACCTTGTAGTGAACTCACAATTGTTAGTCCATCTCCATGTGGGATTTATATTCCTTTCCAAAGACATACAGAAAACCGAGATTAGATGGATTAGATCTTTAATGAAGAAAGAAGAGAGCGAGTCGGAAATGTTCTTGATGCCATTTGCATCTATTACATTGTATAGTTGCCTTAGAAGTGAGGTCCAGATGTAATTTTTCCCATTTTGAATTTGTCAAAGAGATTTTAAAAACAATGTCTTATTCCTCACTTCTAGGTTTGCTAGCCCTATTCCACCAGCTTTTTTCGGTAAACAGAATTTGTTCCATTTGAGTAGATTATGTATCGGAGTACATTTTTTGTCTCCTCGTCAGAAGAAAGTACGTATGGTTTTGTTCATGTCGTTAATCATCCCTTTTGATATTAATAATGCTTGCATTAAGTATGTCGGCAAAGCCGATAAAACTGCTTGGATTAGAATCATTCTTCCACTTGGATGAAATTATACTGCTTGCTTCCATGCTTTGAACCAAGAAGTATTTTACTTCCATATCTTCCTTAAAGAAAAAAAACAAAACTCGCTCCAATGACAGGAAAATTGGTAACGATAATCTTAATTCACTTGGATGAAATTATACTGCTTGCTTCCATTCCTTAGCCTCTCAAAAATGTAACGAGTCATTTGTATAATTCAATAATGAGGTTACATTAAATACAACAGAGATGCAACTATATCATTTTACATAATTGGTGGGGTTCATTTATTCTTATCATAACTTATTTTTTCATTGAGTATTTCGATGATGTCTGTCGGATTTATTAATTTAAACGACAGAATCAAACTATTCTACGGCTGGATCTCTGACAAAACCTTACGGTTCTCATGTGGTCGACATGGTGGCCAAGCTCCAGCGTCAGCTTAAGGAGTCACATCATGCACAACATAAGAGAGACGAGGATATGCGTGAGTTCCAGGAGTCATAAGACTCACAACGATATGAGGGCATTATGAATAACTAATAATAGAATATTCCTAATTCTCACTCGTTGTTCGACTAGACGTACCTAGCGCTTATCGACTTCTTGATATTATGAATAACTAATATGATTTTCGATTCTAACAATCTGCATTTAATAATAGAAATTACCAATGAATACCTGAATAGGAGCCGGTGTGACTGCCTGATTTTCATTCGCCATGATAAGAAGCTAGTCTCGCCAAGAAGGAAGGAAAAAGAATCATATTGAATAGAGGAATCTTGTTTTGAACAGAAATATACTTATGAGTTCTAAATAAGATTTTGCTTCTTCAACAATGCACTGAACTTAAGTAGTGTCCTCTTAGATGGACGCCTAAACTTACATCCCAAATACCATATGAGAGATATTTGCCTTTCGATCCCGTTAATTTATTTTGAGTCGATTTTATCAGCGCATAAAGCATCTTTTAGTTGGCCTTTTCAGGGAGAGTAGGAAGCCAAGGTATTTTGTAGGAAGTTGTTATTTTTGGCAACCCAATATGGACTTGATCGCATTATGCAAACTCTTTGGGATGGCGATCGGAAAGAAGCCACTTTTATTCTTATTTATTTTAAGGCCGAAAATCATGCCATAGTATTCCAATGTTAGATTAATAATTTTTAGATTATTCGCATGTGCGTCACAAAATATGAGGGTATCATCAGTGAATTATAATGTGGTTGGCATCAGTGTTGCTGCGGTCGTCATAATTAGAATTAGATTTTCCATAATTCGTTGAAATACATCCACGGCAAGTAAAAACAGAAATGAAAATAACGGGCCCCTCTGCCATAGACCTCTCCGATGGAAGAAAAATGGACCCACGAAACACAGCACTTAAGTTTAATAAAGCAACAATGAGAAAAAGCTCTTTGTGTATTTCTCATAAAAGAAAAGAATTTTTTTTCAATAGTATCCGATCTTTTGTAACTATTTTGTGTGTGTGTAACGTCTAACCTAATTTTTGTAGGGTATTTTTCTGTCTTCGGCGAATCCATGGGAGGAGCAATCAGACTGATGATGCATTTGAAGGGGGAGAAAGAGGAGGAGTGGGATGGAGCTGTGCTTGTGGAGCCCATGTGTCAGATTTCGGAGAAGATAAGACTGACATAGCCGTTGCCTCAGATTCTGACGGTTGTCGTGAGATTCGCCCTGACTCTGCAGTGGTCCCCACTGCTGATCTCATTGAGAAATCATTCAAGGTTCCTGAGAAGAGGATTATTGCCATAAGCAATAGAGGTTAATTAACTATTTCACTTGACATTTTATACTCATGTGCTATTTTTGTGGTTTTGTATACTTTTTTTTTCTGTTCTTTATATTATTTTTATATATATTATTTTTTTATTTTTAATATACTAGATGTAGGCACATGCTTTGCACGTGTGAATCGTTAATACTAAGTACTTATCAAATGTCAAGAAGTTTATTCTGGTTATTCAAATTTTCATTTCGAAACTATTGATCATGTAATTAGATTTCTATGAAGTATATACGACACAATGGGATGAAGTATCTTTCATTGAGTGAATACATGATCAAACTCTAGCATCGAACTATATGATACTGTCAGTCCTGAAAAACATAATATGCGTTGGATTAAGCAATTCAACTCTATACAACTTTCAACTTGGGCTAGATATGTAAAACAAGTCATGATAATTGTACGCCAACAAATATGTATATAAGATTTTGGTATTTGTCACCTAGCCTCAATCTTCAAGGGTTTGGTTGTATCATATTCCGAAATATATTATTCAATGTCATTTATAAATTTGATATCATATAATATATACAAGGCCTCTTGAGTTATATTTATTTGATTTTGATGTGAATTGTAATTTGAACATAATCTTTTTTTATTTATTTGATCTACGATAAGTTTGCTTAAATAAATTCAAAAGAACGATGTAGCATATCTATTAACATTTATTACTCTATCAGTTCTATCATCAAGACCTGCAGCAACAAGAAGAGAATACTTATTAGGACTGCAACATGTTTTATGAACCTAAATTTAAAAGAAACTATAATATAGAAAACACAAGGATTTTGAAAACCGGAGATTGATTAGAGACCAATTCTTCGGCTACTGGATCAGCCAATCAAACTACCGCCTCGTGTCATAATATGACATTTTTTCCATCCTAAATTATAAAATTGACAAGATGATGTTAAAAATACTCAAAAGAGAATAAGCTTTTACAATATATGTTATAAATGTTTAACTAACTGTATTTGAGTGCGTCGTGATCTGTGAAATTGTTTTTTTATTGTTTAATTGTGGAGATCAAATTATTTAGTAAACATGTTTAACATATAATTTTTTTTCAAAATAAGACCTTCATTCTAACATAACCTTAGCATAATTGACAATAAAAACTTCTCAAAATAAGACTTTCACAAAATATTTCTAAATGAACTTAGTAACCTAAAAATCACTGAAAATCTCAAGATCCGACTCACAATCTCCATCGAACTCACAATCTTCTTGGGCTTCATAATCTCCTTAATGCTCCTCATTGGGATTGGGATTGGGATTTTGAGAATCTTTCTTTCCGCATGTGCGAGAATTGTGCCCCTCTTTCTTTCCACATGTACTACATGTCTTCCTTTTCTTATCATCCATTACATAAGGAGGCTTCATCCGATGAGTTTTTCTCTTTCCCTTATATTGAGACATCGATGGATCGCGTAGACACGTTATTACTTTTGAGTACCATGCTCTCACACGTGGTGTTTTCTTTTTCGGCTACTAAATGTTCTTTCTTGCCATTAATTGAAATGATTTTATTAACACTTTCATCTACCATTACATAAGCCTCCATGTCGGCATCATCTGATTTGTGTGCTTCTTGGGCAAGTCTCTTCAACTTAGAGTTAAGTGCATCACAACTCTCCGATTCTCCCATCACAACACTCTCCTCACTAAAGGGTACCTTCGCACTCGCATTCGCATCTTTGGTCCATTTTTTTAGAATGTAACGATCCGGAAGTGTCCGATACTTCGCATAATGGTAGAGGATATATATGAATGCTAGTAGGGATATATATGAATACTTGTAGGGATATACTTCGCATAACTTGTAGGGATATATATGAATGCTAGTAGCTTCCGGATCGTTACATTCTTAAAATTGGAGTTTCCGGAAGTGTCCGACTTACTTTCGGGATACTTTTTTCACCGATATGTCCACTTCGCAAAGAAGTGAGAGTATAAATGCAAAGCTGAAAATGTGGGTTAGTTCAACTACTTTAATGTATAGGTTTGCTATTCAATTTGAGAAGATGAAGCAAACTATTATGGATAGAGAAAGTAAACAAGATATTCAAACGAAAAATAAAATTTCTCAATTATGGTCGAAAGATCCAATAGAAAAAGATGCACGTCGAGTGTACACGAGAAATGTTTTCACACGGTTTAAGAAGAATTTAGAGGAGGGTAGCAATTATAGTGTGAAGGTCTTGGAAAATGACGTATTATACGAGGTAAAATCCATGAAATTCGGCTTGTTGTACAAGGTTAATATATAGATAAACCAAGCCTTAAAGTTTCATGTGATTGTAAGGGTTTTGAACACGAAGGTCTTCTTTGCCCGTTTTAAGAATGTTCGTGTGGATACCGGTAGAGGCGTTCGTACTTTCGGCGCTTGTGATCTATTCGGCCTAAGAAGATGAGAACGGCTTATTGAGAGTTTAGGTGAAGACTGATTGTGTGTGCGGTAGATCGCTTCCGCACGATCCGACCTGGACGGACTAGACGGACGAAAATCGGTTAGGACGGTAACCGGTTTAGAGGCGCTTGGACAACACGCATGGTTTGAGCGTCACGGATTAAGCGTAACCGAAAGGTATCTTTAAGATTTATTTCTTTGATTTAACCGATACGCACGGATCCTCGGATTGGTTTTGAACGAAATTTTTGTTTTTCCGCTGCGTTATGCACGTCCGAAACCCAACATGAAAGACTAAGAATTAGTTCATGATTATGATCTTTGTTGAAAATGCTTATTTTCCGAATTCCATCATTCTTATCCAACTTAACGGTTAATGAGGCCTTACACTCACATTTAATAAATGTGCTTATTCTCTCCCACGTTCTTTTATTTTTGGTGGTTTTCCTTCTTTTGAGCAAACATATCTATAGGAAGTGGGTGGCTCATTTTCCTTGGGCTTGTATTGATGATTCTTCCGAATACTAAATCCAATTTTCAAAGCGTACGTGTTATAAAATTGGTACGTCTCTTTTGGATCAACAAATTCCTTGTCAACTTATGGTTCGAGAGGGTTGGTTACTGTATCTGGTATCGGATCATCCGGAGCATCTGGTATATCATATACCAAAATAAAATATGAATAAGTTTCAATATCCATGAAAAACTTTTAACCCTAAATAAAGGGAGACATGTAAAGAAACTCCAATTTCTTTTGTTTCTAAAGCCCATGAATAGTGATCTTAAATTGAAGTAAAAAAAAATTAGAAGATTTTAATGTCTTTTTCATTATGGAGAATAGGGCCGGCCCTGTTATTTTCATTGTCAAGCCCAAAAAAAAATGTTGCCACATTATATTGCCAACAAAAAAATCCAACTAAAAATAGCGAGAAAACAAAAAATATACAATATAAAGAATCGAACTAGCAGAAAATTAAATAAAAAATTTGCGAACATCTTTTGTGCAATAAAAAAATAAAGTAATGTAGAAAAAAAATTGAAATAAACATTCCTAATCTCTTTTTCATTAATAGAACAAATATTTCATTAATTATGCGCTATATAACATATGTATATATTTTTTTTTAATACGAAAATAAAAGGGTTGAACTTGAAGAAAATTATTTTAGGTAAAATAATTTTTTATTATAATTTCCTAATTGCTAAATAAAAAGCGGTGAGAATTTCCTTAAAATTTTCTTTCTTCTTCGTATAGATTGGAGACTAGAGAGAGATGAAGTCAAACACAAAGAGTGTTTTGAAGTTTGAACATCGATTGGACTTGTTATGCATAAAAAATGAAATAGCTATCCATCTTTTCTCTTTTATTCGATGTCTCCATTTTTTTGAATAAATGGATGGTACATATTGTGTCTTGAAGAGATTAAAATGGAGAGGAGGATTGGTGAATAAAGTATTATAAGAGTTGACCGCTAAAATCTAAAGAGTACTAATATCGTGGGCTTGAATGCAGGCTTTTATTTTTTATTTATCTAATATGGGCTTTCACTTTTGAGTTATGTAATATATATGTTATATTGGAATTTTTGTTGCCCTCGGCCTTAGTGTTGCCCAAGCCGGTGGGCTAACTGGGCTTACACTAAGGCCGGCCCTAATGGAGAAAGTGAAAACATGTTAAGAAAATATGAGTTTTAAGGAGAAGAGTGAGAGGGGAAGGAAATAAATTGTTGATTGGAGAATGATGAGGTAGCAGCTTTGGGAAAAAAATTAACCGGGAAAGTGGTAACATATTTGTCATAAAAATGGGGATAAAATGTGGAAAATCTTATCACTGGTGTGACCTAGGGATAACAATTCAAGGTCTTATCTTTCATTATTCCACTTTAATCCTGATTTTATTTTAAGTGTTTGGCAGGGATAACATTGATAAGGACTATTATCCTCCTTTCATCTTGATGCCAAACATGACCTTAAAATTTGGCCTGAGTGGGTACTGGGTGCAGGGATCGAATCCTGCCTTAGACTGGATTAATCGTAAGGAGGCTCAATTAGTGATCGTTATGTGACCTCCAGGGTGTGTGAGTGTGGGCCTACGGGCTATAATGTCTATAAAAAAAACTTTTTTTTTCAAAACCATGGTCCACCGTTGGATTGAAATTATTATCAACCCTCCGATTTTTCGATCCTACGGCTCATATTCATGTTATCGTGTTGGACAAATAAGAAGGTTATCAAAAAAAAATCTCCTCATATACATATATGGGAAGGGATATATTGACCCCAACTTATCATATCCCATTCTAACCCCACTTGATTAATGACTGATTAATGACTGAGATTAAAATGCTGGGTTGAAATCTGATGATGAATGACTTAAAAATTCTCCGTCTCCCTCTCCGTTACTCCGTCTCGCAATTTCTCACTCCCAATCTCTTCTCTCTCTCTCTCTCTCTCTCTCTCTCCCTCTCAGAACCTCCAGCTCCACTGCCCCTCTCTCTCTATCGATCTCGAACCTGAAGCTTCAGCTAAAACCTCTGTCCCCTATCTCTCTCGACCCGAATCCTAACTGGACTTAAGCTCCACTCGACCTTCAGCGGCTGTGATTAATTTCTTCCCTCTAAGCTAAAAAAAAATTCAACAGCCCCCTTTGACCCGCCTCTCTCAAACCCAATTCTCCCTCTCGGGGTCCGACCATCTCCAGCATTTCATGATAATTTGTTGATGATTTGAAGTAGCATGAGGATGATTTGGGTAATTAGGGGAATGTGTTGGGGAATTGAAACTCGTTTAGGGCAAATGATTAGGTTGATTTGTGGGAATTAAGGCTGAATTAAGCCCTAATAGACCCGAATCAGGCCTAATTAGTGTATCGCATTTGACTTTGAGGCGGCAATTAGTGGCTAATTCGTAGATTTGGTGATGGTGATGAATTAGGGTTTAGTGATGCTAATTGAAAAATTTAGTCAGACGGAATTTGATGTTAATTGAAGATAATTCAGTATGATTATGAGTCAAATTTAGAACGAATGAATATTAGTGTCGTAAAATTTTCAATTCTAATTGCCCAATTTAAACACAATACCACTTGAGGCTTCTTGTGTACCAATCAAGGTAATTGTATTATATAAATGAGGTACCTCATTAGCGTCTTCTCAGTACTGCACTAATCATTCTTTTTTGCACTTTTCACCATATTTCAGGACGAAGACACATCAGACTAGCATGATTTAGGGTAGTTTCTAGGTCATACCAGTTAAGAGTATAATTTATGGTATAGATTCGGTTTAGGGTTTGTTAATTTAGAAATATTGTTGTGAGTGGGAGTTTCTCTGATTTGATACTTGAGATGTACATATGAAATTGTTGTACGAATGAATTGGTGATGAATTTCTGATATAATTTGTAGATGTTATTTGTAACGCAATCTGTAATATTAGAAAAGTAATAACATTATATATTTTTGACTTAGTTGTGACTTTAGGGATCCTTCTGGACTTGTAAAATACAAAGTGCATTTATTTATTCATTCAAAAATAAAAATTATCAGAAGTTTCATTCGTTAGTTTGAGAAATTGGTTATACGCATATTATAACTTGTAAGTTTATTACTGGTTATACTTTTATTATGAAACTACAATTCAATTGTACTATATGAAAGAATTCTCAAATCAAATTACATTATAAAAATGGATTCACTTATCAAATAACAACATTAAATCACTACTGGAAAATCAGGCATCAAGGACAGGGAAAACCGTCCATGATAGTCGTCAAAACTGTCTCTGAAAGTATCCCATCTCTGATAAATTGGACACGATTTGGGGGACTAGAGAGAGTAGGGGCGGAGATTTTGGCGGACTAGAGAGAGAGAGAGAGAGAGTAGGGGTGGAGGGGAGAGCCACGGAGTGAGGGGAGAGGACCACGACGTCGGAGCACCGCCTGAGGGCGGCAGATCTGGCCCGAGGGCGAAAGGGGAGCAGATCTGGCCGGAGCGCCACCTGAGGAAGTAAGATTGGACTTAGGACGGAGCTTGGCCAGCGGAGAGAGTTTAGGGTTTAGGGTTTGGGCGGAGGAGAGGGTGGAGAACGGAGGAGAGAGGGAGGAACAGCAATGGAGAGAAGTGGAGGGCGGCGGAGGAGAGAAGTGGAGGTCCGGTGAAGAGAGAGGGAAAATGAAGAGAGGGGGGGGGGGGGGGGGGGGGGGGGGGGGGAGGGATATAAAAGGGGGAGCGGAAAAGAAAAGGGGAAAAATCGGAAATAAAGGGCTGCATAGAACAAGTATCACGGACGGCCCCATTGCAAAAAAAAATCCTGTCGAGGTATTAAAGACGGTTTCTTTCAAAATTTTCATTTAGCACTCTTTTTTGCACAAACAGCGACGGTCCGTCTCTGTAAAATCAAAAACTGACTATGAAAAGGACCTATCAGAGACGACATTTGTCGACGGACCGTCGCAGATGATACTTATCACCGACGGAAGTTGCATAAGAGATGGTACCGTCTGAGAAACTAACTTATCAGGGACAGCAAATATTTTTCAGGGACTGGGCCTGTCTCTGATGCCTGATTTTCCAGTAGTGAATATAATGATAATAAAGAATAAGCAACTAAAATGATACAAAATGCATTTATTTATTTATTCAAAAAATCAATTTCTCATACATAAAGTTATGATCAGTCATTCAAAAAGAAATTCGGTATCAACTACCAACTCATGAAACAAAATACATGCTGTCAAATACAAATCACAACCCTATAGTGAATACAAATACCAATCACATCATGCTTATAATAGCATAAATACAAATACCAATCTTTACACATACATAAACAACAACACACAAATCAATTTCTTCAAATCTCTTTGTTTCTTTTCTGATACTTCAAATATATTATGGAAACATTCGACTCAAAACTTGCGGAGGATTGGTGCTAACACCACCCAAATCTACAACAAGATCAAATTTCAATTATTAGAAACAAAGCAATAAATATATACCTAATCATGCAAAAGTTAAATAAAAAAAGATATAGATTAAGCATTAAAATATGAACTTTTGCAAAGTGACTAGTTTCTGTATGCACAAAAAAGAATGCTATTCAGTATAGGTAAGACCACTCAATTGAAACTACTAAACACAATACCCTAAAAAAAACTTTCACATTTGCTTTAAATAGTCAATTAAACCATTACGCATAATTAACCCATAAATACTCAATCAAGAACCAAAAATCAGCCAAACTCCCTCAATTAAGACAAAAAGAAGTCGTAATTCCCCCAATTCAGATAAAACCCAGCCTTAATTCCATTAATTTAATCCAATATCAGCCATAATAAGTCATCCATGTATAAAAAAAATTGAAATGAGAATGAGAACTGATTCATATATACATAAAAACCTAAACATTATATTAACACCTAATTCAACCTTACTTAACCAAATTCAACTCTAATTCCTACAATTAACACCTAATTGAGCCCTAATTCAGAAAAATTCAGCCCTAAAGACATGCCCTAATTAAGCACAATTTCTAAATTTAACACCTAATTGAACCATAATTCACAACATTTCAGCCCTAAAATCAACATGTCCTAATTCAGCACAAATACAAGCCCTAATTAAGCACAATTCCTAAATTACATTGAACTCTAATTCACAACAATTCAGCCCTAACATCAACATGCCCTAATTCAGCACAATACATGCCCTAATTAAGCACAATTCCTAAAATTAGGACATAATCCAGCATCAATTTGAAAATTAACATGTAATCACCTGGAGGATCGGAGCCACAGCAGGAAAAGAGGACGAGTAGAAGAGCTTCAGGAGCTTCGTCGGATCGATTCGAGTAAAATCGCTGGAAGAGATTCGTAGGACGAGTAGAAGAGCTTCAACAGAGAGCGAGAAAGAGCTTCGGGACAGACGGAGAGAGAGAGAGAGAGAGAGAGAGAGAGACAAGGAGTGGAGAAGAAGCGTCGTCGGATCGAGTCAAGGCGAGGAGAGGGAGAGAGAAAGTAAAGATTTGTCCAAGTCGGAAGAGAAAGAGGAGATCGCGGAGAGAGAGAGAGAGAGAGAGGTACCGGAGAGTGAAGACGGAGATTTTTGAAGTGAAGCGCATCATCAAGATTTCATCCCAGCGCTTCAATCTCAGCCGTTAATCATGTCGGATGAGAGGGGAGTGTGATATCCCTTCCCATATATATAAGGGGGGAGTGATATATTGACCCCAAACTATCATACATCATTTTTATGATTGGGGATTTGTTCAGAGGGAATGAGAGGCGATGATGATGATGATGATGATGATGATGAGAGGTGAGTTTTTTATTTTTTTTATTTATTTTGTTTTGTTTTGTTTTGATTAGGGTTGGTTTAAGTGGTTGTTGTTGGCGAGTGTGAGAGAAGAGGGGATTGGGAAGTGATATGGGCAGAAAATTATTTGATAGGAGCAGGAAAAATTGTGACAAAAAGATAAGTTTATTCCTGTTTGTACATATCAATCAATTGAGTTAAAAAAGACAAGAATATATCACTCTTTATTGTTGATTCCTTCTCTCTCCAACGTAATTATCATCAAAATCTTCAAATTTATGAATATTCATTAAAACCAACTAATTCTTTAAAAAATATATTGTTAACTTATTAATATTAATTATTTTTGTTCATGAAATCTTTAGAAATTTTAATATTAATATACTTATTCAAATAAAGGTTGATTAAGAAAATATACTGGCTAAATACTTACCAAACATATACAAGAATAAAAAATAAATTTTTCAATATTATGCAATTTCATGAATTCATAATTGCTCCATAAACACGAAATAACAAGTAAATAAAAAGGCCAAAATGACTAACTAATATTTTTTATTTATAAAAAATCTTATAACGGACTAACTAAATTAAAATTTTGTTTTTTTGTAGAAGAAAGCCGTTTTTTTTTTCAAAATTATCAATCGCGCCATTTATTTTAATTCGTTAGTATTTGAATATAGTATTATTTTTTTTATCAAATAGCATTCGACACTTAATATGTTATTTTTGTTTTTCAATTTTAATTTAGTTAGTCCGTTATAAGATTTTTTATAAATAAAAAATATTAGTTAGTCATTTTGGCCTTTTTATGTACTTGTTATTTCATGTTTATGGAGCAATTATGAATTCATGAAATTGCATAATAATGAAAATTTATTTTTTATTCTTGTATATGTTTGTAAGTATTTAGCCAGTATATTTTCTTAATCAACCTTTATTTGAATAAATATATTAATATTAAAATTTCTAAAGATTTCATGAACAAAAATAATTAATATTAATAAGTCAACAATATATTTTATAAAGAATTAGTTGGTTTTAATGAATATTTATAAATTTGAAGATTTTGATGATAATTATGTTGGAGAGAGAAAGAATCAACAATAAAGAGTGATATATTCTTGTCTTTTTTTAACTCAATTGATTGATATGTACAAACAAGGATAAAGAAGTCTTTTTGTCACAATTTTTCCTGCTCCTATCAAATCATTTCCTGCTCATATTATTTCCTGGGGGGATTTGAGTGTTTGTATATGGAGTTTAGGTGGGTGAGTGTTATGTTGTAGGTAGTGTGGTTTATGGGAAGTTTGTTGAATTTGAATTGTTTATGAGTGAGTAAATGTGTTAGTTTATTTAAGGTGAATGTTTCTTTCTCCATTTGATGCTTTCTTTCCTTGTGGTGGTTTCTTCTGTAGCTTTCCGTTAATGATGATTTCCATGTAGTTTTAAATTGTACGAGATACTTAGTCTAGGTGGTATCTTGTTTATGGAATGAAACCAGCATGTTATGCTTGGTTTGACCTGTTCAAAATGGAGTATCTTGTTTCTATATCAAGATATATTGAATATTTCAATGTGTAACATAGTGCTGAAACACTAACTGTAGGCTGTGCAGCTATTAGGTTTTCCTGAATGATGTACTGATTCTCTTGCATCTTGCTCTCTTCTCTCATATTAGGCTTGACGTTTTGACTATGTTTAGTTTTGATCTATTTATTAACTGTACTCCATTCAAATTGTATTGATGTCATCTAATCTGATTTTTAGTAATCAAAATCTTATTGATGTGATGTCATCTAATGTGAGTTTTTAATAATCAAAATCACACTGATGCCAGTCTAATCTGAGTTTTAATAACTAAAATCTAATTGATGTTGTCTAAACTAAGTTTTAATTATTAAAACCTAGTTTCTTTTGTCATGTATTTTCCTCCATATAGAATGAAAT
The DNA here is from genome assembly GCA_027726005.1 of Juncus effusus. Classification (NCBI taxonomy): domain Eukaryota; kingdom Viridiplantae; phylum Streptophyta; class Magnoliopsida; order Poales; family Juncaceae; genus Juncus; species Juncus effusus. Next base: position 6,498,309 of record CM050909.1, read on the forward strand.
ATGATATAAACCCATTATTATATTCACAAGTTTCCGAGTATACATATATCATTATATCTTATACAAGAAACCCTAAAAACAAACCAACAGTTGGTTATTGCAACAAGGGAGCAATATTTTTCATAATAGATTCAGTTAATAACTGATATACTCTCTGTGTTGGGTGCACCGCATCGAAAAATAAGTAATTCGACACATTTTTGCAAGTTGGTGTTAATACACTGCAAAGCGGCCCCACTTCTATTAGCCCAGTCGCGCAACATCCTTTTGTCGTCTCCTTAAAACCTACACATAGTTATATAAAATAATCAAAGAAGTTTTAATTGTCAAACATGAGATACTATTGTTATAATGAGATTACCATGAAGAGAGGCATGATTTAAGATATCCATGAAAGAATCATAAGCATCCATGTAAATGAACTTGCTTCCATTCAGATTTTGCTCCAAATTGTGCAACAAATCTTTGAGCTTCGAGTTGTAAGTAATGGCGTCATTGTTCATCTCAGCCACACATTCTCTCTTTGGTGGATCTTTCAAAGTGATTTGCATGGGCGTGCAACCAAATGGACCCAGACTCGCAATACAAAATGATCGGCTACCAAGATTGTATAATTCCTGGTTTAGATTAATTTTGATTAAAGTTTATTTTCAAAATAGTTGTTTACTAGTGTATTTTTTCCTGTTTCTAATGATAAGTTTCAAATGGGCCTTCTACCTCCAAAAAAAAAGTTTCAAATGAGTTTTCAGAAAAATGCCAAATAATAAGATTTCTGTCTCAAATATTAATCTCCGACCTGAATATCACAAACAAAATGTAGAACAAAAGAAGGAAGTGTACAATCGAGGAAAAGATTTAGAAGTGGTATCGAATCCGGAACAAGCAGCATTGTACATGTTGCAATCAACTTGGATACCATGATAAAAGAACTTGTCCCGCGAATCCTGCAAGTAAAAATTACAAAGGTATTTTTTTTGTCTTCATTTGCATAATTTTTACATTCGTATTCTTAGTGTTAAGACTTATTTTGTTTTCAACTTTATTATAGGCGCAATGGAATCGTCCCGCTCTTAAAGTGGTAATGAGAAGAGAGGGAAAAACTAGGGTTATATGGATTAATTTCTATATTGTGGACTTTTTTGTAATTTTATAATTTTGTGGACTTTATTGTAATTCAGTTGAAGTGGTACTAAGGGTCTTCTTTATAATTTGTATGATTTTGTGGACCTTTTTAAGATATTGTTTAGATGTATGGAACTCGTTGCAATTTTAATGCTAAGATGAAGATTATTGAAATTTTTTGTGATTGTTCATTTTTTTTAATTCTTTGATTTTTTTTTTCAATTATAAGATTTTGTAGATTTTTTGTGAAGTATGATTTTAATGTTTTTTATGTCCATTGTAATATCGTGTTCATTGTTAATGTTAGTGCAACTATATTTGTAACAATTTTTTAACACTACTAGTGCCATGTTATACACAATTCAATTCATTCAATTATATATGATTCAATTCATTTATTTATTCATTTATTCAATTATACACAATTCAATCCATTTACAATTACATCCATTTACCAAAAATCCATTTTCATTGACATAATCCAACCCTAACCCTAAACCCTAAAGCATTTACAAATAATACATTTCCATCGACATAATCCTAACCGAACCCTAACCCTAAACCCTAAACCTGAACATAACCAAAAACAGCCCAAAAACCGCCTTAAAACAGCCCGCACCAGCCTTAAAAGAATCACCGTACCAGTCTAAAAACAGCCCTGTACCTATTAATTGTGAATAAAATAAATTAGAAATATTCAATAAGAATGCAATAAAATAAAATAAAATATTAGATAAAAATATTCTTGCACTTCATCTAAAAATGAGGAATAATATAATAATTTTTGAATCGCTTTATCAAAATCATTCAAATTAAAATATTTATGCACTTCCAATTGAAAGTAATGAAGGCTACTCAGTCAGCTAGTCCTAATTAATCTCAACCACCATCAATTATACTAAGTCGTATCAACTAAAAAACAAATTAAGCATCAATTTGTCTGTATTATCCTCAATTGAGACATTACAAATCTGAATTGGTCCATATGATCGCAATTATTCTAATATAATCGTAATTAATTTCAAATCATATTAATTAATATTTCTCTATGTTTCTCCCAATGTTTATTGTTGTCCCGGATTTAGGTGCAATATCTATGACATATGACACGTGTTAAATAAGATTTCTTTAACAATTGAAATGTTAAATAATATTTCGTTCAACATTTTGGTATAGAAGGAGAAAAATGAGGAAATTTTAAGAAGAAAAGTGGTAACAACAGATCCAATCGAAAAATTGGGTGTTTCACAAACCGCCATTACCAATTTCGTACGGGACCCACCACTCAAAGGCAGTTTTACTAATTTACCCTTCTGGAATCAGAATTGCAATTCACACCGCGAATTATATTCACATCGATTGGAATAATAAAACTCAAGGGGTTTGGATGCAAGATTTCCCTTTCAAAAATGCAAATAATAGTAATAATGAAAATAGAGGGTCTCCTTTTGAAAATGATCTTGTTGAATATCTCGCTTCTTTAAAGGTACTTTTTTTTGCTTTAATTTTTTTGGTTTTATTTTTATTTTATGTTATATGATAAATATATTTATTAATATTTTTTTATTTATGTAGTGGCCTGAGTTTAGAGTGAATATTCCTAATATAGGAAATGTTGCATTTAATGCTTCGTTTTTCAGAAAATTCGATTATAGTAATGCAAAGGTATGTTGCATTATTAATTTTATTTATTTATTATATTATTTATTTATTTATTTTTAATATTTTTGGGCAGGCAAGATTAATTAGGTCGGTACCAGGATACCACACAGGGTCTAATTTGACAAAATGGGGTCATATGAAATTACGAAAAATACTTGAAGAGTCGAAATTTGATGAAGAATTTATTAAATCTCCCTTGATTTACCAGGTATTTATGTCGTACTTATATTATTTTTTATTGTTTATTTATTTTAATGATGTTATTCTATTTTAACAAATGAGAAACCATTAATAATACTTATTTTCTTATTTAGCAATAAAATATTAATATTTATTTCCGTTATTGCATTTATTTACTTCCCACTAATTATCCTTAAATTTTCCCATTATTTTATTCATTTATTTATTTCTCAGCAAACAATTCTACATAATTTATTTATTCCTTTATTCATTTTATTTATTCATTTATTTATTTCTCAACAAACAATTCTACATAATTTATTTATTCCTTTATTCATTTATTTTTTATTTTTTTTGTAGTTTTCTTCCTTAGGTTCACTAGACGAAAAATGGATGACTGAATTCCAAAACTCACTCTCGGCCGGGTCAACAGAGGATAGGTGTCAGCTCGGGATTGGTCAGCCTCTCATTGTATTCCCCACTGTAGAGGATGTCAGATGCTCCATTGAGGTATTACCCAAAATTAAATATAATGTGATTGAATTAAGTTTGTTAATATATTTTGTTTGGTAATATATTATTTATCAAACTCAGTAATTAAGTACATCTATAATTCTCAAAAAAGGTATTTCAATTTAAATCTTTATCAAACTATGGTACTTGATTAAATATACGTTTGTTAAAATATTTTTCATTTAGTTTTACTTGTACATTTTTATCAAACTCACTAACTATATATGTATGGTATTTGATTAATGTGAGCTTAGTATATTTTAATTTTATTTTTGGCGATCTATTAATTATTTATTTTTTGTTTTGTTTTATTTAGGGTTATTCAGCTGGAGGAGCGATTCCAAGTCCGCAGAAAAATGTGGAAAAATAATTTCTGAAGAAATATTGGGCCAAATGGAAAGCTGACCATGTTGGTCGATGGTATATTTTTTTAATATATTTAATATTTATTCATAATTATATTTTCTAACTTCATTTAATATTGTAATTAACTATGAATCATTTTTTTGGAAGTCGAGCGATGCCTCATATAAAGACTTATACTAGATACAATGGTCAGAATATCGCGTAAGCATTTAATTCCATTACATTTTATTTTTAATCTGTAAGATCAAATTTTCTATTATATATTTTATTAATTAATTAATTTTATATTTATTTAGATGGTTTCTTTTAACATCGGCTAATTTAAGTAAAGCCGCATGGGGCGCATTGCAGAAAAACAATACACAACTTATGATTCGTTCATATGAGGTTTAAAATATTAATTTAATTTATCGTAATTATTTTATTAATTAATTATTTAATTTATTAATTCTCATTTTTTTTTGCCTATTTTTTGTTTCTAGTTGGGTGTATTATTCTTGCCTTGTGAAGTTCATAACAGATCCAGTTTCTCATGCACCAAACCAGTAATTAATTAAATTAATTAATAATATCACATTTTCTTTACTTATTATTCTACTTTTTGATATTTTTTTTTCTTTTCTTTTGAAGAGTGGGAGCAATGTATCAAATAATAATCATACAGTTAAATCAAAAACAAAATTGGTGACAGTGTGTTGGAAAAAAGGAGAGGAAGAATCCGGCGCGTCAGAAATCGTCAGACTGCCTGTACCGTATCAAATTCCTCCAAAACCTTACACTTCACAAGGTTCGATTTTTATTTTTATTTCTATTTTTATTTTTTAGTATCTCATGTATTTGTATTTTTTAGACTTAGTACAATGAAAACATTACTCTTTTTAATGCAAGTATTATTTATTTGAGATTAAATATTTTGTATTTTTTTTCTTATTTTCAGATGTTCCATGGTCATGGGACAAGAGATATACACAAAAAGATGTGTACGGCCAAACTTGGCCTCGCCTTGTTCAATTATATAATAATGATGATTCCTCAAAATTACAAAAGAGAAAGTGATAAAGAAAAAGAAAAGGAAAAGGAAAAATGATGTGTATTAGGGACCAATTTTAAGCTTTTAGTGGATTAATTAGTTAGCGAATTTTATGAAAACTATAATTAAAATTGTTTTAATGGGAATTATATATCAGTTTATTTTAAGATGGGAATAACAATTTCAATTTTATAGGATTATTTACGACTTGTATATTGGTATTTTGTATGAAGAAAATTGAAATTATATCTTAAATAAATGTTTTTTGAAGGCCAATTTTTCATTTTCAAATCTTTTTTCTCTGGTAATCTAATTTTTTTTTATATGGTCAATAAAAATTGTCTTTCATAAAAAGCACAAGGCGTGTAACTAAAAAAAATCATATATGATATTTACTTAGGAATACATTTATATTATATTATATATACATATTTTTTGTAAGGTTATTTATGATATCCCATGTTTACTAGAATATCCTATTTTTGTAGGGTATTTTTATATAAATATTTATGATACCCAGCACCCAAGAAAAGTTAAAGAATTACATGTGGCATGTTCTTATTTATTCATGATATATCCGATAACTTAACAATTATATATATATATATATATATATATATATATATATATATATATATATATATATCATGCCAAAAGAAAAAACTACAAAAAAATAAATGTAGATTGCTATAGCTCTTTATAAAACGTTAAGCGTGTTCCTTTAATTTAATGGAACAACTTTAAAGAGGAAACAACTTTAACGATAAATAAGAATAAGAATTTGTTGCAAGATCAAGATAAGCATATTAACCTTCAAAATATTATACATAAATTAGTGACAATATGTATGTTGCAAGATCAAGATAAGCATATTAACCTTCAAAATATTATACATACTAACTAGTGATAGAATATGTATAATAAATCAGTGACAATATGTATAATATTTTGAAGGCTAATATGTTTAATAGATCAATGACACAATGTCTATAATATTTTGTTGGATTAGTTATTTTTTTAGCTTCAAATGCCATTAGGCTTCTCATTTAGATTAGTGAGTGTGTGGATTCTTTTCTAAAATATAACCATTTCTGAAAAATTATATTTGCACTAGCAGCACTACCTCAAAAAAATTACATTTGCAATAACAAAAACATTCAAAAATTTGAACTCAAACATTCTAACGTTCATATCCTTTATTCAAGCCAATAGTCTCGTGACTCAGTTGGTTAAGTGAAAAACACAGCAAACCAAAAATTATAGATTCAAGTTCTATTGACATCAAAATAAAACTGGGATAAAAAGTTATCTCTATTCAATAAAATAATGTATCTTTTATTATAAAAAAACGTTCATATCCAACCACCCAGTACATGTTTTAGACCATAGAGTAGGTAACATGAGACGTTGGATCGCGATTCGCGAGTGCTCTTTATTTCTTTTTTAAATAGCCTCATGTTTTCTCCTTCAATTGCCTCATATCAACCCACTTACATATCTGCTTTAAAAAACTTTAAAAAAATAGAAGAAATTTATTTCCGATTCTCTTCTTAGACTGCTCTGCTCCTTGCTTTAATTTACGTAGGTGATCACTTCTTTTTTGTCTTCTTTGGTTACATTTTTACGTAGTCTATAGTAAGGTGATCACTACTCTTATATTCCTTTTGATCCTAATTCTGTTAACTTCCAAATACACTCTCCTAAAAAAGAGAAAAAAAAAAGAAAAAAAAATGTCACAACGACTAATAGAAATCTAGTTTTTAGTGAGGGTACGTTATGGGCTGTCACTATAAGGCAATATCTGTGACACTCCGAACCTTCCGTGACTAAACTAACATACGAAAAATGGTGACATTTTAAGAAGATAAGTAGCTCTGGTGGTAATTAAATATTGTTATGCTGGTAAGTTAAAAATGCAATTTGGTAGTACTTAAAAAATAATTCATCAGAGTAGAAAATATGAATTATATATTAATTAATATTTCTCTACGTTTCTCCCAATGTTTATTGTTGTCCCGGATTTAGGTGCAATATCTATGACATATGACACGTGTTAAATAAGATTTCTTTAACAATTGAAATGTTAAATAATACTTCGTTCAACATTTTGTTATAGAAGGAGAAAAATGAGAAAATTTTAAGAAGAAAAGTGGTAACAACAGATCCAATCGAAACATTTCATTGTAATTATTATTCTCCATTCTGCACTTGCTAGTCCTTATAAATATATCTCTTTCGGTTTCAAGTGTACCCCTCCTCCCTCTCTTTCTCATTTATAACATATCTATGATTCATCAAATTTATTAATCCTCCCTCTGTTGAATATCAAGTGCTAGATAGCTATATCGACATCATTCCATCCAAGTGAAATGGCTGAAGTTATAGCAGTTGAAGCTCAGCGCCCACTCATGCCCCGCGAACTGCTGAAAGCGGCAATCGAAGGCGACGAGCAAGTCTTAACAGAAATGTTGGGATTGGAAGAAGGTCAGGTGAATGTGACGATTGATGCTGGGCCAGAGATTGAGCAGCACAACCATCTTCAAAGTGCTACATTTATGGGCAACACTGTGCTTCATGTACTTTGTTCCAATGATCATGCTGCGCTCGCATCTAAGATTTGCAACAAAGACACTTCCCTCTTGAAAGCCCGCAATAAGATGCTCGAGACACCTCTCCATTGCGCTGTGAAAGGTGGCTGCACGAGAACTGTTTCTACTCTCCTCAAATTTGGAGCAGAGGTGATGGTTAGAGAGAGGAACTACCATGGAGAGACAGCCTTGCATGAGGCTGCTAGACACCACCATGAAGGCGGCGTCGATGAATTGATGACTGTCGATCCTGAATTGGCGTATGAAGTTGACAAATATGGTGTATCTGCACTGGAAGTGGCCCTTGCTAGAGGAAACAATGAGATGATGGAAAAATTATCTGACCAGAGTATCAAATCAAGAACATGCTCCTCTCGACTAGACCGTCCTAATTGTATGGAAAATACAGGTGATTTTTTATATTAATTTATTTCTTGCATCACGATTTGTTTTGCCATGAGTAACCATAAGTTTCTTGTTTTGGTGGTTGTTCATTCTCTCCTCGTGTTATTCCAAAAAAAAAAGCATGAAATGTCTTGTGCATTCTCATTTAGTACTGGAGACCCATTTCATCAATGCCATTGTAGCTAGTAGATGAACAATACACTTAATTTGATTTGTGATTGGAGAAACAAACTATTACAATTTTCTCAAGAAAAAAGATACAAATGTATTTTCTCTTTTCTTTTAATAGAAAAATTTATTTGGATGGGGGACATTTCCTAGCCGTCTCCAAATTCCTCAAAAAAAAAAAAAAAGATACAAATGTGTAGCACAGTTATTATATATGAGTTCTTTTATAATACCCAAAGCTTCTTTTAATTTTCATGCTAGATTAAATCTTGGCCCTTAAACTTGACAGGGTATTTTGGGTACACACCAGTTAATTAATAATTAATTACGCAATAATTCATTTCCATGTTTCTATATGTGTATCTTGTATTCTCACATCTCTATTCCATCCTCTCCATTTCATCGAATTATTTACGTACGATTCCTCTTTTTTGTCTTTTCATCATGAAAAATATATTGCCCAATAAATATATTAACAATGAAATTGAAACTAAAATGGTATACTAATATTAATATTATATTTGTACAAAACGATGATATTAGAAATAAAATGGTATATTGGTATCGGATTTGGTATAATGATTATAAATAGTATATTGACATTGAAACCAATATATTTGCAAACAAAATAATTTATTAACTTTAAAATCGGCAAAAAAGTATGTTAAAAATGATACAAAAAATAAATAGCAGCATTTCTAAATCTATATAAACACTAAAAAAAAAAAATACTATATTAGAATTAACAAAATATATTATGACTTGAAAACTTATATTGACGCTCAAAACTATGTATTTGCACTAAACATATAACCTTAGTTTTACTTATTTTTGGCATCAATGACAGGAAATGCTCAAAAACCGGTAAATATGTCGACAGTTGACATCCTCGGAAGCCCTCCGATTCACCTTGTAGCATCAGTTGGCAATACTGATGGGGCCAAACTCTTGTTGCAAAATGATGCATCTTTGGCGTACTTGCAAGATTCGGACGGATTATTTCCAATCCACGTAGCTGCTCGCATGGGCCATGTCAAAATGGTTATTCTTTTCATGCAAAGATATCTCGATTCAGGTGAGCTGCTAGATCATTGTGGGAGTAACTTTCTGCACATTGCTGCTAAAGAAAACAAGTTTAACATATTTATCAAACTATTTTTGATGTTCAATGAGGACGAACTGCCTCCTCTTTGGAAAGGAATGCTCGCTAGAATGATCAATTCAGTTGATAACAATGGAAATACACCACTACATCTAGCTGCGGAGAAGGCTGGCAAGTTGGTCCAGATTCTTACGAAAATTGGTAAGGTGGACAAGGATATACGAAATCGGAGGGGCCTGACACCATTTGATATTTTAGTGATTCAAGTAAAAGAAAGTACCGAGAATTCCCAGGTATGTCGGTTCTTCGTCTCCCTATCGGTATTCAAAATGTTATGTTAAAAAGTTTTATGATCATACAAAATCATAGAAAATATATTGAGAGCATTTTTAAAATTGAGAGCAGAAAGAATAATAATTTCAATTATATATCCATTATACACCATTAGGATAGTCTAGCGGTAAAATTCTAACCCCATCTTTTCATAGGTGAGGGCTTCGAATCCTGCGTATAGTATGATTGATTGATTTAAAAGAAAATAAAAATCAAGCGATCGTTTGTAGTTCTCCCTAAGAAAAAAATAAAAAAATTTATCCGTTATATCCTAAGATTACTTCCATTATTAGCAATTAGCATAGTATTAGTATGACATGTTTCTTTGGAAGGAACCTTACTACATCGTGTTAATTTACTTCACTTTCCTTGTCAAAAGAGAGATAACAGATTGTATTCTGGGTGAGAATTTTGAAGGCATTTTTTCCCAAAACTTTTGTCCACATGTAATAAGACAAGAAAATATTTTTTGTTGTAAATAAAGGAGTAGTAAAAGTACCTCTGATTGCATAAAAGAGATAGAGCTTTTTTTTTTTTTTGGAGAAAATTTGGAGAAGGCTTATAATATCCCCCTTCCAAACGGAGATAGAGCTTTCTTCTTTTGAATATCATATATTTTCTTTTTTTCATCAAATTTCTTCAAAATATATGTACAAGTCTTATCTCTCTTACATTCTCCTTATATCATATACAGGACTTAGCAGATCAGATTGAGAAATACGTTCGAAGGAACGGTGCTAGGATTACTTCAGGTTGGTTCAACCAGTTCATGTACCCAGGGTCATCCAATGAAAAAAAAAGCACAAGTAATTTCATAGCTAAAATCCAAATCATCGGTCTAGGCGCCGTACTTATTGCAACAGTTGCATTTGCTACGCCATTTACACTGTCGAGCGGTAATATGGACTCTTCCGGAAGAAAATATGTTTTCAAGGCGTTTATGTTAGCTGACGCCTGTGCATTTGTTACTTCCTTTATGTGCACTGTCATGCTTATGTTCGGTGGTTTAATCTCCATAGACCCTGACGCTAATGGCCCGTTCCTCTCATTCGCATTATCCTGTTTCACTACTGGAGCTCAATGTTTGGTTTTGGCATTTGGACTAGGTATGTATTTGGTGTTGTCTCCGATTAGCAAATGGCTCGGTACCTTTATCCTTCTCTTGGTTTCTTCATTGATTTTTATCGAGAGTACTCCTAGATTATTAAATATATCCATTAGTATTATTGTGAATTTTAAGAAAAAGATTGAAGATATCGTCCCTAATTCTGATATTTTTTTCTTGAATATCGAGTCTGCCATTCAATTTTTAGGTCTTGTCACGGTTTCGATCATACTTTTCCTTTCCTTGATTCATTGAGTTCTGACTTCGTCAATCTTGGGATGAAGCTGAACCATGTCGAGCACTCAGGCTCTCTAAAAGTTCGGTAATTTATCTTAGATTTTCATCAGGGTGTGTTTGTGTTATTTCTTTCTCGTATTCTGAGTTGTCACGTGATACTGAATTATCATTGTAATAAGCGTATGAATTTGTTTTGTCATCCTTAAGTTATCTATGTGTGATGCTCTATTGTTGTAATAAACCTATTTATAAATGTTGGATTTTCATCACGTTTTGTTTGCACAATCTTTATTTCTTCTATTTTCAATCTAGCATATTCAAGGGCAGAACCAATTTGATTAGATACCCATATGTACGACGTGAATATAAGCAGTATACAAAAGAAGAAATAAGTTTTTATTTTCTATATATATATAAAGTGGGTAAATTCAATAATCCTAATGTATCCTAAAGACGATATGGTTATCTGATATAGATATATGGGCGATATATATCGGATATGCCATATGAGGTATCAATCTAATTATTTTAATATTAAACTCTTGCAGATATGTTCCCCATATATAAGGACACTTTTAGGATTTTTGAACTCCCAAATATTAGAATCAACTATCTGAGGTGTCCAAGTATTTATGAAATATGAATTATGGTTTTCTTAAAGCAAGTAATTATGCGAAATTAATTGCTTTAAATTTTCGCTTTTTTAACGCAACATTCAATTTGTCGAACTTCATCCATGGCTGTAGAAGAAACTGACCCCTTAATAAGAATAATAAGTGATAATGTTCCATTTCATCAAGTAATATTATTTGATCTGTTGGTAGATGCTTCCACCTCCAGCTCAATAGATCGCAGGTTTGAAACTTGCGTGGTGCATAAGTTGGATATTTTAGTATTTTTTCTCAAAAATGAAATGAATAACTGCAAAATTTTCTCCAAACCGTGATTCCAACTCGTGACCTTCCACTCAACAGGCCAGAAAATATTTTATGTCTCATTTTTTTACCAACGGTTCTCTGTCATGTATCTCTGTACTGTCCAAATGGTCAATATTAGTTTTCTCGTTTTTTTTTGGGTCTGTCATATAACAATTAATTATATACATGTAACATGACACAAAAAAAGCTACAAAAATTCAATGTAGCTTGCTATAGTTCTTCATAGAGCATGTTCCTTAAATTTAATTAAACAACTTTTTTTTTTGAAGGAAATAAGGGTCAAATGGCCCTTAGTTTCATTGATATAGAATTCTTTTACATCCATTACATACAGCCCGTATAATACATTATATTTAAATTAACAGGAAAGAAAAAGACTCACACCTAGCAGCTAAGTACCCTGCCCTTTTAGCCAAGCTCTACGAACTTCTCTCCTTTCTACTTACCTACATATTTATCCCAAGTTTCTGAAGGTTCTAATTGATTCCTGTAGCCTTATCTCATTGAACTGACCTTGTTGGTCATACTCCCCAACAATACGCCCACCATATTACGTCCCAATCATTCTTCTCCTGTTTGGTTTGGTTCTCCACCCTTGTGTCCAACCATAGTTTCAGCACTGTTTGACGATTTGTGACTCTGTGTCTCTGTATGAATCTAACCCTTACTCTTTTTAGTTTGGAACAATGGATGAATAGATGATTTCCTGTCTCAATTGTTTCTCCACAGAACACACATGTATCTCCATTTGCCCAGCCCCTTTTGACTAAATTTTCTTGTGTTAGCAATTTATTATTCACATTCAACCATCCGAAAACCCTAATTAAACAACTTTTAAAGACAAATAAGAATAAGAATATGATCAAGATCAAGATAAGCATGCGAAAGTTCCAAACTAGTTATCAATTTGATCCATACAATAATTCAATTCTTTATATATTTAATCTTGGTGCTTGGGTAGCTCAACAACCGCGTGGTGGAGCCCAATTACCCGTTCAAAATGTAAAAAATATTATCTTTCTAGGAGTGGACAAAATATTTACTTATTTTTTCGGATGTCTCCGAAGAGGATTATTTTTTTACTAAATTTTAGACTTCACATAACGAGTGAAACTGTATGCAAACACCAATTGACAAAATAAACGTACTTCTTTATTGGTTTTTATTTACCCCCACAGGCACAAACACAAAATATTTTGTGGAGCTAATAAATCAGTGAAACAATACGTACAATATTTTGTTCAAGATTTAAATTTAAACATTCTAAATTTCATATCCAACCACCCGTTTCATGTTCTGAATTGGTTCATTTCCCAAACCAGCCATAATTACCCACACAAGGCTCCAGTTACCCAATTAATTTCAATTGCTCCAAATTAGTCTCAACTACCAATCAGCCTAATTGCTCAACTAGTCTCAATGCCCCAAAAATTAATCAGTTCAAATAATCTCTAATTCCCTTCTAATGAGTCCAAACAGAGCTACAATAAGATAATAGAAGACAATCACTGACCTTTCTGATTTTTTTTCTTCATCAATCGAGAAAACTATATTGCAGGCGATTTTGTTTCTGTGTAGGCTGCTTTAGCGTGACAGGAGACAGAGACGAGACGATACTGATGAGAGGGCGGATCGTTCAGCTACGCTTCTGGTTTGCATCAATAGAAGGCAAAACGAAGAAGAGAGCGTCGACATTAGGAAGAAAGGAGAAGGACTTGTGTCCTCTTTCTGCTGCTGTGAGAGAGAGAGAGTGTGGACTCGACAAAAAGGGGCGAAGAGCAGCTCCAGATAGGCCTGCTTGAATAGAAATAAGGTTGAGTTTGAGAGGGCAGAGAGAAGAGAGGGAGTGGGAGAAAGGGGAGCGGGCAGAGGGCCTGGAAGCGAGATTTTAAGAATCAAATCTCAGTCATTCATCTAGTTTGATCCAACGGTCCGAAAATGGAGTCATAGAAGAGAGTCAAAATTAGATGTTACGGGATCCGGCCTAGATATATATGGGGCCGGATTCCTGCACACCTTTCTTTTACTCCCAAATGTGACTCTATTTTCTGACCTTTGGATCAAACTAGATGACTGGCTAAGATTAAAGAAAGATAAAGCGCTGCCATATCAAATTTTCTCCCTGCCCGAGCTGACCCCCCCCTACCTCTCAAGACTCCCATCGCCTCTTCTCTGTCGTGACGCAGAACAGAGCGCGCTTAAGAGCAACTCGTTTTTCTCTCTTTGCCACCAGAAACAAAATTGTACATATCTCCTCTGCACCTTTCTTTATGGCTTTAAGAGAAGAAAAGGCAACTAATTTCACTCTAGTACTCTTTTCAGTCAAGCTTTTTTTTGTGAACTCAAGGTGGTTTGTACTGAGTTGGGTTAACTAGGCCGATTTGAGGGTGATTAAGGCACATTTGGACTAATTGGGTATATATATGGGGGCTAATTGGGTATATAATGATATGCTTGAGACTAATTGTACATAATTAGGCTAATGCATTGTAATTGAGACTAATTAAGTATTGAGGCTAACTAGGTATAATTCAAACTGATTGATATAATTTATGAAAAAAATAGGGTTAATTAGGACTAATTATGCTAATTTGGTTATAATTTATTAAATTTTGTGTTATTTCAGGTACATGACATACATCTTTTAGTTGCAATTTATGAGTAGAAGTAGACGTTATTTCAGAGGTTGTAACGGTTTAGGTCAACCAAGTTTATATAGACCAAAGCAATTACAAATCTGTTCACATTAGAAAACGCGTTTTCTGTATTTGTTCATTTCTATATGAACTGGGTTCGGTCCGTCAACCATGTAAACTACTCATTATAAATTGGTGTACGTGCGCCAATTCCAATTAAATTATCAATTATTGCTGTTCAGCAACCAGTTTTAAATTACTCATTGGATTTTCATTTTCCCCCTCTTATATTAGTGTATGAAATGATTTAAATGGCGGAAAGCCGATAATCATTTCATCCCATTTTTCATACCGTATTTTTCTCAAATATCTCTCAGAATTTTCTCCCAAACTTACATTATCCGTCTTGTTAAGTTATGCGTTGAGAATTTTCATCATAGTCAGGATATGAACTGATTTAAACTTACATTATCTGTCTTATTTCGGGTAATTGTGTAATTGTTTTGGAAGTTATGTATACCCCTGAAAAATATTTTGAGGATTTGTATTTCTTAATGGTTAATTTGACTTATTTGTAGTTTTGTAGTTTTTTCTTTTTTAAATTCTTCTTCTCTACTTTTTGGGCTTGTAAACACAACACTTTAGTTTAATAAAGCAACAATAAGAAAAGGCTCATTGTGTATTTCTCATAAAAGAAAAGAAATTTTTTCAATAATATCCGATTTCTTTTGTAACTTTTTTGTGTGTGTGTGTGTGTGTGTGTGTCTATAACGTCTAACCTAATTTTTCCGAAAATGTCTCCTGTAATTTGTAATTCACATGTTTGTAGGGTATTTTTCCGAAAATGTCTTCGGCGAATCGATGGGAGGAGCGATAGGGTTGATGATTCATTTGGAGTGAGGCAAAGAGGAGTGGGATGGAGCGGTGCTGGTGGCACCAATGTGTCAGATTTCGGAGAAGATCAGGCCGCCGTGGCCGTTGCCACATATTCTGACGGTGGTTGCGAGATTTGCGCCGACTTTGGCGGTGGTGCCGATGGCTGATCTCATTGAGAAGTCCGTTAAGGTGCCCGAGAAGAGGATTATTGCCATGAGCAATCCCATGAGGTTAGTTTAATTAGTAAATTACTTTAGTTTTTAAGCTTATTTATTTTCTTAAATAAAGAAGGTCATGTTGTTTTTAGTTTGATGATATTTAAATCTATTCTGAGCTACTAATATAATCTTGAGAATGATTTTCAAAGATAGAAGAATTCACGTCAAGAAATCGGATATGAGGAATCAGTCGCAAAAGAACGCAACTTCTCAATTCTCCGAAAGACAAGAAGACAACTCACATCTCTAAAGTTATCAAGCGTTAGAACACTTCTTAAATCTTAGTTTTAAATAGGTTAATTTCAATTTGAGTTATTTTATTGCCATATTAAAATTGAGAGAGAAAATATTGCAAAAATACTAAAAAACAACCTTTTTTTGTTTTTGGCTTGGGCTGTGAATAGTGATTCCGTTCCGAACGGAATGATGAATAGTAATTCCGTTCGGAACGGAATGCCTCTGTCAAAATCATCAAAAATGATATTTATTCTGTTTTGAACGGAATAATTCCGTTATGGACGGAATATTCCGTCCAGAACAGAATAATTCCGTCCAGAACGGAATATTTGAATTCCTGAGTTATTCCAACCTTTATTATTCCATTCTGAACGGAATAATTCCGTCCATTACGGAATAATTTCGTCCAGAACAGAATAGCCTGAAAAAGGCTCTCTTTCACTTGGTTTTTCTCCCATTTTAAAAGGAAAAACCCGGTTTTTCATTATCCATTCTTCCATTTTCAAAACTCGAAAAGCAATATTTTCTCTCTTTTGGTATGATAATAAATTTACTCAAAATCTTGTGAGAATTGAGAGAAACTTTGTAAGTTATTTGCTAGATCTTCTTTGTTAGTTTGGATTGAAAGAAATCCGGTTTGTTGGTTTGGATTGAAAGAAATCCGCTTCAAGTTTTGTTTCATCGATTCGCTACGTGTTGTAAAGCGAACGGTGATTCGAGTCTTGTAAAGAAACGTTATTTGGATTAGTGTAAACGGAGCGAAAGGCAAGACCCGGAGAGTATGCACTTGTGAAAGCGGAAAGGTTCGCTAGCAAGAAAAGGGTGGTTAACGCTCACGCAACTATTTAACCGAACTTCATAAATAAGTTCACGTGTTTGGTATTGTTTTATTTACTTTTCTATTGCTTGATTTTTATTACTATTATTGATTTGTATTAATACAACCATAAAATTAAAAGTCAATCAAACCAAAAGTTACAACATTATAAAAGAATTTTAAAATCACACTTCCGCACGTTTTAAGCCTATTCACCCCCCTACAGGCCGTAATTAGTCAACAGGTTAAAAAACTTGAATAGCATAAAAAATCGGACATTTGCAAAAATTAGCTTGTTTATTTTCATTAAGGAACTTGAATTTCATGTATGAATATTCATAATTTAGTATCTGATATATCATTTTGCATATACTATATCTTCGACATAACACAGGACATCATTTTGTGCGAATAATACCAGTTTTTGTATGTATGCATCATATATATCTTATATATTAATGCAATTAAGTATATAATAAACTATTTCGTATTATGGCAGGCATAATTTAATTACTTCACTTTTTAAACTTGATAGCTTAAAACCACTGACATTTGCAATATACCATGTCTTTATATCATTTTCTGTATGCATGCACCATATTTATCTTACACAATAACACAATTAAGTATCTAATATGCTATTTCTAATTTTTCTATGTATAACGGGAAGCCAAGACTAGGAACAGTAGTCGAGCTACTACGCGTAACCCAAGAACTAAGTTCAAGACTCGATCAAGTCTCAATCCCCTTTATAGTCCTCCACGGAAGCTCTGACGAGGTAATGGACCCCACCGTCAGTCAGACTCTGTATCAGAAGGCGTCGAGCGAGAATAAGACTATTAAAATATATGATGGTATGTTGCACTCTTTGCTGTTTGGGGAACCGGATGAGAATGTGGCGATAGTGAGGAAGGATGTGTTAAGTTGGCTTGATGAGAGGGTGAGGAGATGCGGTCCGCTGGATCAGGATAATGTTGAGATTGAAAGAATTTGATTCGGTTTTGGATTTTGCGGTTGTTGTTATGGTGAAGATGTGATTTTAATGTGATAGTTTAGGTTTACAAAGAAGAGTTGAAGGAAGAGAATTAACAGAAATGAAATGAAATTAAGTGTCTAGTGGATTGTGTAAATGTGGTCCACAGGATCAGGATAATGCTGAGATTGAAAGGATTTGATTCGGTTTTGGATTTTGCATTGTTGTTATGATGAAGATGTAATTTTAATGGGATAGTTTAGGTTTACAAGAAAAGTTAAAGGAAAATAATTGATGGAAATTAAGTGTTTTGTAGTTGTGGAATAACGAGACGGTCGAGGCCTTGAATTAGTTTTGCCGATTTGATTACATCTCCAGTTTTGATTTGTGAAAGGGCTTCTCTTCCACTTGTTGTGTACCTATTAAAACATGAAATATTGCATATTATTAACATAATTTTTTAACTTATTCATTCAATAATACATGATTATTTCTGTATGATATGAAATTGGTGGAGATTGAATTTTACCCAAAGACTGAAAACTGGCCTTCATCGAAAGATAATCCTCCTAAACCAGCCTGCAGAAAAATAAAATAAAATAACAAAAATATTCCACTTAACATAACAAATGAAAACCTAAAAAAATTAATTTGCAGAAAAGCTAAACTCACATTTCTCTTGTCATATAAATAAAAAAAGAACTGGGACGGATGTGAATATTCCTCAGAGTCTACATTATGTGCCATAGCAACCGCTCCATATACTGACAAGGGCAAAACCGGTAATTCGCCATCCTAATAACAAATCAAACAAAACCAAAAAACTACAATTTACACATTTAATCATGATTACATACCAAAAGAGATTTGTAATGTAATGTAATAAACCTGAACACTGAGGGTAGTTTTGTAAAGCGGTTCGAACTGGCCAGACGGCATGAGTTCTAAAGGCACATTATATCCATTTTTGCTTAGTTCATTATCTGTTAATACAGCTTGGCTCGTGCATTTAAGTTTTACACCATCATACGCTCCATCCATTACCTATAAAAAAATTAAATAAAACAAATTAAATGTAAATGTAAAGCAAATTTTGTTTTATTATTTTTAATTAAAATTAATTACCTTACCAATTTCGCGAAGTTGCCAGCTGTCAGGGGAGCAGAAAATCCGTCAATTACTACCTGCATTCGTAATTTTCAAACTAACCACCATTTATTATTAATATTTTTTAAAAAATATTTATTTTATATTATTTTATTATATACTTGAATTTTGCCAACAGATTGGGCTTCATCACCTTCACCTCTTTCTATTGTGAATTCTACTATACCTCTCCCAGTTAACCTAATAATATATATTACATTATAAAAAATATCAAAATAATAAATGATTTATTTATGTTATAACCCTTGGTGAAAAAATTATTGACTCACCTGGGATAATTTAAATACTGCTGAGGTAATAGAAAGGACAAGCCTGGAGCCTGTAATTAATAAAATTGTTTGAGAAATTAGAAATTAAATTTAAAACTTATAAATTATAATTATATTTTTAGAAGTATTGATTAAGTAATGTAATTTAATTTAACCTGAAGTAATTCGATTTCTGCAATTGTATCTAGAGAAGAAGCGAGGCTAATAGAAACTTTATCTGGATTCTGTTCTTTTATATTTTCTATAAGTTTTTGCAATCCTCCCTGTAAATTCAATTAATTACATCCAATTATATAGTTCAACGCAAAATAAAGTTTTTTATTTATTTATTTATAGTGAAAATACCTTGCCATCAATGAGAGAAGCGTAAAGCAGTGAGCCTTTCTCTCTCACATCTTCAGGCATGCTTGATAAGATCGATTCTTTCTCTTTAGTTGCAATCTGTAATTTGTGCTTATTTATTTCATAAATTTATCTTCTAAAATTCCCCTAAAGAGAGAAATATTATGAATAAGTAAATAAGCATCATTGTGAAATTATAATTTATACCTTGAGAGCATTTTTGACATCATTTTCCATTGACCCATAAGGCTTCCTCTGAGGAATCCTCAGCAAGTACGATATATCCTCCAACGATTCCTAAAACCAACATCAAATTCATCAATTAATTCCCTTTTACACAACAATTACTCAATTTCACTACTCACCTGAATCGTCTTCATGTTCGGATTCGCCGGAATCGCTTTCCTCAGAGCGAATTCCCCAGTTCTAGGCACTTTTGTATTCGGCGAGTAAAGCACCGCTTCGGCTGGCGAAACCATCAAATCATTCAAACCCTTCAAGCCCAAAACCGGAATTGGGATAGAAATCTGAGCGACTATCAAAACTGATACAACTGCCTTCTCAATCCCCTTAATCAATCCATCATGCGAAGGTTTCAACAACGAATGTTGAACTGAAAGAGAAGAAGCGCTCTGCTTCTTCGGAACTGGAGAGAAACATGCAGTAACCACCACGCGTGACGCCATGGATGGAGTGAGAATTCGAAGAGGAAATAGAAATGGTGATTGATAGATAGTAAGATAGAGCTCTATCCTTCCAAAACCATGTTTTGAACACAGCCAATGAGAAAGTGACACGAGAGGAAGTCGAGTGACGTGGCGTGTTTGAAACTAATTGGGCTGTTTAATGGGCTTATTTGTGTTATGGAGTGTGTATGTATATAGCCCAATATGCTCATTTAATATTTTGGTGAAGAGAGCATATATGGCGCCGCTATTTTTCCAAAAAAATATCATATTAGTCATAATGACATTATAGGATGGTATAAACATACCTCAGCAAAAATAAACCCACATAAAAAAAACTTTCTTTCAATATAATAAGAATGAAAATGATGATAATGCAATAAAGTGATGGAATGCTGGTGTATAAGACATTTTATTTTGAGAAAATGAGAGGGTAAAATATAATTTTCCTTTGATGAAAATAGTACAATAACTTTTACTAACATCTGTCGTCACACGTGGCTTGCCTTCAACACTCCAGCTTAATTTGTTGAATAGATCCCTATTTTATTCAAAACATGATAAACCAAGAAAGGTTACAAAGTTTTTTACAAATTTTCAATAATATAAATGCTTTTCTGCAATTTAGATTTTAGACCGCAATGTAGGGACTATTTGTAAATTTCTCATTCATAAATATATTTAATTAATTAATCGCATTCATTTCTGATTGAGATAGAAGCGTGTCTGTCAAGTGTCAATTGAATGAAGTCGAAGCAAAAAGTATGTTTTGATTTTTCATTATATTTTAAGAACGAAAATCAAGGGAAAAGGAAATAAATAGTGAAATAGTGTATCGGGAATAGCACGAATTCTTCCGATAATACCGTTTCAATCTGTCCGTTGAAATTCTTGACTTGCTCTTGAGAACTGGACCTCTCAAACATCCCATCATATTCATCCCAATTACATAACCTTACCATTATCATGAAAATGAGATTAATAGTGATGATAAATATTAATTGTAAGATTGTGCTAAAAGTCTATTTTTGTCTCTCCCGCTGTGAAACTTCCCTGGCTCATTTTTTGTTCCTTAACTTTCTATGAGTCTAATTTTAGTTCCTCAATTATTCGAAAAGTGCATTTTTAGTTCTTCCATCCGTTAGTGTTTATGTATCCATTAAATTTGACACGTAAGTAATGGCGTGACATTACTAACGTGACAAATATTTGAAAAAAATAAAAAATTCATTAATTCCCCTCTTTTCTTAAAACATTATTTTTATTAAAAAAATGTATATTTTTATGCATGTTTATTTGTTAAATAAAAGTTAACACGTTATTGTGTATGTATTAAGAATATATGTCACGTCATTGCTTACGTGTCATATTTAACGGACACTTAAGCACTTAATGGATAAAAAGATTAAAAATTCATCTATTAAATAGTTGAGGGATTAAAATTGCACCATAAAAAAGTTAATGGACCAAAAATGAACTAATTCAATAGTTGAGGGGATAAAATTAGGCTTTCTCTAAGATTGTACTACCGTGGTTGAGATTATTAGTAGATGATAAATAGTAATTGTAAGATTGTGCTGACGTGGTTGAGATTATTAGTAGATGATAAATAGTAATTGTAAGATTGTACTGACGTGGTTGAACTCATGATATGAAATTATTAATTGGGAAGCGTGTGTTTGGTGAAGTGTGCGGATTTTGTGGAAATATGGTGTGTTTGGCACGAGGGATGCCTCCACTATTATTATTATCTGATATAAATAGGTCAAGTGTTATTAAATACATTTATTTAATAACTAAGATTCCATTAATCTCCATTATTGAGACACAAGATTCCAAAACTCACTACTGAATTTACTGCTGTTTACTCAGTTGATCATGACACGTTATCTTTTTGTTCATGTGAAAGCCATAGTTGAAAAATCAAAGGATTACGAAATTCAGATAATTTTTTAATCAATATAGCCCATATTTTGAAAAAATAAAATAAAATTAGCCAATTGACATAGTGATATAATGCTACATCAACTGTTATATTCTAAAATCATAAGTTTTTTCTCAAAATAAGTGTGCAGAGTCGTAGAATCAGGTGGACGCCCTCGTGAACCATGAATGGTTTGTAAACGAAACAAATAAAAACTGGTTAACATTTCCAAGAAGGACAAAGCACTGCGAGACAAAGAATTGTAGGATCCTATCATATTATATTAAATTTAAAACTTGATTATCTTTTTTCTCCGACATTAAAAGCTTGATTATCTTTTATCACGGCATCCGTAATATTATTATTCCTCTGTCCTCACTGTAGCCATTAGTAGATCCCTAAGAAAATGTTTTATTTCAAACATAAGATGACAAAGTACTATTTTGGTCAAATGAATCTCACATATTAACTCCAGTTTACTCTATTCAAAAAAAAACTCCAGTTTAATTTGATTTTGAAAAGTGACTTTTAGCGAACTATTTATTAAAAAATAGCTATTTCACCAGATTTTGTGAATCTATTAATGTAGCATTTTCTCAGTTGTGATTATTTCACCAGTGTCAGGGACTGAAATTTACGAAAACATAAAGGGCAAATTGCTGACCTTTTGAGGACAAAAACAGAGGACTCTCTTTCCCATGACCTTTCCTTTCGTTGGGGTACCCTATCTTCAACCTGTCCCTATTCTCAAAACACATATAAACTTGTTCTACCAATTTAATCAAATAAAAAGATAAACTAACATACAATTTTTTTTCATATATTTCTATAAAAAATATAATGAGTAACTAGAAATATATAAAAATAATAATATTTAGGTTAAATTTATGGGGTGACGCAAATGTTTTTCTTCAACACCGCTGCACTCAACTAAGCAGGATGATTATAAGAACATTTTTTGCCATTGTTCATAGTGCAAGAAAAGAACCAAACAACGAGCCTAAACGAACATGCATATAAACCTCCCTCTGCACAAAAAGACGTGAAACAAAAAGTGCAACGAGTCAAATCATAAAGGACCTCTCTCAGTCTCTCACTCTCTCCTCTCTCAACAAACTTTCTTCGTCTCCCTCACTTACTCTTCTTCCTCTGCCTCTTACCTCCTTCAAAGAAGGAAGACAGACAAAACCCACAAAAATTTGAGTATTTGGCAATGTTGGTATCACGCTAGAAGTTCATCACGACCCATTTCTTGTTACTAATCAACATGAGGGAGGCGCTGGTGCTGCTAAGTCCGGCCATGTCTCCTCTCAAAGGATCGGAGGAGGCCGGAGCTGTGCCGGCCGGGGAAGACAGGTGGCGCTTCCCTAATGGAGGAGCTGAAGCAGGGTCGACTGTGAATGCGGTGTCGTTTGGATTCGTGGCGACCGCCATTCTCATCTCGATGTTCCTCTTCATGGCGATCTTCGAGCACTTCCTCCGGCCGCGCGGTGAGGAGGAGATAACTCCGGCGAGTCGGCGGAGGAGGTTCTGGTGGTGGGGGAGGAGGGATCAGGGCGCAGATCTCGAGGCGAATAAGCTTTGTTTCCCCACTGTTGAGGTAAACCCTTTTGGTTTTTTTATTTTAGCTTTTTTGAGGGGTTGAAGCGGATAAAGCTGTCGTGCCTTTTACTACTTTTTGAAGTTTTTCAGTTTGGGGTAATATCAGGTATACCCTTCCAAAAACTCAAAATATCAAATTTACTCCTCTGAAGGTCATCATATCAAATTTACCCTTCTAAAATTTAACTGTTATCAAATTTACCCATACCAAACTTCTAAAATATCAAATTTACCCACTTCAAACTTCTAAAATAACAAATTTACCCAAATTACTAAATTAACTATATTTTGATCTTCTAAAACCTAATTACTTTAATAAATAATATATTTAGTTGACTAATATATCCCTCAATTCTTATTTTAGTTTAAATATATATTAGCGACCTGATAGAGCACGATGAACTGTAGCACGACGGATCCAATAACAGTATATATAATTTATTTTCTAATAGTATATACATAAAAGTGAAAACTGTATATAAAAATGGGAATACTGTATATAAAATGGGAAAATAGTATATAAAAGTAAAAAAATAAAAAATACACAAAGAATAAATAACAGTATATAAAATGGCAAAATAGTATATAAAATAGTTTTGACGTGGTGTTTTTGGGGTCCAACCCCTCCTTTTTTTAGTATTTGCAATACGAAGTCAATTATTTCCTGTTTAGTCACGTGAAAATAATTAATTATATCTTGCATGCAAAGTGACCTAGTAGTGATAAATGATAGATTCAATCTCTATAATACAAGACTACCAAAATGGTTTGGCCATGCGAATTTTCTTTATAAATCAAAATAAAATAAAATAATGAAAATGAATAAATATTACAGACAATAAAATAGAGGAATTGGTATCGACTTATATACAGCTGATACATTTTTTGTGTATTAACATAAGGGAGCAGAACCATATAACATTGACTTAAAATACTTCTATGGTATGACACCTATGACCTATCAAAGGGGCAAATGTGAAAGCATATAAAAACAAATAAATAATCAAATTTTTGAGAGAGGTCTTCATGCTTATGATGAAATTTTACCATCGCAAAGAAAAATTAAAATGACCTGCTCATTTTAGTTATCCCTGTTGTACAAAAATAAAAAATTAAATTTTTATGCAGTTTCAGTTATAAATAAAATGAAATGATTCTAGAAATTACGAAATTTGTAAGTAGTGAAAATCATTTAACTCTTGGGTGGTGCATAATTATGTTGAACTAAATAATAAACTGGTATTCTTTTTTTTTTCTGTTTACTGCTCAAATGAATTTGAGTGGTGGATAGTTGAGCATAAGGCTATGGTTATTTTCTTTAATTATTGCATTTAAATATAAGTAGTATTTAATTACATATATAATTATACCATGTAATATATTTTAATTATGATTAATTGCTTAAACTTTTTAATTACTATGAATGAGCATATAATTTGTAGTTCCAATATATGTTAATCATACTTTATGAAAAAAAAAATTGGTACTATTCAGAATAATTTTTTTTCACGTATTTTTCATATTGACAAATAATTATGTAGTTTATAAATAATAATTTCATTATGAACATACTTATAAATAATTTAGACAATATAATTGAAATTTATTATTATTTTAATAATGCACACGGAAATTTAAATTTACTATTAATAATAAAATATGAACATAGGGGTAAGTTCAATATTTTCAGATTATCACGTTTAAATCAATCCTTATTTCATAACCGCATTTATTGTGACTAATGTATTGATCAGGTATAATGAGTTGTATAGTTTTACTATATCACGAGTCCACACCTCATAGTTGTAGCATGGAAATGCCGCATAAAATCAGAATATACTTGATTTAAAACTAGTACTGATGGCCACAAATGGTGCTAAATGAATCATATTTTGTTATTAAAAAATTGATTGATATTTCATTTGTTATATTTTTCTCCTCTACAACCCCAAAATAACATGGTTACATACATAGTGGTATGCTCATAAATAGAAATTAAAATAGTATATGACAAATCAAAACTTGATATTGAATAATCCAATATACTTGTGTTATATATCAAATCAAAATTTTATTATGAATGTAACAATGTACTTGTGTTACAACAAATCAAAGCTTTATAATGAATATAACAATATACTTGTGTTACATATTTCAGATGCCTGTTTATGCAAAAGAAGTGTCGGTTTTAATGCCAGGACAAGATGTACCAACCCATATAGCACATCCAATGCCGCCTCCTGTTCCAAGCCCACCTGAAAAACTCTCAATTCATCCGATCAATCTCAACCCTTCATCCTCTTCTTCTAATCCGAATGTTACATAGCCAATGGTTGTTATCTTCTATGTAATTCGAATCTAGGCCCTATCTCTGCGTTAAATTTAGGGATTAGTTAGTGTATGAGGATATTTTGTACAGATTTAACTTGTTTTATTTTTCCTTTCGTTGTCATGGATGTATGAACGTGGTGCTGCCCCTCAAGAGAAGTTGGTTGTGTGGTGGCCATCTTTTAATGGCAAATCGTTCTTGTTTAATTGGAAAATCCATTAATTGTCTCATTTTTTTTTCCAAATGTTTGGTATTAATTAATTTAAGTCATAGCTGTATCTAGGTATTGTACATCTTGATACTACACCAAGATCTCTTGAGTATGACACCCACCAAATAAAGAGACCTATATGTGGTCAATCTCACTAGCAAGTCAATTTAAAAAAATGACGTTGATTTTTCAATTTTTTCCAACTTCTTGATGGAAATAATATGCAGAGGCCCAAAAGAGCACTTAATCTAGGGATGAAAACAGTTCGGATCGGGATCATATTCGTATCTATATTAATTTTTTTCAGATTCGAATGTGAGAACGGATTCGGATATAGATCCAGTTCGGATATTACCGGATACGAATACGGATATTTATCGGATATCTATATATAAATAGACTACATCTTCTTTTAAATTATATTTCACTATTAACTAGTGCTGCAAATTTTTTTGATTTGAATCAATTAATTCCCGATTAGTATCAAATCTCTAGACAAACGACTGGATTTGACCAATCTTTTTGAAAAATCTTTTATCTGACTTGGGCCATATTTGGTCTGATTATTTAAGATTTGAACCGATTTTTTCTTAAAAGCCCAAAAAATAATATATTGTCATGCTTCTTTTCAAAGAAGTAGAGACTTCATCTCGTGAATAGGGTTTAGTTCGTTCTTCTCATCGTGCGACTTGCGATTCGAATGACGAGCGATGGATTTTATAAATTGATGGTGTCATTTTAACGTGTTACTTACTGAATGAATATATATATATATATATATATATATATATATATATATATATATATTTTGAGAAGTTATAGTGTCATTTTAGAATTTTAGAATTATAATATGATAATTTTATATTAAAATAAAAAATGATAAAATAATAATAAAATTTAAATGAATTAGGCTGTCTCCTTCCTCCAATTTCACCATGTCTCTGATCTTCTCGTCTCTTGATTTTCTTTTTCTCTCTAACTAATGTTTCTCAAACATTCGAGACATTTGGATTTGTCGCCTACAAGTTTTTGCTTCAGTCCAGGTGTTGTCCATTATCTTTGAATAATGTCAGCAATGTTCATTCTCAAGCAAATAAAATCACACAAACATGATGTAAATATGTTCATGTAAGGAGAAAAAGCAATATGTTATAACAAACAGAATGCATGTAAATTACCTAAAATTCACAAATGCGCCTGAAGACGTAAAAGTTATGTGGGATCACAGTACCAACAACTGAGAGCAATGTAAAAAGCAAGAACTATAAACCTAGACACCAAATAGCATACCTACGTAAAAGTTATGTGGGATCACAGTACCAACAACTGAGAGCAATGTAAAAGCAAGAACTATAAACCTAGACACCAAATAGCATACCTACCAGTAAATTCAGGAAATAATATATAATTAGCTGGGAGACACAACTTAAAATAAAAGGAAAAAAGACAATAGAGATAGAAGACACTTTTGATGGTATTGAGTGACAAATAAGTACGTTGTTCCATGGTTGTTAAAATTCCGATTCAACTTCTAAAATTTTACGATCTACGATTTTGAGTTGAGAAAACGATTCGACTCCTACTTAGAATCTTATTTTGGTAGGATTCCGGTAGAATCCCGATTTAGCATGTAGAATCTTGTAGAATTTCACTTCCATTACGATTTTATGATTCTACATCAGATTTCCAATTTATGATATGAGATAGCCGTAAAATATAAATATAGTGCAAAATAAACATTTTTATGCTCAAAACAACTTATTTAGGATGTCATATGGTACAATATCTTAATCATCAACATATATTTATGAATTTAGGTTATAAATTAAATTATGTACAATATCTTAATCATCAACCTATAAGGTATAAAATATTTATTACTAATTTTGAGTTTTAATATATTTGCTTCAACAATTTATACATTTAACGTATATATATATAAGAAATAAACCGAATGTTGACTTTGGTATGAACTAATGAGCATATAATGGCTTTAAATTTGTAAGTGCAGTAAATAAATTTATTTTCTCACAGATATTTTTACTAATTTTGATTTCCATAGAATCTTACGATTTAAGTTCGATTTTGCGATCCGATTCGATTCTATCTCTAAGCGATTCAAGATAGAATCCCGATTCTGACAACCTTGCGTGGTCCATTTAGGTCTCTTTAAAATTAATCACTGTCCTCATTGTTATCTCTATTATGTTGCTAAACATCATTCCAAAATAAAGGAATAAGAAGGAACAACTCATTACCCCCCAAAATATTTTTTCCCCATCTTATCTTGCCCCCAAACGGAGACTCAGGGAGAAAGCAACATAATAAAACGGAATATTCATCAACTAAAAACTAAAATATTTTATTAAATAACAAGAAATAACTCATTTACATTTCACCATTCAAACCACCCAAAAAAAAAAAGTTAAACTAAGTTCTAACTAATTTACCAAAAAATTTCAATGTTCATCTGATCCTCTGATAGACATTCCACATTAGCAAACTGTCGGAACCAGCTTGATGACTCTGTCCACTCACCCTTTCAATATTAAGGGCATCTCCAACTCTCTCAGTCCACCATACAAATTATCGCAATATTTAATTATATGTTTAATATCAAGAATTTTATTTCCCAAATAACACTCTACGAGTTTCGAAAACTCTTGTAGTGAGTCAAGTCGGGCAATCATTTTCCAGAGATAATTTTAATCAAATACCCAAAATCAAACGAACCGTGGAAAGTGATCCAAGAAATTGTTGAACTATTGGATATTAAGCCCTAGGACCAAAGCAATTCTGCGAAATGGCTTTTATCAATCCCCCAAATGAAATTGTTCATAAAGCTAATGCCTTGCGACTGCAATAGCATGACAGAATCAGGCGAACACAGATCTTGACACGGGTCAAAATCACGGAAATTGAACTCCCATGTATTTTTTTTTTTTAAATTTGGAGAAGGCTTGATTATCCCTCATCCAAACAATTTTCTATTAAAAATTCAAGAGTTTTTACATCCATTTACAAAGCTATACTATCCTAATTACACTCCTTGATTTTTTAAGCAAAAAAGAGAAAAAGGCCTAAAGTTACATTGAAGCGCAAATCCCGGCCCATTTGTGATAATCTGAAAATCAGATTCCAGTTTTCCTCTTTTCTTAAAACATAAAATCTCGACAGCTGCCTTATTCAGACAACTCATTCTTACCCCGCTTTTACTCTTTACTTTCTCTTACTTCTTACTCTCTCTCCATGAGCGACACCTTCAAAGCTTTGAGATAGATCTGGTCGAGCTGCCTCTTTCAACCATCTCCTCTCCTCCAGAAATTCTTCCACTAGCAAATCTCCACTCTTTCTCTCTTCTGTGAATGTACACCCACACCTAGGGGTGTTCATTCGTTCGGTTTATTCGGTTACCGAATCGAACCGGTCTAATTCTGCTAATTCGGTTCGGTTGTTCGGGTGATTCGGTTCGGTTCGGTTTAAAAGTTTGAGTTATTCGGTTAGTTCGGCTCGGTTCGGTTTTTGTAGGAAAAAAACCGAATAAACTGAACCGACCGAATTATATATCAAATTGCTAATTTATAATAATTTAATCATAATTTTTAGATTATGCATATTAATATTAATTAATATAATCATTAGTTAGTCTAACAAATATTAATTTTGACTTAATATTGTTTGGAATCCTTTCTAATTCGGTTCAACCGAATAAAGAGGCTCTGGACAAAATCTCTCTCTTCTGAATCATACAAGGACCAGAAAAAGAAAAGCAAATCAGAAAAACAATTAGGAAAACAGAATATGCAACGAAGACTTTGCATTATGCCAAATTGCAAAATAGCACCCACATTATTAGAAATTGCAAGGAAGCCCCTTCATTCTTCAAAAATTATCCCCACAGTTAAGTTCTCTCTAGTGGTGTTAAATTAACACAATTATACTAAAAATAAAATAAAATAATTATACTAAGAATTAAGAAATTAACCTACTAAGTCGATAGTGGTAAGCTTGACCCTGGTGCTTCGCTAATTCAGTGCCGCAACATTTCTTTAAGTGCAGCAAGTGTAAATGGATGCACATAAGTAGGATAAGCAGTAAGCTTAACCTCTATATAGGACCATATTTGCTATCCATTTTACAATTACGGTGGTCAAAATGAGCCGGAACGCACTTCACAGTATCTATAGCAACATTAGAGTTCCCTGAATTGAACGGCAGATGTTCCTTCAGATGTACACTCAATTAATTCAATCGTGCCTCCAAGAGGGAATGCTATAAGGGACTTGACAAAGAAAGTACGTCGCCCTCAGAACCCACACTAGCACTGTTTGTGAGTCGCCGCTTTTCTGATGGAAGAGTCAACTCTGCCGTATATTTTGACGGGGTCGATTTTTGCGGGCGGTTCAAAGTTGAAAACTTCTATCTTGGGTAATTTTATCTCCACGTGTATGAGCATCGCGCAGGTGAAAATTGCGTATGTTACCAGACCGACCCCGTTCTTTCAGGTTACCTTGTCAATTATTGGTTTATTGTAGGAATTTCTCCTGTGATAGTAGCTCCAGAGCACACGCCCTTTGCATACTTCACGGCGCCCGTCCTTGATGTCGAGATTGATGTAATTATAATCATTTGCTGGTGCAGCAATATCTGGGTCCATCAATGTGAGGGTATCATGTTAATATTTTTGCCCATGAAACGAATTAAACAAATAAACCTAGAAATATGCAATCAATTAAGGATGAAAATATTGAATTAGTATATCATAAGTACCTGTGAATAGATAACCTCTGGGTTTACGTGCGCCCTCCTAAAGATGTCAGATATGCCCAACGAAGCATCGACAGTTACAGTGCCATTGATATTGAGTCTGCGGTTCTTTCATCCGTTGTAAATGATGCTAACCTCAAAGACTTCCATAAGTCTTTTGCCCTGTCCTTCTCCGAAAGGGATCTTAGAGAGGCTTTTTGGTACCTCGCCCCAGGACTGTCTAAACCGCCTCTCGAAGTCATCTTCTCTTCCTCCTCCTTCTTGATGGCTGTCTCGTTCAGTGCAGAAGGACCTTTTTTCTTTTCAGGCGGCGTATTCGTGTAATTGGCAATGAGAGAGAGAGAGAGAGAGAGAGAGAGAGAGATTAGGGTTTGTGTTGGTGTTAGCCGCTGGGAGTAAGTTTCTTGAGAGAGAGAGTAGGGTTTACGTTGGTGTTCGTGTTCGTGTTCTTCTGGTCTTCTGGAGAGAGGAGAACAAGTTTTAGTTAGGCCCAGTTGATATTTTAACGTAGGCCTTATATTCAATTTGTCATACTAATAATTTCGAAGAATGCCATTGCTTCAAAGTGATTCTGCCCGATATAAAACGGACATGTCATAGCTTTAGGTTATGTTTTATGAATGGTAAATGTCAGCCTTTGGATTTGAGGAGGTTCATATTGAACGGTAGATATTTTACAGACATTGGTCAAAGCTAGCGTCGGTGAGACTATTATTATAATTCTCTTTTGACAGCATGAAGGGAAAAATTTGGGCCATGGGAGCAAATAATGGGCTTCTTATTAGATAATACAGGCTAAAATATCCAAGGAAGCAAATAATATGAGTATTCTGAGTCCTAATTATGGCCAAGAATATGAAAATTATCTCCATAAAATCACAAAAAAAGTTGAAGCAAATAATTACCTCCAAAATTATTCTAACTAGGAGCAATCCCGCGCTGCACTACGAGTTTTAAAATTTATTGTTAATTAAAATTATTCACTACAGTTATTGACCTATAAGCATTTAATTAAGGCAAGCGTAATAACAAGTCAAAAGTATGTAAATTAATTAAAGTATGACAAATAGTCACTTCATTAAAAAATATTAATTGCAATATACTATTTTCAGAAGAAAAAGTAACACCCATTCAAATCTAGTTAAAGCGCCCTTTTTAATGCTTCGAGAAGTGCCGTAGCTTCAACTTGGAGGGCCGATCTCCCAGGTATAAACCCGGCTTTGTATTTCACTAGTTGTCCCCTATTTTTAAAAATGTAGCCAACACCACCTTCTCCATTTTGCGTCCATGAGCCGTCCACATGGCACACAAGCTCATTTGGTGCAGACATTTCTTCGGCTCTAGGCTGCTTTTGTTGAGGCTCAGATGTCGTCTGACAAAGAAGGTTGAGGGCATGCGTGATAATATTTTCCGATACCGGATTGATGTGTTGGAACACCGTCGTGTTGCGTGAGTGCCAATTGATTTCTGTTTGCTTGTTTTTGCTCCTGTCACTGCAAACATGCAGAAACTCAGTAATAATTTGATTCTTGCATGAAAACTAAAGTAAATTACTGAAATAACTTAAAAAATGCTTGAAATTAAGATAAAAGATCGACCGTAATTATCTATATAAAATACACTGATCAAAATCCCCCAAATCTACTCTTGCTTGTTCTCTAGCAACTCACGATCCGAATCGAACTTCCGGCTTACTCTATCTGTGAGATTCCTATAAGATATGTATGAGCTTAAAAATTATGTGTAAAAGGTATAAAAATAAATATCACTTGGAAGTTTTAATGTGTGATAATGAGCTTAATTTCTAAATCCTAGGATTGAAAAGGTCTTCATAGGATTAGGTGTCACATCATCCTCAATTTCTATTTATTTTGTGATAAATCATAATTATTAATTTATCACTAAAGAATAAAACTGTCCTTATCAACTCCAACACAATTGAAATATTAAAAAGAAGTAACAAAAGATAGAGGAAAGTGGCTTTTTTGTTTTCTTTGGCGAAATTATTGAAAGCTAGATACTACTAAAAAGGTTATGCATTAGGGAAAAGATATTGTTCCTCTAAATACTGACAATTGAGAACCACAACCTATCTATATTTCATGAAATATTTGCATTTGTTTCTATTATTTAGATGAATTAACTCATCATATACATGATTAATATTTTATTCAGAATAATGGGTTATCTAATTATACCTTTAATCTATTTTCAATACTAATTGCTAGCTAAATAGATATGAAATTTACTTTTCTTTTTCTTTTTCTTTTTATTTATATTAGGTAGGATAAAAAAAATAGTATGGATACACAATATGCGGATCCAAACCAGTTTGCTTCTTTGGAAAAGGACACGAGGAAAAGGTGACCAAAATGCTTGCTCAAATCAATTTACACGGAAGCTAAGCTTATCCGGTTCCCCTCTCTTTTTTTTTTCTTTTTTCTTTTTGATTTAGTTGTTTCTAAGGCTCAAATTATTTTATTTGGATATATCTCAGAGGAAATAATATATTATAAAGTAAATATTTTGTTTCGTATTAATGGGTTTGAAGGTGAATGAATGAGACCTTTGTTGTCTTTCGTTTATTGTTCTTTTGTTATGATTGTTAACAAATTTTTTATTAACTAAATATTTATATTTAACAAAATTAGTCTTCGGTTTCTAAAGTCGCCCCCCAAGAAATTAGTCTTTTTATTCAGCCAGATAATTTTGTATAAGTTATCATAAAGGAAAAAATACAGACGATCATCTGTTTCGTTCTTTTAAGGATGAACTCATATAATCCCTCTAAATTTTAAATTAATCTTGTTAGACATGGAATTTGAATCCCTCACATATAAAAATATGGAGTTAGTACCATACATCTAGACTATCATAACGGTGGTTGTATAAATTATTATGTAGTACCATAGATTTTCTAACATGGATTATACAATAGTTCAATATATTATGTTGTAGACAATAATGACATTATAGGATTAGGGATTGAAAGAGGTGCTCATTCAAGATTTGTGATAAACACTTCAGCATATTGCATTATTACCTGATAATGAGGTCATGATCACTACCTCTATATACCTTTACCCTAGAAAACAAGAAAAACTAATTTGCAGATTCAATAAATAATAAAAAAATTAATAGTGCATTTATCACTTACAATATATATTGTCTTTATGAAAATGCATTCTATTATATAATATATATACTGATATACTATTCCATATTGTATTTTCGTGATTTAATTAAGGTCTGTGCTCTGCAGGACATAAAAAATCAGCTCCCACTGTTATTTATGCAATTTTCTAATCCCTGTATTTAGCCGTTGGTTTCTAACGTTCATGTTGAAAATGAAATTAGAAAATGATGGCGGCCCTGACACGGATAGTTGGAAAATGAAAACACCGGTCAATTACACACAACGGCTACTAATCAAAATCAACATCATTATACTTTAATAAACTAGTTTGGCATGGGTCAATCAAGTCTCCATGTAGATGGATGCATTTATCACTTCATTTCTTTAAGGCAGAATTTCATGTGTGTGCCTATAAAATCTCAAAATATTATAACTTCTTCAGAATATAAAATATCATGAATGGTTCTACAAAATATAAGAAATATCAGTATTATAATTTTTTTTCAAAAAAATGCATAGATTATCCTTTTTTTGTTTATTCATGACTGAATAAGAGATGAATCAAGGTGATTTGAGGATCTCTTGAAGTAAATCTAGAAAGGAGAGGCATATATGTCATGTTATTATTTGTGTTTTTTAGGGGTATACATGATGTTTCTCATTTTGTAGGGGTATGTGTGCTGTTTTGATATTTTGCAATATAATAGCAAACTTACCCTTAATAATATATATGCAATGCGTCCTTCCAAAACCGCCAACTCCAAATATCAAATGCGCATTTTAAAATTAATTAATGCAAGTAGCAAAATTACCTTTTTCAAAGCTGTAAAAATTCCAGTTATACAAAGTATATTGGTCCAATTCAATCTCTCAGTAATTATTCAGACCTCACAAGTACAAATTGCTAAATAGTTAGCATAAAATATACTTACCAAATAAAAATTGCCACAATATATGTCTCCATCAAAATATCATACAACTATATCTAAATTTGTTTCTTACTTTGTTGTTGATTGACAAACCTAAGCACTCATTCTAAAGCCAAAGAAAAGTCTTGATCTGATCCCAAACAGGAACCATTTGTTATAATAATCTTAAATTTGTAAAACATTATGCTTCTATGTTTTAATTTGTATAAATATTTGTTTTTTTCAAAATTCTACGAGATCGAAGTTATTATTTATTTTGTATTCTCAAAGTTAAAAATTATTTTTTCTTGAACTTCCCGAGTTCGAAACAAAAATAATTTAATTTCGAACCTATAAATAAATTATTTTATGTATTTCTTTATAGTTATTTTTATAAAACAACTACCCAAATTCTCCAAGTGTCCATAAAAAAAGTTGCATAAAATTTAAATCTAAAAAAAAAAAGTTACATAAAATTTATCTCCTCGGTACACAAGTATATATAATAAGGAAAATGTGCAAACACGACTCTTTGTTATAATAATCTTAAATTTGTGTATTTTATATTTTTTTACTTTTATATACTGTTTTCTCATTTTATATAATGTTTTTCCCATTTTATATATTATTTTCATTTTTTATGTATATATTGTTATTAAAAAATAAATTATATATACTGTTATTGAATCTGTCGTGAACAGTTGTGCTATAGTACCGTCGTGCTCTGCCAAGTCTCATATAATAATAAATGAAAAGCAAAGAAGATCGAAGGAAACTTCATCTCCATTGGAAATTGAAATCCAAAAAATTAACACACTAAACTCATCAAATCTATGTTCTTACAAAACTCAACACACTTAAACAGTAAACTCACCAAATCTATATTTTTCTTCTTAAATTCAGTAGAGAGAGAGAAATTAAGGTGTGTGAGATTCCCCTAGAAATAGAGTGAAAAGAAAACTCCTCTCCTCTCTCTCTCTCTCTCTCTCTCTCTTCTCAGTGTATGCTTTTTTTATCTGGCCCTTTTTTTCTCTCACATCTTTCCTACTTTTGCTTATACTTTTGCTTATACGTCTCTCTCTCTCTCTCTCTCTCTCTCTCTACAGATCTGTGCAATAATTATAATTAATTGACTAACCCTTTTTTGGTGGAGCAATCTTAGTCCTTAAGCTTTGAAGACATAATCAATCAATCAATTCATCACTCTCTTCTTTTCTTTTTGCTGCAATTTCTCCTTCAAAAGCTTTTCAGGTATCAATCCCTCTCTCAATGCAATAACTTTTACCTTCTTCTTTTCCAGTTAGTTTCTCAGCTTAATTCCTCCATATATTTCTCTTTTTCTTAATTTTTGGGATCTCCTGATTTTTTCCCAAACAATTTTTTGCTTGAGTTTTCCTGCATTTTTGAATTATTGGAAACCATTTTTTACTGTTCCCACTGTAATTTTTTTACTTCCATGTGCAATTTTCTGCATTGGAAATTTTATTCTCTTATTTTGTCAACAAACATATTTATTATTATTATAAAAATTCGAAATTATTTATCAGACTGTGAGCTGTATTACTTGTCGTCTTCTTTCTTCTCTCTCTGTTATTATTTTCACTGTATAAGTAGGTGTGTGTGGTCTGAACATGTTTCGTATTAAAAACTTATAAAAAACATTAAAAAGATAAAGTCCCTCTTTGTTAATTGTTTTAACTTTCCGCAAGCTGAATTTGTTTGATTTGAAGGATTTTATGGAATTTGTATTTCAAATCCTTTGTTAGATTTTGCAGTTTCTTCAAATTAAATTCCTTTTGAATTAACCCCCAATTGGGATTTCTCTTCAATCTGAGGAAAAGCAAGCAAGGCAAGGCACATGAAAATTTTGGTTTAAAATTAAATGAATTTTTTAGACTGTGTAATTTAATTAGCTGGATAAATGTTGTATCTCTTGGTTTTGATTTATATGCAATGATTTGCTTTTTGTTTAGGAGGATTTTAGCATGAATGACAACTCAGTTCTATTTTCTTCATTGTTTTATGTAAATTTGGCTTTGTTTCTCCTAAATTAGTTTTCTATTCGAGAATTTGAACTAAACTAAATAGAGAAAAATATTAAGAGAATATTCTGATTTAATTTCTTGATTTGATATTACTCTATTGTTATTTCTTTTCACTGTGATAGTAGCTGATTTTTTTTTTTTTTGCATTTAATAAATTTTATTGTAGAATTGTTTAAATCACTGCAATTTGTTTCATTGATTTTACATCACTTAATAAAATCAATGTTCTTCTTGTCAATTTTTCAGGCCAAATTACCATGATTGCATCTGAAAATTAAATATACATACATTTCAATGGAAAATCGAAGTAAACTTTGGATCTCCTTTTACTCACCTCTAATTCTCTTTCTCATTCTTCACTCCCAACTTTCTCAATCCTTCACCGACGAACGTGACGGTATTTATTACACATTATTCTACTTTTCATACCATCAAATTATTATTATAATAATAATAACAATTATTGTATTATTAATTATTTTGCAGTTAGTGCGATAAATAGTTTATATACTTCACTAGGATCGCCAGCTATTCCAGGCTGGGTTCCAAATGGAGGTGATCCTTGTACTGAAAGTTGGCAAGGTGTTTCGTGCGTAAATTCAAATATTACCTCAATGTAATTTTTGAATTTTGAATTTTGAATTTTGAATTTGGTGTGTGTGAGATTTTAATTTTATGATTTTTTTGAATTTGTTTAGAAAGATAAATGCGGCGAATTTGGGCGGAGAGTTAGGAGATGGATTGGGGAATTTTAACTCTATCATAATATTGTGAGTTTTTTCATTTATTGTAAATAAGTAAGATAATGAATAGTTTGTTTATATATTTTTTGTTATTTTTAACAAATATTTTGTGCTTTTTTGCTTTTAGAGATCTTAGCAATAATAATATTGGAGGCAGCATTCCGGAAAATCTACCTCTCACTATTCAACAATTGTACGTGTTGTAATTTATTAATTAATTAATAGTCAACTAAATTTTCACAAAATGAAAATATTTTTTTTCCATATTTTAATATTTAATTATTTACAGATTTCTTTCTGCAAACCAGTTTACTGGAAGCATACCAGCATCTCTGTCTAACCTGACATTTTTATCTGCCTTGTAAGTTTCTATAAAAGCCCTTTTAAATTTCTCTAATTAATTTTTATATAATTTACAGGAATATCCAATTATTATTATT
This sequence comes from Juncus effusus, assembly GCA_027726005.1. NCBI lineage: Eukaryota > Viridiplantae > Streptophyta > Magnoliopsida > Poales > Juncaceae > Juncus > Juncus effusus. Next base: position 6,536,384 of record CM050909.1, read on the forward strand.
ATTATTTGATATTTCTACTTTTAGGTCAGTTAACAACAATCATTTGGACGGACAATTGCCCGATTCTTTCCAACCCCTCACTGGCCTCATAAACTTGTAATATACCATTTTTATTAATATTTATTTTTGGTTAAAAAGTATACATAAAATTAACTTTTCTTTTATTTATTTAAATAGGGATTTTTCAGCTAACAACTTGAGTGGCCCATTGCCTCCATCTATGGCGGGCTTATCATCCGTAACTACTTTGTTAGTTTTTCATTTTAACCCCTTCTCTTTTTTAAATTATCCTTTCCGAATTAAAAATAAATAATTATACTTTTTTCCTTTTCAAAAAGACATATGCAACAGAATCAGCTGACTGGAGTGCTTGATGTGCTGCAAGATCTCCCTCTCAAAGACTTGTAATTCCCTTTTTTTATTCCAATTATAAATTATATCACACATTATTCCAAATAATAAAATCCATAATCTCAAATAATATTATTTCTTAACTTACAGGAACATAGAGAATAATTCATTCTCCGGCCCGATCCCCCCGAAACTACTCTCCATCCCCACCTTCAAGTAATCCCAACTCCAAATCTCAAATTCAAATTTCAAATTTCAAATTTCAAATTCCCAAATCCAATTCTATTGTCCATTGCAGGAAAGACGGAAACCCATTCAACACGAGCATAATCATCTCGCCTTCATCCCAGCCCAGCCAAGCCCCCGCACCCGGTTCACCATTCTTTTCCGGTGGACCAAGTCCACCCAAAAATCACCCAAACTCCTCCTCTTCTTCTTCTCCTTCTGACTCATCCACAAAAAGCTCTTCATCCTCAAACTCCTCAAAAAAGAACAACACGTCAACTTTAAAAATCATCGGATACGTGGTTGTGGTAATAGTTTCGCTCGTCGTCTTAGTGTTAATCTCTCTCTACTGCGTGTCGAAGTATCAGGAGAGGAGAGAGAGAGAGAGGGAGAGAGAGTCGGAGGATTATATGGCCAAGCATCAAACGGGTCGGGTTGACCCGCCTAAAGGCAGAGATCCGCCGCCTGTTCCGCCTCCTGTTAAACCAACCAATGAAATTAACAAAGGTTAGATTGGTTTTTGAATTTGAATGGAAAATTGTTTGAATGATTTTTTGATGTGATTAAATTTTGGCAGTTACGAAAGAAGCTTCACAGGGACGGCCTGAATTTGAGATGGGTCGTGCAATGCCTCCAGGTATAATAAACCTTATAATTTAATAAGTGTAATTTCCAAAAAAAATAAAAATCTATACAAACTACATTAGTTGAAATATTTATATAATATCGAAAACAACAGTGGAGATTATATAATAAAATAAATGACAAAATTCTCAACTTATGTATCGTATAATTTTCAAAAGATAGATTAAGAATATAAGTTAACACATTATTTTTTTTAATTAATAATTAATCATTGTATTATTTTTGCAGCTGAACCTAGAAGAAACAACGATTACATAATAAACATGGACAGCACCAGCACCGACGAATTTCCCATGCCTCCGCCACCGCCACCTCCGCCAGTAAAAGAAGCCACACCAATGGCCGCACAAGAACAAGTCATAGAAAATCAGAAAGTCACAGTCACTCCAATCGCCCCTGCCATTCCTCAGAAGAAGAAGCCTAGTTCCAGTAACGCCGCTCCAGCCAAACCGGCCAAATCAGCGAGGACATCAGCAACGACATCAGCGACGACGTCAGCGACAGCACCGGCGACGACATCAGCGACTTCGTTTTCGGTCGGGGCGTTGCAGCAGTATACTAATAGTTTCAGCGAGGATAATTTGATCAGGGAGAGCCGGCTCGGTATGGTTTATCTCGCCCAGCTCCCTCACGGAGAGGTAATTATTAATTATTCATTATTAATGGGGCATTTGCAAAAAAGCCCCCGCATTATGCCAAAATTGCAAAAAAGCCCCTGCATTATTCCTAAAATTGCAAAAAAGTCCCTACTGTTAGATTGAACCTTACACCGTTAGGTTTACTAGTTTAATCACTTAAAAATGTTTTTTAAATATTAATTAAATTTTTGTTTCAGAAAATATTTTATCTTACAAAAATATTTTTTTGAACAAAATTTCCAATATTGCAGGGGCTTTGTTGCAATATAGGCATTTCAGGGGCTTTTTTTGCAAATTTCCCATTATTAATTATTTAATATTCATTAACCTAGTCTCTATCTCTTGCAGTTTCTTGAGGTGATGAAGATAGACAACGCGAACTCCCGAATCCCGGTCGACGAATTCCTCGAACTCATCGCCAATCTCTCCTCACTGCGCCACCCTAACGTTTTAGAATTAATCGGTTATTGCGCGGAATTCGACCAGAGGTTGTTAGTCTACTCGCACTTTAGCAGGAAGACCCTCCAGGACGCCCTTCATTACGACGAAGGTTCGAGACTTTTTTTTTTTTTTTCTGAGCTTCGGTTTTTGTTTCTGTTAATTTCGCGTTTTTTAGGGCTGATGTGTCTTATTTGTGTGTTAGGTTCGAGAGTGTTGATGGGGTGGAACGAGCGGGTGCGGATCGCGCTTGGCGCCGCGAAAGCGTTAGAGTAAGTGATGTTAATGTTTGGGAAATTGTGAAAAGGACCTTGTGTTGTGGTTGAATTGCGGAAGAGCCCCTGCGTTGTTTGAAAGTGGGAGGGAAGTAATGAAAGGGAATTTTTTTTTATTATTCTTAGTTTTTTTCCAATTTGGACATTATGTAGGGGCTCTTTTGCAACATTTCCTTTTTTCTTATTTATTATTATTATATATTTATTTATTCATTTATTCATTTTTTATATATTTATATATTTATATATTCATTATTTATATATTTATATATTTATATTTTAGTTTAGGTATTTATTTATTTTATTTATTTAATGTGTAGGTATTTGCATGAAGGATGTGGGCCAGAGGCAATAATACACCAAAATTTCGAGCCGTACAATATTCTCCTAGACAAAAAATTCTCCGTCCGAATCGCAGAGTGTGGTCTCGCCTCTCTAATGGCCGCCACCTCAGTCACTCAAGTATATATTAATATAATCTCATTCAAAATTGCTAATTATTTTTCATTTATTTAATTATTTAATCGTTTTGATGTGTTAGTTATCGGGGAGAATAAGGTCGTTATACAGTTATGAGGCTCCAGAAATAAACGAATCGGGAAGTTCTTTTACAGAGCACAGTGATGTGTACAGTTTTGGAGTTGTAATGCTGGAGCTTCTCACCGGCCGAAAACCTTACGACACGTTAGTTTCGTTTTGTTAAAATTATTTATTTAAGAGAAAAAAGTTCAATTGTGCCCCCTCAACTATTGAGCTAGCTCATTTTTGATCCCTGAACTTTTTATTGGTCCAATTTTAGTCCCTCAACTATTCAACAAGTGCATTTTTTATCCTTCCATCCAGTCCATTAAACTTGACACGTAAGTAATAACGTGACATATTTTTGACACACGTTCCGACGTGGCAATTATGACGTGGGAAATATTTGAAATTTTTTTAATTTCTTAAATTCTCTCTTTTTTTTTTTTTTCTTAATAACATTATTTTTATGAGAAAATGTACATTTTTTTATGCATGTTTATTTTTGTTAAAAAAGTCAACATGCCATTGCTTATGTGTCAAGAATATATGACATACCATTTCTTACTTGTCAAACTAACGGACGTATCAGCACTTAACGGATGGAAGATTAAAAAATGCACTTATTAAATAGTCGAGGGCCTAAAATTGGACCCAAAAAAACTAAACTTGGGTCCTAAAATTAACTACATCAATTGTTGTTGAAGGGGCAAAATTGGACTTTTCTGAGTTTCTCTTTATTTAATAAAACATAATCATATTAAACAAATATACTTTTTATGTTTGTCAGGTCGAGACCAAGGGGAGAGCAGCACTTGGTGAGGTGGGCCAGTTCTCAATTACACGACATAGACGCCCTGTCTCGAATGGTGGACCCCACAATACAAGGCCAGTGTTCTGACAAGTCCTTGTCTCGCTTCGCTGACATCATCAGCCGCTGCATCCAGGTATTTGCTTGTTGTTGTTGTTGTTGTGCTTGTCCTTTCTTGAGAAGTTGAAATGTCAAATTTATTATTATTAAGTTGTTGATAGTTGTGATAAGAATATCTATTTTCGTATCGAGTTAAGTTTGTTGTTGTTGTTGTTGTTGTTGTGCTTGTCCTTCTTGAGAAGTTGAAATGTCAAATTTAACATTATTAAGTTGTTGATAGTTGTGATAACTGATAAGTATCTATTTTCGTATCGAGTTAAGTTTCTCCGTCTAGAAATTGGTACTTTGTTTCTTTTAGAAGGGTAAATAAATTTGATGTTTTGTGTTCTGATAAGTCGTTGTCGCGTTTCGCTGACATCATGAGCCGCTGCATCCAGGTATTATATCAAATTTGCCCTTTGAAAAAGTCAAAATATCAAATTTGCCCTTACTAGAGAAACCAAGTGTAAAAGTTGTGTTTTCTGAATTGTTTCTACTTGTAAAGCTTGAAAGTTATGAAATATTGAAATTTGCCCTTCGGAAAGTCAAAAGTATATTAAATTTGCTCATGTTAAGTTGGTGCTTATTTGTTTCTTTTAGAAGAGTAGATTGATGTTTTGGTTTGTTGGTTGTTTTTTGGGATTGAGTTGAAATGTGGAAATTTTGAGGGCTAATGTGATAAATTTATTTTGTTTTTTACAGCGAGAGCCAGAGTTCAGGCCGCCTATGTCAGAAATAGTTCAAGACCTAACTCCTATGATTAGACCTTCAAGAGAGCCTTCCAATTAAAAAACTAAAAATAAGTAAAAATCAGTAAAGGGGAAAATAAAGTGGTGGGATTTTTTAATAATGGAAATCAAAAAAATCAGTAAAGGAGGAAGTAAATTGGCGGAATTTTTTAATAATGGAAATATCATTGTGTGCATAGACCAGGGTTCTTGTTGTAGAAAAGTTCTCTTTTAAGGTTTTAATTAATTTTGATCCTTAGGGAATGAGCTTTCCGCAATTAGCCAGGAGATTTTGGTCATTTTCGTAATTTTTTGCTTGTTATTTCGTTTAGAGTTAGTTAGCTTTTATTAATTTTTGTGATTCTCTAAGCAAAGCCATTTTGTAGTTAATTCTTTTGCGTGGGTGAACTTGTAGTTTAGGTCTGGATTAATTAGGGCCTATTTCTTTCTTTTTATGTAACTAGATTATCATGATATATTTATTATTTGTGCAAGTTGGTCTTAATTAGAGACCAATTGGGTAATTTCATTCTTGGTATTCTTTTTTGCAATATTGCTTGATAGTGTTTGTTTGTAAAGCATAAGTATGTTAACCTGTGTATGCATGCAAAACGACATCATGTCAAAAGAGTATATTTGCAACTTTCAAGTTTTCGTCTCTTCAAATCCAAACCCAATATAAAAGAAGGGGATGAGATACGATCAAAATGCACCCTTCAGTAGCGCTGGAGGGCTAATTAAAAAATTGATACACATCAGTCAAAATGCATTCTCATTTAATGTCTTGATCTTTGTCTATGTTTTTTTTATTTGTTCATATCCAATATACATTTGTTTTGTCTTCATAAATATCTTTGATTCTTTATACATATCCAACATTTTTAAAAATCAATATTTTATTACATATTCCATTTGTCTTCATAAATATGTAAATATCATTTTTTATTATAGTGTATAAAAATCACAATTCCACTATGCTATAAAATTCCCAGACAAGCCCTATGAGAAATATATCATCTATACTCCAATTATAAATATCATTTTGATTGCCCCAGCCCGATATATAATATGCATCAAATATTGTCCTAAATATTGCCCTCACAATAAAAATGCAAAAAAAAAAAAAATAATAAAAAGCACAAAATAACTTCTAATATTTTTTAAAGCCAAAATAAGACAATATACTAACTCCATTCTTGACATACTTCTCAACTACTCCCAACAAAAAAAAAATTGTAACTATTTCAACAACAAAAATAATTCAAAGAAATACACTTCTTCTTTCATTTTTTGAAGCAAATTCTTCAATCAACCCGTCATAATGTGATTTCTCTAAAAACTCTTTTTCAATTGAAATTATACCCAACCTATTTAATCTCTCTTGTGACATGATGGTCCGAAGGTACGTTTTAATTAAATTCAACTTAGAAAAACTCCTCTCCGCGGAAGCAACCGTGACGGGTATAGTCAATAAAATTCGATATGTCACCCGTACGGTTTGAAAAGATCCACCTTTTAAATAAGACCTTATAAAATTAAGAACATCAACCGATTTCGTAATTTGTTCCGTCAATATTATTTTTAGATAGTTGAGTTCTTTAAATAATTCATCTCCATAAATATCACCGCGCTTTCATATTCCAAAAAGTTTTGAAGCTTCATGTAATTATCTTTCAATTCATTTTCACAAATACTTTTGAATTTTGCATTGCACAAAAACCAAATATTGCTTCATAATTTTCAAATTGCTCAAACCGTTCCTTGAGTGAGGCAAGAGCTTTTTATCCATAATAAAGAGAAAACAGTTAATTTTGAATTTATCTATTGGTGATTGGCTTTCAATAGCCTCATCTTCCACATCAGATTGCTTCTTTTTACGAACAATTCTTTTTCTTTCAAATACTGGCTCAACACCGACTTCAAGTGCAAGATTTTCGGCTTCCTTCATCGAGTCTTCAAAACTTGTTTTTCTAAATTTTTCAAAGAACCAAATCATCTCTTTTATTCTTGTACTCGCATCTTCAATATCCATCTCTTCTCGTTGAAGAATTTTACTAACTTGATTAACTTTTTCTAAGATTTTATACCAAATACATAAGCTAATCAAAAATTCAAAATTCTTTAAAGCATTCAAACACAACCCTTTAGCATCTACGCCATCATCATGTTTAGAAGTATTTGCAATTTCAACTGACGCATCTCTTAAACCCGGTGCTTGGTTTCTTATGGCTCTAACACTCTCGAAATGACTTTCCCAACGAGTTGCCGATAATGGTTTTGGCGTCAAACCCTTCATATTTTCGAAGAATATCCCATCGATGGGTTGAATCCGAAAATAAAATATAAATTTGTTGCATATATTGAAAAAAAAACTTTTGCTTTTATGCAAGATTTTGCCATGTCACATAGCATAAATTTAAACTATGGCATCCATATGGAATATACAAGGCTCGGTTATTATTTTTGTAATTAACTTCATGCTTAGGTTGATTATCCATATTATAATTGGTTGTAAATATGATTATTGGGAATTTGGATTATTGAAATTTTTTTATTAGTGTTATTAGTTATTGTTAGTTATTAGGATTGAAATGTTTGCATACATACTGTTATTATTGTTTATTAGATTTTCAAAAATATATGTGAAACAAAAATAATCAAGAAATGAAACAACATATAGTTTCCACAAATAAAAGAATATTTGGTATCTTTCAGTCACATACCAGCTGAAAGAAAAAAAAGGATCACAAAAACCAGACAAAAATCTCAGATAAAATTCAGACTTGTTACAAATTATCTAAAATGCACAACAATGATCAACAGATAGTGATACATATTAACATTCTAAAATCACGGGATCAAGGCAAATAGAAACATAGAGAAAATAGGTACTAGTACATGCAATAAGAATTTCATCCTCGCAAAACAAGTAGGATGGCACATTTCGATAGGAATTGGATTTCGGTCAACTTCATCATCAATTGCCTTGAGCTCATTATTTGAAAGTATGTCTACCACAACTGCGCTAAAAATAGAGAAACATAAAAAACTGGTGCACCATTTATTAACCGGATTCGACACCAACTACACACCAAGTCCGAATGCCAAAACCATATATCTCGCTGCAGAAGAGAAAAGAGTCAATATTGTTGAAAGATACAAATGCTTCGCTTCAGGTTCCATTGGAGTTAAACCACCACTTATAAGCGTAATGATGCACAAAAAGGAATAAACGAATGCTAAGCTGTTTGCCACCATAAACGCCTTGAAAATGTACTTGCCACCCATAACCGGTAAACCGTTTGAATCATTACCGCCTGGTAGTGTGAATGCTGCTGCAAATGTTACTGTGGTGATAAGTACTGCACCAAGACCTATGATCTGAATTTGATCTGTCATGCTTCCTTCACCATCTATTATTGGTATGAACGCTCGGACCCAAACGGGAGTAAATTTAGGGCCTCTGTTTTCAAGGTATTTCTCAATCCACCCTTGCATCATCTACCAGATAAAAATTAATTATGATATATAGAAGAATGATTTTTTTAAGGTCAGATAGAAGAATGTTTTACCAATTCTGAAGTGAATTTTTTAATATTTTTCATTATATTGAAAAAGTGTTTTTGCGAATTAACATTTAAAAATAGATAGAAGAAGCAAATTTGACATACCATGGAATTTTTTGTACTTCCTTTTACTTGAATCACGGAAATATCAAATGGTGTTAAGCCCTTCCTGTTTCGCAGATTAATGTCTACCTTCTTGTTTGCCAGAAGAGTGAACATAGTAGATTTGCATCTCTTCTCTACTGCAAGATGCAATGGTGTGTTTCCTTCATTATCAGTTTCGTTGATCATTCTTGCCATTATCTTTTTCCAAATGGGAAGA